>CM059587.1:58570000-59147500 GCA_030407085.1 Trichopria drosophilae
GTCGAAGATAGAGATTTCCTATCTACTTTGGAAAGTGGAGGTGTCGTTAGATTGTTAATTGTCCCTTCAATTTCTTTATCGTCAAGGTCAAAGATGTCCACTGAGTTTGGTTTATTTTTACAATTTTTGAATGATTTAAGTGTATTCCAAACCTTAGACATATTTGCCTGTCGATTAAAGGAGTTGCAAAACTTTTGGAAGCCTTCTGCTTTCGCTTTTTGAAGAAAAGATTTAGTTTCGGCCTGGACTTTTTGCAGTTTTAATAAATTTTCTTTGGTTAGATTTTTACTTGTTATTTTATAGATATCTTTTCTTTTATTTATAGCTTGCGTACATTCCGTGGTCCACCAATAATTTAGGGAGGATTTGTTCGCTTTTATTTCTTTATAAATAAAACCCCCTGCTTTTTCGACTGCTTTTTTAATGTCTCCCGTGAGTCTATCATATATCTGAATAAAATTATTTTCATTTGGTTTGTAGGAATTATTACTAACATTAAGTATAGAGTGAAAGTGGTTCCAATCAACTTTATTGACGTTAAATTTTTTCCTAGTGGGCATTTTTTTAACAGACATATTGTCAATTGTCATTAGTATAGGTATATGATCGCTGCCCATTGGATCATCCATAACCTCCCATGTCATCCTATTAGCTAAGTCTACAGTGGCAAAAGATATGTCTGGAGAACCAAAGATATTCCCAGACGTAGAAATGTGGGTGTTTTTACTATTATCATTCAAAATCATAAGATTGGATTCTAGGATTACTTTCGAAAAGGCTCTACTTTTGGAGTCGGCTGTGCCTTTACTCCACAAATTATTGTGAAGATTAAAGTCCCCGCAAAGAATTGCACATTTGTTTAGTGGCTGAATTAGATCTTCCCAATCGGTTCTTTGGGAGGGGGCTTTGGGATGACGATATATGCACATTAGTTCCACTGATCGTTCTAGATTGTAGATTATAATGCCCATATATTCGAGTCCCCTACCATTGTTGCCCTTTCTAGTAATTCTATAACTAAAATCTGTTTTTATGATAATGATAATTCCCAGCGAAAAATTACCACTCAGACTAGGGTCCTTGTCAAGTCTAACACAATTATATCCGGATATATTGTAGTAATTATTTTCTGTTAAATGTGACTCCGAAATTGCAAGTATGTCGATCTCATTTTCAATTACATATTTTGGAAATTCTTTTTTGTTTATTATACTTCTTGCGTTCCATTGCAAGATTTTTATAGCTCTCGATGGCATTATTACGAAGTTGGAAAATTAATTTATTAATTTAGTGCATTTATTTGACCTTTTTGGTTCAAGATATTTGCTAGTTGTTCCAAAATTCTTAGTGTGCAATTTTGTAATTCAACTAAATGTTGAAGTGTAGCTGCATTATTAGCATTGTTTGATTGTAGAATACTAATCAAATCGGTCTGATTATATGGCTGTTTTGATTTATATATTGGCATCAAGCAGTCGTAGTTGCTTTCCTCTTCTGAAGAGTTAATGTCATTGGAGTCGCTATGAAAATTGTCAATGGTGTATTTTCTTTTTTTGTTATTAGTTTTAGTAGAATCATGCACGGATATATTTTCATCTGAGCTTGAATCACTATTCAAACAGATAGGTTTTATTTGTTTAAATGTGGTTTTATTAGTTGGGACTTTTTTAAAATTTTTAATTTCTTGTAAAGCTTCTTTATAGGTGATGTTTTTTTCTGCTATTACTTGTTTAATTAATAGTTGCTCTTTATATATGTAACATCTACTTTTATCATTTGCAAAATGTCCCACTTTGTGAGGTTCAACTTCAGATGAGTTGCTATAGTTAACACATCTAGAGACATTATTGCATGAATTTACTAAATGATTTTCGGAGCCACATTTAACACAGATTGGTGATTTTCTTTTACATTTAGTTTCCTGATGACTGAATCTGTAGCATTTTTTGCATTGTAAGACAGGTAAAAAATATGGGTAAATTTCAAATTCGGTTTTCTAAATAATCAATTTTTCGGTAAAATATTGCCTTTGACTAACAGTTTGATCGAAGGGGTTGGGAGTAGGTCTGGATTGCTCTGCTCGAAGTGTTTTTTATAAATTCTTCGAATGTTATTTTACCAGCCCACTCCTTTTCTATACCATTATGAATTTCCTCCTCCGTAAGTGAAATGTCAAAGCCGTGTATAATACCTAGCCTAAAAATTTTATGCTGTGGGATATACGGAATCCAATTTGATGGTAATTTGGAGAAATTATTTAATAAATCATTCGCGTCTGAAATGTTAATGAAGGATAGTTGAACCTTGGCATTATTAATTCTTAATAATCTGTCGAAATTAATACCTGCCTTGGTTAACTTAATTGCGAAAGCTACTGGGTTAAAGTTTCCTAATTCTGAACCTTTATCAAATGTTTCGATGTGAATAATATAAGGTTGTTCAGAGCTTTCTAAGTATCTATACTCCATTAATTTCTTAACATTGTCGAAGTTATACTTGTTGTTAGTCGTATCTTTATTTGACACTTTTTTATAATTTTCAGTGCCTAGATCTGCTTTCTCTTTAGGTAGAGTTAATTTTGGTCCTATGGATTCCATATAATATAAGGTATCAGCGATTAATTACAATGAAACCAGGGAAACGATAAATTAAAGAAATTTCGTATAAAGTTAAATATTATTGTTTATATAGTTTATATCTAAGCTTTCGCTTCAATATTCCTCGGTTCTGTTATTTATAAATTTGCATGTTTGTCGAATACGACAGTTCAATTGTATATAACCTTCGACTGAGTAACTATTTGTTTTGATTCCACTAGATTAAATCTTATGCCTTACTATTTATAAACACACTTGTTCTTATATTCACTTATTTGAAATGACTAACCGTTTAGTAATCGGTCAGTACCGATGACGATTTTCAAATTTAGTACGTTCGTGACCGCGACATAGTTGGCGAGGAATAAGGAAAAGTAGAGTTTTTTGTGGTACGGATAGTGATTGCGAGAGATAGAGAGATAACGAGAGTGGTCGTAGAAGAGAGAGAGAGAGAGAGAGAGAGAGAGAGAGAGAGAGAGAGAGAGAGAGAGAGAGGCAGAGAGAGAGACAGAGAGAGAGAGAGAAGAGAGAGAGAGAGAGAGAGAGAGAGAGAGAGAGAGAGAGAGAGAGAGGAGAGAGAGAGAGAGAGAGAGAGAGAGAGAGAGAGAGAGAGAGAGAGAGAGTGAGAGAGAGGAGAGAGAGAGAGAGAGAGAGAGAGAAGAGAGGAGAGAGAGAGAGAGAGGAGAGAGAGAGAGAGAGAGAAGAGAGAGAGGAGAGAGAGAGAGAGAGAGAGAGAGAGAGAGAGAGAGAGAGAGAGAGAGAGAGATGAGAGAGAGAAGAGAGAGAGAGAGAGAAGAGAGAGAGCAGAGAGAGAGAGAAGAGAGAGAGAGAGAGAGAGAGAGAGAAGAGAGAGAGAGAGAGGAAGAGAGAGAGAGAGAGAGAGAGAGAGAGAGAGAGAGAGAGAGAGAGAGAGAGAGAGAGAGAGGAAGAGAGAGAGAGAGAGAGAGAGAGGAGAGAGAGAGAGAGAGAGAGAGAGAGAGAGAGAGTGAGAGAGAGAGAGAGAGAGAGAGAGAGAGAGAGAGAGAGAGAGAGAGAGAGAGAGGAGAGAGAGAGAGAGAGAGAGAGAGAGAGAGAGAGAGAGAGAGAGAGAGAGAGAGAGAGAGAGAGAGAGAGAGAGAGAGAGAGAGAGAGAGAGAGAGAGAGAGAGAGAGAGAGAGAGGCATATAGAGAGACAGAGAGAATAGGAGCAGTGGCTAGAAGGATTGGTGATAAATAGGGATGGAAACTAAGGTAAGTCGGCATAGCCGAAAAGTACTATGATTTTTGTTGTTGTTAATGAAATCTCAGATTAACAATTGTGACCGGAAGTGGCGAGAGAGACGGGAGACACGTGAGATTATTTTTTTGGTTGTCTGTTGGATTATTGAGGTGACGGAGTAGTGTACCGGAAGTGGCGAAAATCAACGGAAAATCCATAAAAAAAAAAGTTTGTTTTAAAGTAATGAATAGACCGGAAGTGGCGAATAGCGAGTCGAAGTCGTAAAATCGTTTTTTTTTTGAATTCGTGAGTGGATCAATGGTGGCGAGTTAAAGTCGAAAGATCGTTTTTTTTTTTTAAATTAATTAGTAGACCGGATGTGAGGGGCTGACGTGGGCCGCGAAGAAGATAACGAGGAAGTTTAGGGAGGTAGTGAGAGAGGCTAAACAGGGAATTTCTACTTCCGGCAACGTGGGCGGAGGAGAGTAATCAGACCAGTCCGCCGGAAACCGCATTTTTGGGTCGCGTCCTATAATAAAAATTTTTGTGCAGTTGTATGTACCTGTAATTTTTTTTGAAAAAATTAAATAAAGAAAAATTTAACGTTACAACATATGCATTGTATATGTGTATGTACAATTTATGTTAATTTGCTTTTTACGGCATTATCGTTGATTTTACGAAGAAATGAATACGACCTTTTTTGTAGAGAATTCGATGTTCTATATTTTTTGTTTGAAACATTTTTTTATACGATTTGTATTTTTTGTTAAAAAATGGAAAAACGTGTTTTTTTGAGCGTTTTTTAGTTAAACCTCCCCATAATCTAGTATGCATTGTCTCCAAAAACTAATCAGATCTAAGTTTTGCCAAGAGAAACCCAAATCCGTTTGTACTTTTTAAATTCGTCATTCCATTCGCGAGATATCGCGTATACAAAATTTTGCCCACGGACGGACGGACGGACGGACGGACGGACGGACGTACAACCTAATGGACACCAATTTTTTTATTGTTGCTTTGGGTTCCTTAGGGTCTGAAACGTCGACATTTGATGAAAAACTATAGGGTCATTTTTTTGCTCGAAGTGACCAAATTCAATACTTCGTCCAGACAGTCTGGGTCGAAGTAATATGCGCAAAGAATCAAAAGTTCACGTAAATAGTATTTTATTTTATGCAAATCGTTATTTGGTCCAACATTCTCTTCTGGTATGCTCCAACCATGATTTTTCAACTATACATGTATATCTTTTTTATAAAAGGTACATATCCTAGTTAATGAAAAACTGCTCTGCTACAATAATTATCTATAATTACTGAGATATATCAGATAAATTAAAACTAGTGTCAGTTATTACATGCATGTACCATTTTTAGTAAGAATCAAGAGTAATCCGCGCCCCACTTTATGTTCTCAGTCTCCTGACTAGTCTATTTCTTGCTATACAATGCTCAGAACAAATAATAATTATCTTCAAATTTCTGTACGAACTAAGTATATCATATGAAATTATTGAAAATGGCGTATTTTGTTGAAAGCCGACGTTTGGATGTAAACTTTCGTGCTTTATGTTATACGATCTGCGAAGTTGTATGTACGTGAACACTCTCCAATATTCTTTTTAATGATGAAATGTACGTTAATTCAGGGAAGCGGTTCAATTAATTCATTTTTATTGGTCATTGTCGTTGACCAGCAAAAAAACAATTAATAGATCCCTATGTCCGAATTAACGTAGATTTAATAATTTAATATTATTTACAACATTATGCATTTTTTCAATTTTGTTTAATGTCGATTGGCCATATTAAATTTCAAAATTCTGGTACGAAATTTGAATTCAGCTACTCTAGTAATTACCTAGAAATAATAGGAAACTACCTAGTAATAATTTGTAAATAAATGCTATGCTTGAAATTTGATAAATGGCATAAAACGTCTGGAGCTAAAAATGCGATGAAATTTTACCGACTTCTACAGCACGACCCATTCACATATTTTATACTTGATATTATTATGTATCATTGTTTGCTACAAAAAGGTGTTCGGAATCACAGATAACAAAAAACTTTGTTCCCGATTTTAAATCCATTCATATAAGTTTATAATTACTTAATTAACTTAGTTAAGGTAGCTAGTACATAATAATACTTAACTTACGTCCACTGAAAGACAAAAGTGATGAAATGTATATATTCTCCGTCAAAGAGGTGCGCACAGATTTCACTTAACCCATTGACGCTCAGACGGACGGATTTTAAGTATCAGTTTGAACATCGATAATTTGTATATAAATGCCTTTAGAAACATTTGAGCTCCACTGTTTCGAACGTAAAATTGTATGCCCTTTCGGAATCTTTCAATAAAATCTCGATAAAATGAACCGTAAAAAAGCTATGCACGTTTTTCTGTTAAAAAACATTGTTTTTTACATTTTGTTTTTCAGTATAACCTCACTTTCACCTCGAAATTGTGTTGGGAAACATATCTAAGTTGAATATATCGCGTCCATGGACCTCCAGGATTAAAATGTACCATAACAGAATTCATAATTTAACATGGAAGTTTTCGAAATGGCGCCTAGAAGCTCAAAATTCTTTTTAAAACTTAACCATTTTTTTCTTAAAAACTATACACTTTAGAGAAAATTTTGAAATAATTAAAAACTGAAAAATGTCACCGGCCGCTAATTCACAACTTTTTAATTATATATCACGATATCTCGTGGACTATAAAACGAAACGGCTTGAAATTTTAACTACGTATACAATATAGTAATACAAAAACGAATAGAAGGTTAAACAATTTCAATTTCTTTTTTTCTTAATACAGGCATATGTAAACACGATGCAACGGCATTCATGACAATTTTTTTTCAAACGCTTGGGGAGTCGAGCGAAGTTTTCGGAAATGAAAAATTCAAATTGTAGCATTGTAGAGAAAGAGTTGAAGAAGATTTCTGCGGAAACAGAATTTGGAAAAATGTACACAGTAAAAAACTACGAACGTTAATTTAGCGCTAGAATTTTCGAGAGCGCCCGTCTTTGTTTCTCCGTCCGGCTCGCTGTATACCCGGTGTCGAGAAAAAAATTAATTATTATTGAATATTTAGATTGCGTTGTATAATATTATATAATTTATTGTTGTACTTTATAGTTGAAATAATGTAATGTAATATTAAAAGATCAGTATAACAGTGTATACCATTAGTTTTAAATAAATATTATAAAAATATTTGTAAACTTTACAGTGCAAAAATTATTACAGGTATAGTCATGTTAGATTGCATATGTATTCCACTTATAATAAATACAACTACATAAATCATTTTTTTTTGTAAATAAGCATGAAATGTTGCCCTCAAAATCATATTGATGCAATAAAGAAGTAACGGACATTTTGTAACGTCTAAAATAATAATTATTGAAGAAATTGTAATTATCGATATCATAATATCATGATGAAGCCATCAGTTCTCACAATAATTATTCAATTTCAGACACAATAACAATTCTATTTGGAATCTCCAGTAAAAAATCGATATATTGTATTCTATGTATATACATATAGATTACAATAAAATGATATTTTTAATCTTATATAATCTTGTACTGCAAACAACAGAAATTTTAAATATATAAATTCACTAAAAACAGAAAAAAAGGAATGCGTAATAATGATATACCGCTCCGCAGGTAACGTCCGCATTTTCAAGGGGACACCGAGTATACAGCGAGCCGGGCGGAGAAACAAAGACGCGCGGTCTCGAAAATTCTAGCGCTAAATTAACGTTCGTAGTTTTTTACTGTGTACATTTTTCCAAATTCTGTTTTCGCAGAAAACTTCTTCAACTCTTTCTCTACAATGCTACAATTTGAGTTTTTCATTTCCGAAAACTTCGCTCGACTCCCCAAGCGTTTGAAAAAAAATTGTCATGAATACCGTTGCATCGTGTTTACATATGCCTGTATTAAGAAAAAAAGAAATTGAAATTGTTTAACCGTTTTGTATTACTATATTGCATACGTAGTTAAAATTTCAAGCCGTTTCGTTTTATAGTTCACGAGATATCGTGATATATAATTAAAAAGTTGTGAATTAGCGGCCGGTGACATTTTTCAGTTTTTAATTATTTCCTAAAAAAGTTAAAGTCGAATTAAAAAATGTTAAATGTAAATATTGTTCCGCTTGAAATTCTCTATATAGTGGTATTTTTTTCAATTCGATTTTTCGAAGTCGAATTTTATTGTCTGACTCCTGTCTGTTGCTACTGGATTCGAGCGCTTAACCGGTTCTTCTTCCCTGAGCCTCATCGTCCGTCTGAGCGTTAATGGGTTAATGTATGTTGATATTCTTGGTGAAAAATAGTTACATAGTTTTTTCTCTAAGGAGCAAATTACAATATGATTTTTGTTCTTAAAGATAATATTAATAACAAGAGATCATTTTTTCGGTTGGAATTTTTCGAAAATACATGGTTATCAAAAAATTGTGGAATTTAAATTCAACCGATAATAGAAAGAAATATTTTTAGTTTTGACTTCAGTGTTACCAATCTGAAAATCGTTGAAAGTACACCCAACTCCATTAATTCGCGCAGGGAATCCCCGTGGTTTTCTTTGTTTCTCACATAAAGACGTATAGGGAAGAACAAGGGCAAAAGTGGGGATTCCCTGCGCGAATTAATGGAGTTGGGTGTACATTGATGATAATGTATCTTTTAAGTAATATAACACCCAACATAATTTTAATAAAAAATGATTTGCAATTATAAATAAATTTGCAGATTCACGTCTTGTAGCAAACAATGATACATAATAATATCAAGTATAAAATTTGTGAATGGGTCGTGCTGTAGAAGACGGTAAAATTTCATCGCATTTTTAGCTCCAGACGTTTTATGCCATTTATCAAATTTCATACCAGAATTTTGAAATTTAATATGGCCAATCGACATTAACAAAAATTGAAAAAATGCATAATGTTGTAGATAATATTAAATTATTAAATCTACGTTAATTCGGACATAGGGATCTATTAATTAATTTTTTGCTGGTCAACGACAATGACCAATAAAAAATGAATTAATTGAACCGCTTCCCTGAATTAACGTACATTTCATCATTAAAAAGAATATTGGAGAGTGTTCACGTACATACAACTTCGCAGATCGTATAACATAAAGCACGAAAGTTTACATCCAAATGTCGGCTTTCAACAAAATACGTCATTTTCAATAATTTCATATTATATACTTAGTTCGTACAGAAATTTGAAGATAATTATTGTCATGTATCAAATACGTAGACACGATTAATAAATATGTTACGTCCAAATGAGGTGTAAAAAACCCATATGAAGACGTGGAAAGGGCGGGTCTACCAAAATGTAGACCTCGGGTTGTAGAGGATAGCGAGAGCTACTATACTAAAATCGGGAAAAGGGTGAACACAAATAAATCACAAGTATGTCAAGTGAAAATGGTTTTTATTTAGATTGGCGCAAATATTGGACAAGGTTTCGGCTGTGGAGGCTGGATTTATGGATGAGAGAAGGAGCTTGGAATGTGGGTAGGTCGGTTGGTCGGAAAAGTTCCTCCGGGGAGGGAAGTGGAGCAGTTGGTACAGGAAGTCGAGCTGGTTTGCCATGGGTCCAAAATCAAGAGTGGGTCGGGGGGAAGAGGCGTGGGTTGACCCGCGCCCTCCGCTGCTTCGGCGGCGATGGCTCTGGCGGCTCTCAATATAGCCCGGTTCCGTACGCGGTAAAAATTTCTCGGCTTGGTTTTCCTCACTGAAAAAAAATTACCAATGGTGAGAAAAGAAAGGGGTTGCGAGAAAGGTTTTTATTAGGGGTGGTTAGTGATCAGGAGAAGGTGAGATCCTTACAACTATATCCCGGTGAGGGGGAGAAGAGAAAAAAATTAAAAAGAAATAACTATAGAAGGGGAGGCTTAAAATGCCCAAAAGAATTATATAGGGGTGACCTAACAGTCCCTACTGATGCTTGCGGTTCAATAAGGCTCGACGTTCAGAGAACGACACCCATAGTCCAGTCACTATGTACAAAAAAAAGGCTAGAAAAAGACGAAATTCCTAGTAGCAATTTTTTTTTCTAGGTTGTAGGGGACATCGAGAAAAGCTTAACTCTCATTTTTCAGCACCTGAGAGCGCGTGCTTCTTTTGCTAGACTAAAAAACGTAAAAAAATCGTTGTTTGGCGATAACTCGGGTTCTAATAAGGCAAAATACTTTTACAATAGCTCATTTTAATGGGTTTTTCCCGCTCTACAAATTATGTTGTATAACTTTTTTTGATTAATCGATTGTTTTCGAGATATCAAAGAATTAAGTAAAATAAAAGAGATAAATTTTTAGTTTTTTTTTGGGTTTTACTCGAAAGTTTCGATCGGAAATGAAAAACTTTTCAAATAAAAGTTGTAGAGCATAAAAAATGAACAATTTTCATATATTATACGTTCACTTTTGTTGAAAAATACTCCTTGTAGAGCGCTCTCAAAGTGCGAGTTCCGCGTCAGCGGCTCAGCGATGAATCGGCTGTGTCTCTACGCGGCATGAAATCGCTGCGCCTGGGATTTCCGACTTTACTATTATAAAAAATTAATATAATATATATTTTTCACAGGCTTTATGATGCTGTACAAGTTATTTTTTATGGCACCTCGAAAATTGTAAATAATGTTCGACGAATCGAACGCGTAATTATAAAATATGATCATTTATGTTCTTTCGTATGTTTAATTATTTTTTTGCAAACAAAATGTATTTCGTTATTTTAATATTTATAAAAAATAATATGTAATTGCTGTGAATATGAAGTATTATCGTTATATATATTAAAATGCTTTTTCGTATCAACGATTGTATATCGTTGACGAACGTGGCAGGTTTATACCTGCGAAGGGTCGAGCGGCTGTCCGGGTGACGTAATTTAATGGAATGCGAGGATAACATAAGAAAACATCTGTCCCTCTGTGCGTGCTTGTTCTTGTTTTGCTCGCGTCTTCTCACAGTTTCTTTCTGAATTTCATGGGGAGCGCATGCATTTAGTAAGAAGAACGTAGTGAATATTTCGGTAGTGAGTTTTTGTGACAGTTTCTGCCATTTTTAGCAGATTGTTGGTGCAGTTATTGCACTTTCTTGTTTGTGCCACTTTCGAGCACCTTTTTAATGCAGTTTTTATTCTTGAACTCTTTGTAAGTGCCGTTTGTGGACACTTTGTCATTGCCGTTTTGGAAATTGTTGTAGTTTAGTTTTTCGCGAATAACAATGAGTGCCTCAAATTGCTTTATATGCAAGAAACCTTTGATTACAGACGTGCATATAGTGAAATCGATGGGTATTAAAACTCTTTTATCTGTGTCCGTTTTAAGAGGAGATGAAGAAAACCGTCAAATATTAGAGAACTTAAACGAAGTTAGTGTGCACAGTTCCTGTTACAAAACGTACTCGAATAAAAAAACAGCGCTTTCGGCTTCTCGGCGAAGCAACTCAACAACAGGAGAAAAGAAAAATCCAGTTTTTGATTTCGAGAAAAATTGCATATTTTGCGGAACAGAATGCCAAGAATCGGCTACAAAATTGGCGATGAAATACCGAACGCAAATTTCCAGAGTAAAACATGCAAATTCGAAAGAATATATTTTGAACAAACTGGGCGGTCGCGATGATGACATTGTTCGTGTAATCAAGTTTCGCTGGAATAGTGTCCTTGATCTGGTAGCAGCTGGGGCTCGGTACCACAAAAAATGTTATGTACTTGTTACTGATGCGTCGAAACGTGTGTCAAGTGGAAGACCGAAAGATGATGATATAACTGAAGGCATGGAACAAATTTTTACATATTTGCAAGAAAATTCTAGTGAGTGTCAATTTCCACTTCAGACATTAATTGATCAAATTACAACATGTACCGTTCCTCATGTTAAAACAGTTAAAAGACGATTACTTGAAAAGTATGGTGACGATATCCTCATCGTGGAAAGACAAAGTCGAGGTACTTTAGTTTGTTTCAGAAATATTGGTCACAAACTCCTCTCTGACATGTTTTACGAATGAAGAGACGCAGACCCTCAGGCAGGATAACTGCGAGTCATACGTGAGGCTGCAGGTATAATTCGCAGTGATATTTGCTCGATGGTTTATGAAACAAGTGAATACCCAGCATCCGACAACTTTGTGGAAGACGTGAAATCTTATGTGCCTGACACATTGCAAGTCTTGTTATCTGAGTTAATACAAAAAGATAAACGCGGTTGGCTCGAGCCTTGGAATAGGAAATGTACATCGATTGCGCATGCAATCATAGCGGCTGTACGACCACGTTCGTTCCTTTCCCCACTTCTGATTGGCGTAGGAGCATTTTTATACAAAAAATTTGCTTCGAAAACACTCATCAGCATTTTATCAAGTATGGGATTCAGCGCCTCATACAAAGAAGTCCAAACGTTTGAAAATTCGGCCATTCACGCAAAGGAACGTAGGACGTTGGACAAACGCATTTCTCCAGTTCGTCTTTGACAATGCCGATTTTAATACCGACACCTTGGACGGACGAGGCACTTTCCATGCGATGGGTGGCATTCAGTGCATTACACCATCCACTGGTTTTGAAAAAGATGAGCCCGTAAATCGTATCATTGGAGAGAAGTCGGTCATACAAATTGCTGCGTTAGGGAAGATAGAAGTACTGAAGTATGAAAAACATGCGTTAGCAGGATTACACGATGTCTGTGTCTCTGATGTTAATGAACTGTATAAAATATCTAAGAAAATTTTGCCTACAGTATCAGACTTTATCTGGCAATACGGGAAATGGAAATGCGTTGTCGATATACCTGGATAGAACGGCTTCATGGATTTAATTACCTCGGATTTATGTTATGAGATGTCAAAAGTCATATGCCTACCTTTCATCAACGCGCCCCCTTCAGATTATAATACTATTTACACGTCACTTCTTGAAGCAGTCAAAATGTACGGATTCAAATCAGACGGCCTGTTTTGTAACTTTCGACCAGCCGCTGTACTGGAAAGCTTCCGACATAGTTGCAGCTTCTGAGCCATCGTCCGATTTGCAGAATGTCGTTGTGAGACTCGGGGGCTTTCACCTATTGATGTCCTTCCTTGGAAAAGTAGGCTATATCATGGCTGGTAGCGGAATTGAGGACATTTTTAAACTGATTTACGCAGAAAATTGTGTGAAAAAAATCCTTATTGGACATGCGTACTCGAGAGCAATTCGCGCACACTTCCTAACGCATTTAGCTATATCTAAAATCATTATGAATAATATCGACGTTTGTAATGATGAATTCGATGTATTAGACGATTACACCGATGCTCTCGATCGTCCTGCTGTGCTGGAAGCTTCCAAGAATGAAAATGTCCAAGAAATCGTGAATAAATTTTACAACGAACTCCAAAGAACGAAGGACAAGAGCCCTACTGCAAGACTATGGATCCAGTACTATGAAATGGTGACTTTAGTCAAAAACTTCATAGAAGCTGAGCGAAGTGGAAATTGGGCTCTTCATCTTGATACCATCCAAAAAATGCTGCCCTTTTTTCACGCAAGCGGTAATTTTTTATATGCAAAGTCTGCCCATTTATATTTGCAGCAAAGAGGACCTTGGGTGAAAAAGTACCTGCCGACGAATTAGAGAAATTCACTAATAAAGGATATTTTACAATTCGAAGAACACAAAAGTTTTGGTCCGGCATCATGTCGGATCAGACCATTGAACAAGTTTTGATGCGGTCACTCTGGACAGCTGGTGGATTACACCAACGTAAAATTTCGGACTCAACCATCTCATCATGGATTTTGGGAATGATCTCCCTTCAAAATGTATGCGAGCAGATTGAAAATTTCGCAGGCGTCGCTTGTGCTACTTCCGAGCAACACGTAGACATGTGTCCTGCAAGAATCATACGAGATGATTCAGACGTCGAAAAAATAGATGTTTGGCTCGCTGCCCACAATCCATTTCCTGAAGGAAAAGATGTCATGTCCATAAGTACGGGAATCGTTGGACATTCTAAAATCAATTGTCACCGTGCACAGGAAATTGGTGACTCCATGATGTCCAAAATCGTAAACGAACGATTCGACGGTATCTCTTACAAAAGAAAAGATAAAGTACAACCACTGGCTACTGTCAACAGTTGCATTCAAATCGAATCTACATCTATTACGATCGACCCTCTGCTACCCAGACAGCACAAAATATTTTGTTACATATCAAATACGTTACCGATATATAACGGTTATGAAGTCGGACATTTTTACATTCCTGCAACGTAACTGTTATGTATTTGCAACGTCTGTGCTGTATGGGTACTATTTTAGAGAATGTGCATAACGAAACTCTCGGAAGCCGATATTGAAAAATATTTAAAATATGACTTGTCGCCTTTTCCTTTAACTTTATTTACAGAAGTAGAAATGCGCAAAGGAACTAAGTCCTCGATGTACAATGCATTTACGCCATTACAAAATGTACAGTTTCGACAAAATCATATAAGATTGATATATGGCGGATTCCTCTTACATAAAGTTGTGTGGGACAAAGTCACCAATTTCAAACTTATTTGTACAAAGTACGTGACGTATGTGCAGAAACATTTTGGAACAAATGTTTGTATCGTATTCGACGGTTACACAAACGGCAAGTCAATTTCCGGGACGAAATCAGCTGAAAGAGAAAGGCGTATTAGAAAAAAAAACAAAGCCCAGATGTAGTTTTCGACGAAAACACGACTCCAACAATCAGCCAAGATAAATTTCTGTCAAACGCTAACAACAAAGAGAGGTAATATCCTTTTTTTACATGCGTTAAGCGGATGTGATACCACGTCCTCTCTATTCAATGTAGGAAAGATGAAATTTATTACAACGTTGATAAATCGGCCAGATTTAACGAGTTCGGTGGAACTATTTAAATTCCAAACAATTGATGATAAAGTCTTGACGTCGGCTGGAGAAGTGTTCCTGGTCGCTTTGTATGGAGGTCGAAAAGAGGACAAATGCTTGGATACGATACGCTTCAAATGTTTTGTCAAATCAGCTTCAAACACTCAGTTAAATTTAGCCACGCTGCCACCAACAAAAACCTCCGCAAAGGAACACATTTTGCGCACCTACCACCAAGTCCAGACTTGGCTAGGTAATGAAAAAGAGCCCGAAAACTATGGCTGGGTTAGAACTTATGCAGGTTTACAGCCAATCAGAAACCATGCGCCACCAGCACCTGAAGAACTATTAAAATTAATTTCCTGTAAATGTAAAGGAAGTTGCAGTGGTGCATGTGGCTGCAGGAAAGCAGGCATCAAATGTTCAGTCATTTGTTACCACTGTTCCGGGCAAATGTGTTTAAATGCAGTTACTCCAGCAGAAATAGTCCGAAATGAAATTAATGAATGTTTAGAAAATATCGACAAAGAAAACGCGGAAAACCCTGACACATCGCCTTCCGTTGCAGAAGAAGAAGAAGAAGAAGATGACAACCAGCCGTCAACTAAACGACTTAGATACAACTAAATTATGTGTATTTCTTTTAATATAATAACACTTAGTTTAATGGTTAATGATTAAATAAATATTGTTTACTCTTTTATATGAAATGTTGTCGATACACTTATTCTTCCAAACTTCATACATAGGTTAAGATCAATTATATCCAAAAATAAAATTTCTTGTATTTTTTAAGGCGTCTTGTATTTTTTTTTATCAGCCGGTAAGTGTAACTATATTGCGTATAGACTATTATGTCTGCAATGATAAATACAGATTCGATTGGTAGAGGACAATTTTACGGTGTTCAAAATACCTGAAATAATTACGAAATATTAAAAAAATATCTTCTTTACTCTAATTGCAACTAATTATGAAATGTAAATAAGTTCGAAAATGCTCATTTTTTATATTTTCGGGTTCAATTCGTCGAACATTATTTACAATTTTCGAGGTGCCATAAAAAATAACTTGTACAGCATCATAAAGCCTGTGAAAAATATATATTATATTAATTTTTTATAATAGTAAAGTCGGAAATCCCAGGCGCAGCGATTTCATGCCGCGTAGAGACACAGCCGATTCACCGCTGAGCCGCTGACGCGGAACTCGCACATTGAGAGCGCTCTACAAGGAGGAGTATTTTTCAACAAAAGTGAACGTATAATATATGAAAATTGTTCATTTTTTTATGCTCTACAACTTTTATTTTAAAAGTTTTTCATTTCCGATCGAAACTTTCGAGTAAAACGCAAAAAAACTAAAAATTTATCTTAATAATAATATGGAAAATCGCAGGTTTTTAATTCATAAATTAAAAATTTTTTTTGTTTGTCGGCTAATGCCCTGCAAATCTTTTCGGGATTAAATTGCACGACGTTTCGGTCCTCTCGGAACCCTCATCAGGTGCAAACCAAAATATCAATAACCATTCGGGCTTTATATACTATTACACGCATGATAGTGTTACGTCTGTGTGTGTATAATTTGAATGAAATCGGTGTAACTATCTGGTAGATTCTGCGTATCTTCTATTTTATTTAGTGGATTCTTTTGTAATGCGATGTGTATCATTTCGGAAATTCTTCTGTGATGAAATTTATTTTCAATATCTAAGATTTGAACTTCATTCCAATTAAAGTCGTGATTTGTGAGTCTTTTGTGTTTTGTGATTACAGTATCAGCTTGCGATGGTCTCTGTATATTATTTTTGTGTTCAGAAACTCGGATTTTTAAGGCTCTCTTAGTTTCACCCACGTACGATGCATCACAATTGTTGCATGGAATGCAATATACTGTGTTGTTTTTTTCTAATTTCTTTACATCTTTACCTTTTGTAATAATATTACCTAACGTATTATTGAATTGTGAAACAACTTGTATGTTGTGATGTTTTAAATTGTGTTTGATTTGATCGAAAACTCCTTTTACAAAAGGAATTTTTATAAAGGATTTTGGGTTATTCCTATTTTCTGAATTTATATTGGCATAACTATTAACTCTTTTAATAATATATTTTTTTATGAAATCGCGCGGATAATTGTTTTCAAATAAAAGTTCTTTAACTATTATCAAAATTTTTTATTTTATAAAAATTTATCTCTTTTATTTTATTTAATTCTTCGATACCTCGAAAACAATCGATTAATCAAAAAAAAATTATACAACATAATTTGTAGAGCGGGAAAACCCGTTAAAATGAGCTATTATAAAAGTATTTTGCCTTATAAGAACCCGAGTTATCGCCAAAAAACGATTTTTTTACGTTTTTTAGTCTAGCAAAAGAAACACGCGCTCTCAGGTGCTGAAAAATGAGAGTTAAGCTTTTCTCGATGTCCCCTACAATCTAGAAAAAAAAATGCTACTAGGAATTTGGTCTTTTTCAAATGTACATAGTGACAGGACTATAAATGTATTCTCGAGAAGTGATCCGCCGAAGCAACGTTAAAATAAAATGTAAAGAAACTAACTTTTTTCGTGCGGTTGATTACAAGCAATGCGCAAGGAACTTGAATTTTTTTTGCGTGTCGTATAAAGCAATGCGCGAGAAACTTTAACTTTTTTCGTGCGCTTGATACAAAGCGCGATGACTCGTGCCAATACAGACGATCTGCACTGAAGGTGCTAACTCGAAAAGAGCGAGATGACTCGCTCAAGGACGAGCGACCTGCTCGGAGATCTGTGACTCGAACGGAGTCGGATGACTCCCAGGAAGATCGAACTGCACACACGGGGCGAAGTGACCCTCTCGGAGGCTTGCGACCCGCTCGGAGACTGCTGACTCGTACGTAGCGAGTTGAGTCGCTCCAGAAAAGACGACACTCACGGAGCGTGCTAACTCGAACAGAGCGAGGTGACTCGCGCGAGGCCAGGCGACCCGTTCGGATACGCGTGACGCGATCGGTGTCGCAGGACTCGCAGGAAGACAGACTACACTCAAGTTTCGAAGTGACTCTCTCAGAGACTGGTGACCTGCTCGGAGACTGGTGACTCGCACGGAGCGCGTTGACTCGCGCGAAAACCGGCGAGTCCTATCCAGCAAGGCGACTCACTGCGTGACTTGTGACCCGCTCGAAGTCTTGTGATGCGAATGGAGCCGAAGGACTCGCGGGAAGATAGACGACACTCGCGGACCTAGGTAAATCTTTCCGCGGCTCGTGACCCGCTCCGAGACAGGAGACGCGCACGTAGCGACTTTACTGGCGGCAAGACAGATGACAAGCATTCATTAATTTTTCGTTTTCAAGAGGTCGGGGTGCCATCCGGTTAATTCGAGGCGTTTGCACTACCGCGACGGATATATTTTAGAGTGTTTGACTTTGCGTCTATGCTTATTTACATTCCGGTTCTTCATGAGAGGCGAGCATGCTCGAGAGAAGAAAGTCCCATGGTTAAGTAGTGTCTCGTTACTCGTGACTCGTCAAAAATTTTTAAGCCACAGCATTACCGCGAGACGGTGTCTCTGACCGAATGTCTCTTATGCGGTGCCTCGCCTAACAGGCGTTAGAAAAATCTATGCGTCAACTCTCTCCATTCCGAGTGAGAATAAACAAACACACGAAATAAGAAGGATATTCCTTCGCCAAGAGGTCTAACGTCATGTAGATCGAGATAGAATTTTCATGTCGGATATGCGTTCCTCGAACTCGGTGCGCTTTCCGTCGCTCGCAATCATCTGCATTAGCATTTGTTACGACGAGATACAAATTGAGTCCTAAAGTGACCCAACACATACACACGAATATATAACAATTATTTGTTGGCTTTGGTAACTAAAATCAAGAGCGTCGCCATCCATCGATCCGAGATCGTACGCGAAGGTTGGAACACTCGATGCACTGGTTGATCCTGCTAGTAGTCATATGCTTGTCTCAAAGTCTGAGTACATGCCTATATTAAGGCGAAACCGCGAATTGCTCATTGCGGTCATTTTAGAGCTAATACATGGAAAATAGATTTCCGACCAGACATGGAAGGAATGCTTTTATTAGATCAAGTTGTAAAAGTCCGAACAAGGAGACGACGTGCGTGCTTGGGGAGGCGAGCCGTACCATGAAATTTACTGTGAGAGATATTGGAGAGTGAGTAGAAAGACGCCGTTTAACGTGGCGTCTCTGGTTAACGTGCAACGTGACGGCAGAAGGATCCGGGCGAGCGAGAGAGAAAACCCTGGATTGCGGAACGGTAGGACGTTGAATCAGTCCTCCGTGCGTCTTCTCGAATCGTGGGTCTGTCTCTTTGAATATCTCGTGCAAGATTTCTGCCGCACGGCACGCCCTAGTAGTCGCGATTTGGCTCCTCGGTGATCTTTCCCCTCTTCGCGACCATTCGATCGCCGTGGCAACCTGAGCTTGCGTCCCGTTTGAATCACGCGGGGCGTCGACCGGATACGATTTTTCGTTTCTCCGAGGTTTTTAAATGAATTTTCGCCCGGTAAGCGTGAGTGGAGAAACACCAATTTGACGAATGGATATACGAAAAGGGTGCTTTGTGAAAATGTTATTTCAGGTGCAGAAATACAAAATTAGAAGACATGAGAGAAGTCCATTACCGAGAGTTACTACTGCAGTAATGTAGATAAAAACAACATTTGAAGCCCTGAGACGAGGCTGAGTGCGAGAATTAATAAAAGAAGGTTTAGGGTTTAGTGGGTATGCCTGTGTAGAATAGACGGGTGAGTCCCACACACGGGGGAGTCTCGCATGACTCCCTTATGGTGCGTAACGCATTCCCCCCTTCTTCGGATAAAAAAAAAAATAAAAAAATAAAAAAATGCAAAATTTGAAGACCTGAGCAGACGCACAATACGAGAATTATTAATTTGGGTATGTGCAGACATTGCATAGGGATCTAACTGTAGGGTCTAGTTTATTTCTCGACTAAATATTTCCTCCTCGATTTAGCATTATTTAAAATTTCAATTAATCAAAAACAGTATGTGTCTAAGGCAGAGATCTCGTGGTAGCCTTACTGAAGAGTCCAACACGTGATCTCGGGACGAAACACATTTTTACAATAGACAACATTTCTTCCGATTATCGCCAGAGGAAAACAGAATCCATTTGCAGTCGAGCCAATTTTAAAATATATAAACAGTCCGTTTGAAATCAAGATTCAAATACCGGCTTCTTACACATTTCCTTTCTCATAACACGAGTTTTCGATCGAAAACCAAAGTATTAAATGAGTTATTTCCTTTGTTTTATTTTGTAGTATTGTGACCGACATACACCAAGAATATTTTTTATTTATACATTATAATTTAGAAATGGGTCGAGAAATAAACTACACCCTACAGTTAGATCCCTATGCAATGTCTGCACATACCCAAAGAATTATTAATAAAGAATTAAAGGGCGTTACGGAAAAAATCCAATCAAGATTTAGAAAAGAAAGTATACGGTTGGTATCTAAGCCTATTTTTAATAACATCTCACATATAAAACCTTATAAGGATAAACTACCATTACAAAAAAATTGTAAGGTAGTTTATTTGATCCCATGCTTCCATTGTGAGAAAGTGTACATTGGACAAACAGGGAGAAGATTAGAAACAAGATTAAGAGAACATAAAAATAACATTAACGCCAAAGAAAAGTATTATACAGGTTTAACAATACATAGATTAGAGACTGGATATGATTTTAATTATGACAATACACGCATTTTAGCTACTGAACAAAATTCTAATAAAAGAAAGAAAGTTGAAAATTTTTTTATAAAATAATTTGCACACATTGCAGTGAACATTAGATATGAAAAATCTACCTTACCAGAAGTTTATAACATTTTATTTTAAAAGGTTATAGATGATGGTAAGGTGAATATAATTTTTAATTCATTTTGTCACAATAGATGTCTTTCGTATTATGTATTATTTATTTACTCCTGATAATGTATTGAATTTTAAACTGTATATTAACTCGAAACGTTCCAAGATCCTGCCCCTTATTCATTTCTTCTAACATCAATTACACAGAAATTATGTATGACTCGAAATGAATAAAATACATTTAATTGATTTTTGCTCTTACTCTCTGATATATATGAAATTTAATTTCTGATGATGTCTACAATTTAGTAGCCGAAACGTTATTTTACATATTGACCATAGAATGTTTTATATGGTGACCGTAAAATACGCTAATTTTTATTTTTTATTTACAAAACGGTCGAGAAATTGAATTTTTAAATTAAAATAACTCCGTTTAACTAGAGTTAGTCGATAACATGTTATTTCTAACGAAATAATCACTAAAACTTTGGGAATAAAGTTGCAATTTTTAGATGGAATCGAACGCTACCATACCGAATTTGATACAGAAGAATGCAGAGTTTGAATAAATCTATTATGGTAATTTTGTTAAATTCAAAATGGCGTATCTAATATGGCGGGAGAAAATATTAAATATTCATCAATTTTTAAAAAGAAACTATTAAATTTTTAATTTAAAAAACGATTAACTACTCACATTGTCTACATCGTGACGTAAAAACACCCAGTAGCGGGCAATAAACGCCAGTATGCGTAAAATGCAAAGCTACGTATTGGGCGAGTTCTTTATTTTACACATTATACCAAAAATGTTGGTATAATTTATAAATATATATAAACTTCTAAAAGAAATTTTAACGACATTAATTTCGCATTGAAAAAGATATGTATGAAATTAAAAATTAACGTAGTCGAATATCTCACTCACACATACATACACTAAGAAAATTATTCTGGAAGAAAGTCCCATACTGGTCTGGTCCAAGTCGGACATAAGGAAAATATGCAAGAAAGTGCCATACTGCTAATGAAAACTCCTATACTGCTATTGAAAACTCCCATACTTGTGTTGTAATTAATAATACAAGTATGGGAGTTTTCAATAGCAGTATAGCACTTTTTTGCATATTTTCCTTATGTCCGACTTAAACAAGACAGTATGGGACTTTCTTCCAGAATAATTTTCTTATTGTAGATGCCGGATAGCTTCGAAATTCAATAGAAATCGACGAAACTTGCAGAATGCGATTAATTTAAATGGTTATTTAAAAGAAAATTGAACGAATTAGGTTACTTGGACATTGTTGTGGGATATTCGTCCGCGTCCTTTTCTTAATTTTAAATCTTTGTTGCGGTTGAAAATTACTAAAAATAATTAAAATCAACTAATTTTCAAATACATTTATAGAGCGAATTCCGTCGAAAATACTTTATCTATATTTTTCTTCACGGGCGGATCCAATATACAAAAATTCTTTCGGTACTAATCTTGATCAGGATCGGTACCGGGTGTTTAATTTATTAATAATAATTGCTATTTGCGCAAATACCATCTTGAAAAAAGCAGGAAGCACCACAATTATCAATAATTACGAATAATTAAAAAAATACGGTTACAATTCTAACAATTTTCAACTGTTTGGAGGAATACAAATTAAAAAATGGTGCGGTCGAATATCGCACACAAATGGTCAAATATACTGATTCGCTCAATATTGATAACTTAACGTTCAATATTAATAAAAAATAAGTCCGTTTAACTAGAATTAGTCAATTACAGTTATTTCTAACGAAATAATCAGGAAAACTTTTCAAACTGAAGAATTTGAAAATTCAAAACGGCGGATCCAATATACAAAAATTCTTTCGGTACTAATCTTGATCAGGATCGGTAACGGATGTTTAATTTATTAATAATAATTGCTATTTGCGCAAATACCATCTTGAAAAAAGCACCACAATTATCAATAATTACATTAAACGCCAGTATGCGTAAAATGCAAAGCTACGTCTTGGGCGAGTTCTTTATTTTACACTTTATACCAAAAATTTTGGTATAATTTATAAATATATATACACTTCTAAAAGAAATTTTAACGACATTAATTTCGCATTGAAAAAGATATGTATGAAATTAAAAATTGACGTAGTCGAATATCTCACTCAAACATACATAGATGCCGGATAGCTTCGAAATTCAATAGAAATCGACGAAACTTGCAGAATGGGATTAATTTAAATGGTTATTTAAAAGAAAATTGAACGAATTAGGTTACTTGGACATTGTTGTGAGATATTCGTCCGCGTCCTTTTCTTAATTTTAAATCTTCGTTGCGGTTGAAAATTACTAAAAATAATTAAAATCAACTAATTTTCAAACACATTTATAGCGCGAATTTCGTCGAAAATACTTTATCTATATTTTTCTTCACTGGGACACGTTCCGCGAACGCAAAAACACAAGATCAAGGTCACGAAACAACGAATTTTTCCTCGCGCGTACTTTGAAAGGCACGTTTTGAAAAATGTTGGTATAATTTATAAATATATATGCACTTCTAACAGAAATTTTAACGACATTAATTTCGCATTGAAAAAGATACGTATGAAATTAAAAATTGACGTAGTCGAATATCTCACTCAAACGTACATAGATGCCGGATAGCTTCGAAATTCAATAGAAATCGACGAAACTTGCAGAATGCGATTAATTTAAATGGTTATTTAAAAGAAAATTGAACGAATTAGGTTACTTGGACATTGTTGTGGGATATTCGTCCGCGTCCTTTTCTTAATTTTAAATCTTTGTTGCGGTTGAAAATTACTAAAAATAATTAAAATCAACTAATTTTCAAATACATTTATAGCGCGAATTCCGTCGAAAATACTTTATCTATATTTTTCTTCACTGGCGGATCCAATATACAAAAATTCTTTCGGTACTAATCTTGATCAGGATCGGTACGGGGTGTTTAATTTATTAATAATAATTGCTATTTGCGCAAATACCATCTTGAAAAAAGCAGGAAGCATCACAATTATCAATAATTACGAATAATTAAAAAAATACGGTTACAATTCTAACAATTTTCAACTGTATGGAGGAATAGAAATGAAAAAAGGATGCGGTCGAACATCGCACACAAATGGTCAAATATACTGAATCGCTCAATATTGATAACTTAACGTTCAATATTAATAAAAAATAAGTCCGTTTAACTAGAATTAGTCAATCGACGAAACTTGCAGAATGATATGACAGAAGTTCACAACGATTAAAATTTTAAACGGTCGGATCTAACGTGTCTCGGCGATACCAACTTAAAATCCAAAAGTCACTATAAAATATTGAGCAAATAAACGTGGAATTAATGAATTTTGATGTTCAGAAACATATTTAAATAACGAAAAATATATAATAGAACAATATTGAAAATAATGCTGACCTAAAATAAGTAAAATATCAACGAAAAGTGATATAAACCGAACATTACCCGATCCTGTCAAAAGTAAATATATGACGATGGTAAGATCGCATCCATGTAAATTTTCCACGACGAAATATCGCCTCTAGCAAATTTTCCGAGTTATTTTTTACCGTTTATTGATATGCATAACAATAGTTCAATCCCCAGGATACCATACGAGCAGATACAGCTGGGAGAGGTTCTTAAAAAAGGAGCAAAACCGAAATTGCAGAAAATCGAAAAGCCGGTTCTAGCACATTTTCCGAGTTGTTTTTTTGTCGTTTTTCGGGTTCGATTGCGTTCCTTGAATACACCGGAAGTCCTACCAGCAATAAAAAATGGGAGAGGCGCATAGAATAGGAGCCAGAGCGATTTTACGGAAAATCAAAAATCGGCTGTAGAATTTTTTCCGAGTTGTTTTTTTTCGATTTTCAGGGTCCATTACATTCCTTTAATAAACCGGAAGTCCTACCAGCAGCAAAAAATGGGAGAGCCGCATAGAATAGGAGCCAGAGCGATTTTACGGAAAATCGAAAATCGGCTGTAGAATTTTTTCCGAGTTGTTTTTTTTCGATTTTCAGGGTCCATTACATTCCTTTAATAAACCGGAAGTCCTACCAGCAGCAAAAAATGGGAGAGGTGCATAGAATAGGAGCCAGAGCTATTTTACGGAAAATCGAAAATCGGTTGTAGAATTTTTTCCGAGTTGTTTTTTTTTCGATTTTCAGGGTCCATTACATTCCTTTAATAAACCGGAAGTCCTACCAGCAGCAAAAAATGGGAGAGCCGCATAGAATAGGAGGCAGAGCGATTTTACGGAAAATGGAAAATCGGCTGTAGAATTTTTTCCGAGTTGTTTTTTTTTTCGATTTTCAGGGTCCATTACATTCCTTTAATAAACCGGAAGTCCTACCAGCAGCAAAAAATGGGAGAGCCGCATAGAATAGGAGCCAGAGCGATTTTCAGTAGGTTAAGAAGGTGTCCATGTTTTTTTCTGTTAATCTTTATATTACGGTCTACGTACCTGTCTACGAAAAATAACAGTGAGACTCGGCAATTTAAATATAAGCTTGTTAGCAGTATTTACTATACGAATTCTATTTATTGTCAGTTAGGAATAATTTTACGAAATAGGCAATACAAAATCAATGCGTCTTTTCGAACATACTTGTTGCATACATAGTATCATCTAGTGACACATAGCATTTCATGAACTAATTTACTAGTCAGTTGTATTGAAACTGATAAATTTTGTACGATAGTAGGTTAAGAAGGTGTCCATGTTTTTTTCTGTTAATCTTTATATTACGGTCTACGTACCTGTCTACGAAAAATAACAGTGAGACTCGGCAATTTGAATATAAGCTTGTTAGCAGTACTTACAATAGGTATTCTCGGTCGAAAAAAGGGATTGGAATTTCCATATTTTCTTCTTCATAGATGTCGCCTTACATTCGTATGAAATATGCAAACAGTATTGCATTGCTAATGTCAGTGGGTATGAATATTCTACTATTCTTTGTCAGTTTTGAATAATTTACGAAATAGGCAATACCAAATCAATGCGTCTTCTTGAACACACTCGTTGCATACAGAGTATCATCTAGTGACACATAGCAATTCATGAACTAATTTACTAGTAAGTTGTATGGAAACTGATAAATTTTCTACGATAATAGGTTAAGGAGGCGTCTATGTTTTTTTGTGCTAATCTTTATATTACGGTCTACGTACCTGTCTACGAAAATTAAACGTGAGACTCGGCAATTTGACTATAAGCTTGTTAGCAGTATTTACAATAGGTATTCTCGGTCGAAAAAAGAGATTGGATTTTCCATATTTTCTTCTTCATTGATGTCGTCTAAAATTCGTATGAAATATGCAATCAGCATTGCATTGCTAATGTTAGTGGGTATGAATATTCTTCTATTCATTGTCAGTTACGAATAATTTTACGAAATAGGTAAGACAAAATCAATGCGTCTTCTTGAACATACTTGTTGCATACCTAGTATTATCTAGTGACACATAGCAATTCATGAACTAATATACTAGTCAGTTGTATGGAAACTGATAAATTTTCTACGATAATAGGTTAAGAAGCTGTCCATGTTTTATTCTGTTAATCTTTATATTACGGTCTACGTACCTGTCTACGAAAAATAACAGTGAGACTCGGCAATTTGAATATAAGCTTGTTAGCAGTTCTTACTATACGAATTCTCGGTCGAAAAAAGAGATTGGATTTTCCATATGGAGGTTCGTTTTCTATATTTTGATCATCATAGATGTCGCCTTACATTCGTATGAAATATGCAAACAGCATTTCATTGCTAATGTCAGTGGGTATGAATATTCTACTATTCTTTGTCAGTTTTGAATATTTTACGAAATAGGGAATACAAAATCAATGCGTCTTCTTGAACATACTTGTTGCATACATAGTACCATCTACTGACACATAGCAATTCATGAACTAATTTACTAGTAAGTTGTATGGAAACTGATAAATTTTCTACGATAATAGGTTAAGGAGGCGTCTATGTTTTTTTGTGCTAATCTTTATATTACAGTCTACGTACCTGTCTACGAAAAATAAAAGTGAGACTCGGAAATTTGTATATAAGCTTCTTAGCAGTATTTACAATAGGTATTCTCGGTCGAAAAAAGAGATTGGATTTTCCAGATTTTCTTCTTCATAGATGTCGCCTCCAATTCGTATGAAATATGCAACCAGCATTGAATTGCTAATGTTAGTGGGTATGAATATTCTTCTATTCATTGTCAGTTTTGAATATTTTGCGAAATAGGCAATACAAAATCAATGTGTCTTCTTGAACACACTCGTTGCATACAGAGTATCATCTAGTGACACATAGCAATTCATGAACTAATTTACTAGTCAGTTGTATGGAAACTGATAAATTTTCTACGATAATAGGTTAAGGAGGCGTCTATGTTTTTTTGTGCTAATCTTTATATTACGGTCTACGTACCTGTCTACGAAAATTAAACGTGAGACTCGGCAATTTGACTATAAGCTTGTTAGCAGTATTTACAATAGGTATTCTCGGTCGAAAAATGAGATTGGATTTTCCATATTTTCTTCTTCATTGATGTCGTCTAAAATTCGTATGAAATATGCAACCAGCATTGCATTGCTAATGTTAGTGGGTATGAATATTCTTCTATTCATTGTCAGTTAGGAATAATTTTACGAAATAGGTAAGACAAAATCAATGCGTCTTCTTGAACATACTTGTTGCATACATAGTATTATCTAGTGACACATAGCAATTCATGAACTAATATACTAGGCAGTTGTATGGAAACTGATAAATTTTGTACGATAGTAGGTTAAGAAGCTGTCCATGTTTTATTCTGTTAATCTTTATATTACGGTCTACGTACCTGTCTACGAAAAATAACAGTGAGACTCGGCAATTTGAATATAAGCTTGTTAGCAGTTCTTACTATACGAATTCTCGGTCGAAAAAAGAGATTGGATTTTCCATATGGAGGTTCGTTTTCTATATTTTGATCATCATAGATGTCGCCTTACATTCGTATGAAATATGCAAACAGCATTTCATTGCTAATGTCAGTGGGTATGAATATTCTACTATTCTTTGTCAGTTTTGAATATTTTACGAAATAGGGAATACAAAATCAATGCGTCTTCTTGAACATACTTGTTGCATACATAGTACCATCTACTGACACATAGCAATTCATGAACTAATTTACTAGTAAGTTGTATGGAAACTGATAAATTTTCTACGATAATAGGTTAAGGAGGCGTCTATGTTTTTTTGTGCTAATCTTTATATTACAGTCTACGTACCTGTCTACGAAAAATAAAAGTGAGACTCGGAAATTTGTATATAAGCTTCTTAGCAGTATTTACAATAGGTATTCTCGGTCGAAAAAAGAGATTGGATTTTCCATATTTTCTTCTTCATAGATGTCGCCTCCAATTCGTATGAAATATGCAACCAGCATTGAATTGCTAATGTTAGTGGGTATGAATATTCTTCTATTCATTGTCAGTTTTGAATATTTTACGAAATAGGCAATACAAAATCAATGTGTCTTCTTGAACACACTCGTTGCATACAGAGTATCATCTAGTGACACATAGCAATTCATGAACTAATTTACTAGTCAGTTGTATGGAAACTGATAAATTTTCTACGATAATAGGTTAAGGAGGCGTCTATGTTTTTTTGTGCTAATCTTTATATTACGGTCTACGTACCTGTCTACGAAAATTAAACGTGAGACTCGGCAATTTGACTATAAGCTTGTTAGCAGTATTTACAATAGGTATTCTCGGTCGAAAAATGAGATTGGATTTTCCATATTTTCTTCTTCATTGATGTCGTCTAAAATTCGTATGAAATATGCAACCAGCATTGCATTGCTAATGTTAGTGGGTATGAATATTCTTCTATTCATTGTCAGTTAGGAATAATTTTACGAAATAGGTAAGACAAAATCAATGCGTCTTCTTGAACATACTTGTTGCATACATAGTATTATCTAGTGACACATAGCAATTCATGAACTAATATACTAGGCAGTTGTATGGAAACTGATAAATTTTGTACGATAGTAGGTTAAGAAGCTGTCCATGTTTTATTCTGTTAATCTTTATATTACGGTCTACGTACCTGTCTACGAAAAATAACAGTGAGACTCGGCAATTTGAATATAAGCTTGTTAGCAGTTCTTACTATACGAATTCTCGGTCGAAAAAAGAGATTGGATTTTCCATATGGAGGTTCGTTTTCTATATTTTGATCATCATAGATGTCGCCTTACATTCGTATGAAATATGCAAACAGCATTTCATTGCTAATGTCAGTGGGTATGAATATTCTACTATTCTTTGTCAGTTTTGAATATTTTACGAAATAGGGAATACAAAATCAATGCGTCTTCTTGAACATACTTGTTGCATACATAGTACCATCTACTGACACATAGCAATTCATGAACTAATTTACTAGTAAGTTGTATGGAAACTGATAAATTTTCTACGATAATAGGTTAAGGAGGCGTCTATGTTTTTTTGTGCTAATCTTTATATTACAGTCTACGTACCTGTCTACGAAAAATAAAAGTGAGACTCGGAAATTTGTATATAAGCTTCTTAGCAGTATTTACAATAGGTATTCTCGGTCGAAAAAAGAGATTGGATTTTCCATATTTTCTTCTTCATAGATGTCGCCTCCAATTCGTATGAAATATGCAACCAGCATTGAATTGCTAATGTTAGTGGGTATGAATATTCTTCTATTCATTGTCAGTTTTGAATATTTTACGAAATAGGCAATACAAAATCAATGTGTCTTCTTGAACACACTCGTTGCATACAGAGTATCATCTAGTGACACATAGCAATTCATGAACTAATTTACTAGTCAGTTGTATGGAAACTGATAAATTTTCTACGATAATAGGTTAAGGAGGCGTCTATGTTTTTTAGTGCTAATCTTTATATTACGGTCTACGTACCTGTCTACGAAAATTAAACGTGAGACTCGGCAATTTGACTATAAGCTTGTTAGCAGTATTTACAATAGGTATTCTCGGTCGAAAAATGAGATTGGATTTTCCATATTTTCTTCTTCATTGATGTCGTCTAAAATTCGTATGAAATATGCAACCAGCATTGCATTGCTAATGTTAGTGGGTATAAATATTCTTCTATTCATTGTCAGTTAGGAATAATTTTACGAAATAGGTAAGACAAAATCAATGCGTCTTCTTGAACATACTTGTTGCATACATAGTATTATCTAGTGACACATAGCAATTCATGAACTAATATACTAGGCAGTTGTATGGAAACTGATAAATTTTGTACGATAGTAGGTTAAGAAGCTGTCCATGTTTTATTCTGTTAATCTTTATATTACGGTCTACGTACCTGTCTACGAAAAATAACAGTGAGACTCGGCAATTTGTATATAAGCTTGTAGCAGTTCTTACTATACGAATTCTCGGTCGAAAAAAGAGATTGGATTTTCCATATGGAGGTTCGTTTTCTATATTTTGATCATCATAGATGTCGCCTTACATTCGTATGAAATATGCAAACAGCATTTCATTGCTAATGTCAGTGGGTATGAATATTCTACTATTCTTTGTCAGTTTTGAATATTTTACGAAATAGGCAATACAAAATCAATGCGTCTTCTTGAACACACTCGTTGCATACAGAGTATCATCTAGTGACACATAGCAATTCATGAACTAATTTACTAGTAAGTTGTATGGAAACTGATAAATTTTCTACGATAATAGGTTAAGGAGGCGTCTATGTTTTTTTGTGCTAATCTTTATATTACAGTCTACGTACCTGTCTACGAAAAATAAAAGTGAGACTCGGAAATTTGTATATAAGCTTCTTAGCAGTATTTACAATAGGTATTCTCGGTCGAAAAAAGAGATTGGATTTTCCATATTTTCTTCTTCATAGATGTCGCCTCCAATTCGTATGAAATATGCAACCAGCATTGAATTGCTAATGTTAGTGGGTATGAATATTCTTCTATTCATTGTCAGTTTTGAAAATTTTACGAAATAGGCAATACAAAATCAATCTGTCTTCTTGAACACACTCGTTGCATACAGAGTATCATCTAGTGACACATAGCAATTCATGAACTAAATTACTAGTCAGTTGTATGGAAACTGATAAATTTTCTACGATAATAGGTTAAGGAGGCGTCTATGTTTTTTTGTGCTAATCTTTATATTACGGTCTACGTACCTGTCTACGAAAATTAAACGTGAGACTCGGCAATTTGACTATAAGCTTGTTAGCAGTATTTACAATAGGTATTCTCGGTCGAAAAATGAGATTGGATTTTCCATATTTTCTTCTTCATTGATGTCGTCTAAAATTCGTATGAAATATGCAACCAGCATTGCATTGCTAATGTTAGTGGGTATGAATATTCTTCTATTCATTGTCAGTTAGGAATAATTTTACGAAATAGGTAAGACAAAATCAATGCGTCTTCTTGAACATACTTGTTGCATACATAGTATTATCTAGTGACACATAGCAATTCATGAACTAATATACTAGGCAGTTGTATGGAAACTGATAAATTTTGTACGATAGTAGGTTAAGAAGCTGTCCATGTTTTATTCTGTTAATCTTTATATTACGGTCTACGTACCTGTCTACGAAAAATAACAGTGAGACTCGGCAATTTGAATATAAGCTTGTTAGCAGTTCTTACTATACGAATTCTCGGTCGAAAAAAGAGATTGGATTTTCCATATGGAGGTTCGTTTTCTATATTTTGATCATCATAGATGTCGCCTTACATTCGTATGAAATATGCAAACAGCATTTCATTGCTAATGTCAGTGGGTATGAATATTCTACTATTCTTTGTCAGTTTTGAATATTTTACGAAATAGGCAATACAAAATCAATGCGTCTTCTTGAACATACTTGTTGCATACATAGTACCATCTACTGACACATAGCAATTCATGAACTAATTTACTAGTCAGTTGTATGGAAACTGATAAATTTTGTACGACAGTAGGTTAAGAAGGTGTCCATGTTTTTTTCTGTTAATCTTTATATTACGGTCTACGTACCTGTCTACGAAAAATAAAAGTGAGACTCGGAAATTTGTATATAAGCTTCTTAGCAGTATTTACAATAGGTATTCTCGGTCGAAAAAAGAGATTGGATTTTCCATATTTTCTTCTTCATAGATGTCGCCTCCAATTCGTATGAAATATGCAACCAGCATTGAATTGCTAATGTTAGTGGGTATGAATATTCTTCTATTCATTGTCAGTTTTGAATATTTTACGAAATAGGCAATACAAAATCAATGCGTCTTCTTGAACATACTTGTTGCATACATAGTATCATCTAGTGACACATAGCAATTCATGAACTAATTTACTAGTCAGTTGTATGGAAACTGATAAATTATCTACGATAGTAGGTTAAGAAGGTGTCCATTTTTTTTCTTTTAATCTTTATATTACGGTCTACGTACCTGTCTACGAAAATTAAACGTGAGACTCGGCAATTTGACTATAAGCTTGTTAGCAGTATTTACAATAGGTATTCTCGGTCGAAAAATGAGATTGGATTTTCCATATTTTCTTCTTCATAGATGTCGCCTCCAATTCGTATGAAATATGCAACCAGCATTGAATTGCTAATGTTAGTGGGTATGAATATTCTTCTATTCATTGTCAGTTTTGAATATTTTACGAAATAGGCAATACAAAATCAATGTGTCTTCTTGAACACACTCGTTGCATACAGAGTATCATCTAGTGACACATAGCAATTCATGAACTAATTTACTAGTAAGTTGTATGGAAACTGATAAATTTTCTACGATAATAGGTTAAGGAGGCGTCTATGTTTTTTTGTGCTAATCTTTATATTACGGTCTACGTACCTGTCTACGAAAATTAAACGTGAGACTCGGCAATTTGACTATAAGCTTGTTAGCAGTATTTACAATAGGTATTCTCGGTCGAAAAATGAGATTGGATTTTCCATATTTTCTTCTTCATTGATGTCGTCTAAAATTCGTATGAAATATGCAACCAGCATTGCATTGCTAATGTTAGTGGGTATGAATATTCTTCTATTCATTGTCAGTTAGGAATAATTTTACGAAATAGGTAAGACAAAATCAATGCGTCTTCTTGAACATACTTGTTGCATACATAGTATTATCTAGTGACACATAGCAATTCATGAACTAATATACTAGGCAGTTGTATGGAAACTGATAAATTTTGTACGATAGTAGGTTAAGAAGCTGTCCATGTTTTATTCTGTTAATCTTTATATTACGGTCTACGTACCTGTCTACGAAAAATAACAGTGAGACTCGGCAATTTGAATATAAGCTTGTTAGCAGTTCTTACTATACGAATTCTCGGTCGAAAAAAGAGATTGGATTTTCCATATGGAGGTTCGTTTTCTATATTTTGATCATCATAGATGTCGCCTTACATTCGTATGAAATATGCAAACAGCATTTCATTGCTAATGTCAGTGGGTATGAATATTCTACTATTCTTTGTCAGTTTTGAATATTTTACGAAATAGGCAATACAAAATCAATGCGTCTTCTTGAACATACTTGTTGCATACATAGTATCATCTAGTGACACATAGCAATTCATGAATTAATTTACTAGTAAGTTGTATGGAAACTGATAAATTTTCTACGATAATAGGTTAAGAAGGCGTCTATGTTTTTTTGTGCTAATCTTTATATTACGGTCTACGTACCTGTCTACGAAAAATAAAAGTGAGACTCGGAAATTTGTATATAAGCTTGTTAGCAGTATTTACAATAGGTATTCTCGGTTGAAAAAAGAGATTGGAATTTCCATATTTTCTTCTTCATAGATGTCGCCTTACATTCGTATGAAATATGCAACCAGCATTGAATTGGTAATGTTAGTGGGTATGAATATTCTTCTATTCATTGTCAGTTTTGAATATTTTACGAAATAGGCAATACAAAATCAATGTGTCTTCTTGAACACACTCGTTGCATACAGAGTATCATCTAGTGACACATAGCAATTCATGAACTAAATTACTAGTCAGTTGTATGGAAACTGATAAATTTTCTACGATAATAGGTTAAGGAGGCGTCTATGTTTTTTTGTGCTAATCTTTATATTACGGTCTACGTACCTGTCTACGAAAATTAAACGTGAGACTCGGCAATTTGACTATAAGCTTGTTAGCAGTATTTACAATAGGTATTCTCGGTCGAAAAATGAGATTGGATTTTCCATATTTTCTTCTTCATTGATGTCGTCTAAAATTCGTATGAAATATGCAACCAGCATTGCATTGCTAATGTTAGTGGGTATGAATATTCTTCTATTCATTGTCAGTTAGGAATAATTTTACGAAATAGGTAAGACAAAATCAATGCGTCTTCTTGAACATACTTGTTGCATACATAGTATTATCTAGTGACACATAGCAATTCATGAACTAATATACTAGGCAGTTGTATGGAAACTGATAAATTTTGTACGATAGTAGGTTAAGAAGCTGTCCATGTTTTATTCTGTTAATCTTTATATTACGGTCTACGTACCTGTCTACGAAAAATAACAGTGAGACTCGGCAATTTGAATATAAGCTTGTTAGCAGTTCTTACTATACGAATTCTCGGTCGAAAAAAGAGATTGGATTTTCCATATGGAGGTTCGTTTTCTATATTTTGATCATCATAGATGTCGCCTTACATTCGTATGAAATATGCAAACAGCATTTCATTGCTAATGTCAGTGGGTATGAATATTCTACTATTCTTTGTCAGTTTTGAATATTTTACGAAATAGGCAATACAAAATCAATGCGTCTTCTTGAACATACTTGTTGCATACATAGTACCATCTACTGACACATAGCAATTCATGAACTAATTTACTAGTAAGTTGTATGGAAACTGATAAATTTTCTACGATAATAGGTTAAGGAGGCGTCTATGTTTTTTTGTGCTAATCTTTATATTACGGTCTACGTACCTGTCTACGAAAATTAAACGTGAGACTCGGCAATTTGACTATAAGCTTGTTAGCAGTATTTACAATAGGTATTCTCGGTCGAAAAAAGAGATTGGATTTTCCATATTTTCTTCTTCATAGATGTCGCCTCCAATTCGTATGAAATATGCAACCAGCATTGAATTGCTAATGTTAGTGGGTATGAATATTCTTCTATTCATTGTCAGTTTTGAATATTTTACGAAATAGGCAATACAAAATCAATGTGTCTTCTTGAACACACTCGTTGCATACAGAGTATCATCTAGTGACACATAGCAATTCATGAACTAATTTACTAGTCAGTTGTATGGAAACTGATAAATTTTCTACGATAATAGGTTAAGGAGGCGTCTATGTTTTTTAGTGCTAATCTTTATATTACGGTCTACGTATCTGTCTACGAAAATTAAACGTGAGACTCGGCAATTTGACTATAAGCTTGTTAGCAGTATTTACAATAGGTATTCTCGGTCGAAAAAAGAGATTGGAATTTCCATATTTTCTTCTTCATTGATGTCGTTTAAAATTCGTATGAAATATGCAACCAGCATTGCATTGCTAATGTTAGTGGGTACGAATATTCTTCTATTCATTGTCAGTTAGGAATAATTTTACGAAATAGGCAATACAAAATCAATGCGTCTTCTTGAACATACTTGTTGCATACATAGTATTATCTAGTGACACATAGCAATTCATGAACTAATATACTAGGCAGTTGTTTGGAAACTGATAAATTTTGTACGATAGTAGGTTAAGAAGCTGTCCATGTTTTATTCTGTTAATCTTTATATTACGGTCTACGTACCAGTCTACGAAAAATAACAGTGAGACTCGGCAATTTGAATATAAGCTTGTTAGCAGTTCTTACTATACGAATTCTCGGTCGAAAAAAGAGATTGGATTTTCCATATGGAGGTTCGTTTTCTATATTTTGATCATCATAGATGTCGCCTTACATTCGTATGAAATATGCAAACAGCATTTCATTGCTAATGTCAGTGGGTATGAATATTCTACTATTCTTTGTCAGTTTTGAATATTTTACGAAATAGGCAATACAAAATCAATGCGTCTTCTTGAACATACTTGTTGCATACAGAGTATCATCTAGTGACACATAGCAATTCATGAACTAATTTACTAGTCAGTTGTATGGAAACTGATAAATTTTCTACGATAATAGGTTAAGAAGGTGTCTATGTTTTTTTCTGTTAATCTTTTTATTACGGTCTACGTACCTGTCTACGAAAAATAAAAGTGAGACTCGGAAATTTGTATATAAGCTTGTTAGCAGTATTTACAATAGGTATTCTCGGTCGAAAAAAGAGATTGGATTTTCCATATTTTCTGCTTCATAGATGTCGCCTCCAATTCGTATGAAATATGCAACCAGCATTGCATTGCTAATGTTAGTGGGTATGAATATTCTTCTATTCATTGTCAGTTTTGAATATTTTACGAAATAGGCAATACAAAATCAATGCGTCTTCTTGAACACACTCGTTGCATACAGAGTCTCATCTAGTGACACATAGCAATTCATGAACTAATATACTAGTCAGTTGTATGGAAACTGATAAATTTTGTACGATAGTAGGTTAAGAAGGTGTCCATGTTTTTTTCTGTTAATCTTTATATTACGGTCTACGTACCTGTCTACGAAAAATAACAGTGAGACTCGGCAATTTAAATATAAGCTTGTTAGCAGTATTTACAATAGGTATTCTCGGTTGAAAAACGAGATTGGATTTTCCATATTTTGATCATCATAGATGTCGCCTTACATTCGTATGAAATATGCAAACAGCATTTCATTGCTAATGTCAGTGGGTATGAATATTCTACTATTCATTGTCAGTTAGGAATAATTTTACGAAATAGGCAATACAAAATCAATGCGTCTTCGTGAACATACTTGTTGCATACATAGTATTATCTACTGACACATAGCAACTCATGAACTAATTTACTAGTCAGTTGTATGGAAACTGATAAATTTTGTTAGGTTAAGAAGGTGTCCATGTTTTTTTCTGTTAATCTTTATATTACGGTCTACGTACCTGTCTACGAAAAATAAAAGTGAGACTCGGAAATTTGTATATAAGCTTGTTAGCAGTATTTACAATAGGTATTCTCGGTCGAAAAAAGAGATTGGATTTTCCATATTTTCTTCTTCATTGATGTCGTCTAAAATTCGTATGAAATATGCAATCAGCATTGCATTGCTAATGTTAGTGGGTATGAATATTCTTCTATTCATTGTCAGTTACGAATAATTTTACGAAATAGGTAAGACAAAATCAATGCGTCTTCTTGAACATACTTGTTGCATACATAGTATTATCTACTGACACATAGCAACTCATGAACTAATTTACTAGTCAGTTGTATGGAAACTGATAAATTTTGTTAGGTTAAGAAGGTGTCCATGTTTTTTTCTGTTAATCTTTATATTACGGTCTACGTACCTGTCTACGAAAAATAAAAGTGAGACTCGGAAATTTGTATATAAGCTTGTTAGCAGTATTTACAATAGGTATTCTCGGTTGAAAAAAGAGATTGGAATTTCCATATTTTCTTCTTCATAGATGTCGCCTTACATTCGTATGAAATATGCAAACAGTATTGCATTGCTAATGTCAGTGGGTATGAATATTCTACTATTCTTTGTCAGTTTTGAATAATTTACGAAATAGGCAATACCAAATCAATGCGTCTTCTTGAACACACTCGTTGCATACAGAGTATCATCTAGTGACACATAGCAATTCATGAACTAATTTACTAGTCAGTTGTATGGAAACTGATAAATTTTCTACGATAATAGGTTAAGAAGGTGTCTATGTTTTTTTCTGTTAATCTTTTTATTACGGTCTACGAACCTGTCTACGAAAAATAACAGTGAGACTCGGTAATTTGAATATAAGCTTGTTAGCAGTATTTACTATAGGAATTCTCGGTCGAAAAAAGAGATTGGAATTTCCATATTTTCTTCTTCATAGATGTCGCCTTACATTCGTATGAAATATGCAACCAGCATTGAATTGGTAATGTTAGTGGGTATGAATATTCTTCTATTCATTGTCAGTTTTGAATATTTTACGAAATAGGCAATACAAAATCAATGTTTCTTCTTGAACATACTTGTTGCATACATAGTATCATCTAGTGACACATAGCAATTCATGAACTAATTTACTAGTCCCCCCCCCCCCCCCACCCCCCCCCCCCCCCACCCCCCCCCCCCCCCACCCCCCCCCCCCCCCACCCCCCCCCCCCCCCACCCCCCCCCCCCCCCACCCCCCCCCCCCCCCACCCCCCCCCCCCCCCACCCCCCCCCCCCCCCACCCCCCCCCCCCCCCACCCCCCCCCCCCCCCACCCCCCCCCCCCCCCACCCCCCCCCCCCCCCACCCCCCCCCCCCCCCACCCCCCCCCCCCCCCACCCCCCCCCCCCCCCACCCCCCCCCCCCCCCACCCCCCCCCCCCCCCACCCCCCCCCCCCCCCACCCCCCCCCCCCCCCACCCCCCCCCCCCCCCACCCCCCCCCCCCCCCACCCCCCCCCCCCCCCACCCCCCCCCCCCCCCACCCCCCCCCCCCCCCACCCCCCCCCCCCCCCACCCCCCCCCCCCCCCACCCCCCCCCCCCCCCACCCCCCCCCCCCCCCACCCCCCCCCCCCCCCACCCCCCCCCCCCCCCACCCCAAACTCCGTTGAACTAGAACTAGTCGATAACAGTTATTTCTAACGAAATAATCACGAAAACTTTGGGAATAAAGTTGCAATTTTTAGATGAATTCATACACTACCATACTGAATTTGATACAGAAGAATACAGAGTTTAAATAAATCTATTATGGTAATTTTGTTAAATTCAAAATGGCGTATCTAATATGGCAGGAGAAAATATTAAATATTCATCGATTTTTAAAAAGTAACTATTAAATTTTTAATTTAAAAAAGGATTAACTACTCACATTGTCTACATCGTAACGTAAAAACACGCAGTAGCGGGCAGTAATCGCCAGTATGCGTAAAATGCAAAGCTGCGTATTGGGCGAGTTCTTTATTTTACACATTATACCAAAAATTTTGGTATAATTTATAAATATATATACACTTCTAAAAGAAATTTTAACGACATTAATTTCGCATTGAAAAAGATATGTATGAAATTAAAAATTGACGTAGTCGAATATCTCACTCAAACATACATAGATGCCGGGTAGCTTCGAAATTCAATAGAAATCGACGAAACTTGCAGAATGGGATTAATTTAAATGGTTATTTAAAAGAAAATTGAACGAATTAGGTTACTTGGACATTGTTGTGAGATATTCGTCCGCGTCCTTTTCTTAATTTTAAATCTTCGTTGCGGTTGAAAATTACTAAAAATAATTAAAATCAACTAATTTTCAAACACATTTATAGCGCGAATTCCGTCGGAAATATTGTCTGTATTTTTCTATCATTGGGACACGTTCCGCGAACGCAAGTAAACAAGATATTGATAATTTAACGTTCAATATTAATAAAAAATAACTTACCTGTATAAAATCCATTAAAACTGCACAGATCAATTAAAATCACTGAGCCGGAAAAAATAAATAAGAAGCCTAAAAAAATAAAAAACATCAGTTTTCGACGAAAACTTAGTAAGAATGTAATAATAAAAAAAAGAAAAAATTAAAATTTTAAAAGAATAATTTTTACACTAGCAAAGACCCCCCGAAGTACAATGTGTCAAGATGGAAAGACGACTGAAAAGCAAACGTAAACATTACCAGTGTTTGACCCTAACATCAACAACGAGTGACGTAATGAAAAGTTTTAAATTTTCGAACTAACGAAGAAATTCAAAATTTAAAAATTTAAGAGCGAAAAATAAGATTCTGGTAAATTCGATAATTCGAATTTGATGTTAACTGTATTATCGTATTTGTTAATAAAATAATTTTCTAGATGTTTCCGTTTCCATGTATTTTTTTCAGTTGCCAGAATTTTTACATTTTTGTAATCAAAATTATGACCAGTATCAATTCTATGTTTAGTAAGTCCCGTATATTTAGATTCACTTAAAAAGATGTTATGCTTATGCTCATAAATTCTATCTTTCAACAATCTACCTGTTTCCCCTATATAAACTAGATTGTAGTGATTACACTTAATTAAATATACAACACCACTTTGATGCAGTAAATCTAATTTGTCTTTCCCCGGTTTTATACCGCCTATATTAGTGTTGAATGGTTTAAAAACGATCCGTATATTCTGATCTTTCATTGATCTTCTAATTTTTTCAGAAACTCCCTGTATGTAAGGTATACTCGTAGTTTTAACATAATTAACGTTGTTTTGACTGTTATCAGTAGACTTATAGATTTTATGTACTCTTTTTCTTAGACAATCAATAATTATGTCTTCTGGAAAATTATTAATTCTTAGCAAATTCTTAACTATTTCAATGTTTTTCTGCCTAAATTTGAAGTCAACGAATAAGCTATAAACTTTAGACTTGGGATGTCTAAGCGAGATTTGAACGGTAGCGAGGAGCGAGAAGATGTTATCTTCTGTACTTCTCCCACTGCGGAAACCGGCTTGTTCCTCAGGCAGCAGGTCCCTAAGCAAAGCCCACTCGGTCAGGCGCCTACATAAAATCTGCGAGAAGATCTTGGTAATAGCATTATTTATCGCAATTAATCTATAGTTCGATGGATCCAATCGCGCGCCTTTCTTAAATAGACAAAACAAAGATGAGCGAGCCCAATCTGATGGAAAAGTCTCTGCAAGAAGGATTTTATTAAAGAGAAAGAGAAGGCGGGAAAGCCATGAGTCATCTAGTAGCTTAAAAAGCTCGGCCGGTAATTCGTCTGGACCAATGGCCTTTCCCACCTTCAACTTCCTGATGCTGTCTTTAAGTTCCGTCAGCGAAAAAGGCGAGTCTAGCGCGGGATCGAAAGTGCCGAAAAACGTGCGTGGAGGGCAGTCTCTTGGAGGATAGATCTCCGCAAAATATGCCCTCCATGCAGTCCCAAAAAACAATTTGTAATAATTACTAAGTAAAATGTATTGAAACAGATTTTATTGAAATAGACTGTGATTCGGAAATGTCATGGGTATTTCTTAAAACTTCTAAATAAATTTAATTTCAAAGGAATGTTCAAAAAACACATTCAATTATTTTCGATTCATATTAATTAAACAGTGATGACTGAAGCATATCCAATATTACATACTTTATTTTGGATCGAAATAATTTCAAACGCATACAATTTCAATAAATTTTTTAGAATTCAGTTATAACTTTCTTGTTTAAATAGGAATTGTAAATATGTATAATTATAACATTGCGCTTATAGACAATAACAATATATAGCGAAAACTCTTTAACGTGCAATAAACTAATTAATTGTTTAACTACTCACACATTAACTACTCATAGTTTATACATATGAAATTTGACAATGTTCACAAAAATTGGTAAAATAATGCTACAATTTACTTAAACCTTTAGAAATGTATGTAAATGCATCTTTTACTCCCATCAACCAAGTCGTTTGGTTTTTTAAGGGTTCCAAATTTTTTTTAATTTCTTTTTTTATTTTTCTTAAGTTAAATTCGTTAAATTCCAGAATGTTCGTGACTTTCGAAACATCGTAGATACGTTCGTATTTTTTGAAAGGAAAATATTGAATTAATACTGATTTGCTCTTAATTTTGATAATTTTGGCAGGCCAATAAAGTTCTTCGTCACTATATTTTTGTAATATTACCCAATTTTTAGCTAAACTTTTCATATTTCTAGTTTTGTTTAAAATAATTTTAGCTTTTAATTCCTTCTTAAGATGTTCATTTTTTTTTAACGCTGACCTCAGACGAACTTTACAATCATCGTTTTTGGATCCCCAAACATTCCTTTTATATTTTGCGGTATATTTTGAACGTATTTCTCTTCTTTTAAAAATTTTTTTGATTCTATCATTTGTAAATAATATTGCTCTCGTTGCGTTGCTTGGATCTACTCTAAGCGCACCAAGCACCTGTGTACCTGTAATTCTTGAAATTCGAGAAATGGTTGCAGAATCAAGATTGTGTTCAAGAGTTGTATAATTTAGGACGTTCTTCATTGTTGATGTGAAGGTTCTTTTAGCAGTACTGCGGCCATCGATTAGAGGATCTAATCTAGAACTAGAATTAGACGATTATAGTTATTTTTTAGTTATTTTATAGTTAGTTTAATTAACCCTTTAACGCTATCAAAATCGAAACTTATTTTGATAATTTTTTACTCGAGAACGGCTGCTCTGAGCGAGAAAATGAATATAAGTATTTTAATTCCACATTTCACGTAGAATACGGTAGTATTTTTTATTTTTCCTGAATCGCAATTTTTGAGATTGCGGTCCGCCATATTGGATCCGCCATTTTTAATTTTGATAGGCTAATAATGAATTTAGATCTAATGATCCTGAGAGTTCATAAAACTATTGAATAAAGAGGTTTGAGGACTATACAATGGCTATAAAGCAGTGTAAATACGTTATTTTAGCTGGCTCATCACGGCCGCCATCTTGAAAATCAATTATATGAACTAATTTTGCTAATATGCATCCAATATGTTGTCACGAAACTAGCAAAAGATATTTTGCGCGCTAAAATTAGATTAGACTTTAAAAGTGCACATTACGTGATTTTGCAATAATTTCCGGCATTCGGGCGCCATTTTGGATCGGTTAATAATAAAAATCAAAATATCTAAATATATATTTTGGAAGTACAACATTCGGGTCCCGCATCCTGATGGGTTAGATTGTTCTTGTGTACCGACAACATGGTCAAAAAAATTCTTTAAAAAAAATACTAATCGAAAATCAGCGTTTTTTTTTTTGTTTATTGTTAAAAAAACCATTTGCGGTCATTTATTGATAAATTTGGCTATGCCATTCAAAAGATGAGACTTTTTTACACAAGAACATGTATCCTAATATTTTTTCCACGCGGGTTTTAATTGAAAGGCACGAGCTTGAAGTTGACGTCAAAATTGTGGCCATCTGAGCGTTAAAGGGTTAAAAAAAGGGTGCGGTCGAACATCTCACACAAATGGTCAAATGTACTAAATCGCTCAATATTGATAATTTAACGTTCAATATTAATAAAAAATAGCTTCGTTTAACTAGAATTAGTCGATTACAGTTATTTTTTAGGTATTTTATAGTTATTTTAATTAAAATAGGATGCGGTCGAACATCTCACACAAATGGTCTAGTAAACTATATTGCTCAATATTGATAATTTAACTTTTTTTTTTATTGCCTAAGGTTGTATATAGCCTCTAAACTTTTTAAAATTAAAAGCCATTGTACCATATAAGAAATATTATATTACTCACCAAGGGAGGTAAAATAGACAAGTCCTCACCACGTGCAAGATTGCAACCCGAGCCGAAGGCGAGGGTGGCAAGCACGTGGGAAATGCTTGTCTTTTTTACTTCCCGAGGGAAGTATACGATTTTTCTTTATAACCGGGAAGGATAAGCGGCATCTTTCCTCCCGGTATGAAGAAAATATTTTAAAACAATAAATAGCTTAAAAATTGTATACACTACCTTAAATTCGGGAATTCGTCCATCATCTCTGTCCATGATTTTTGAAAATGTTCTTTTAGGCTCCCCGGGACAGCCGATAAATAAGTTTCTTTATTGCGGATAACAAAATCGGCGCTCTTTTTATTCCGTTTTGTGATACGGGATTGACCTCTACCTCCATAAAATTTTATGCGTATCAGGTCCTTTTTTCGGGACGTTATTACCGCTGGCCAATAATGATCGTCAAACATCGCCATAATTGGCGTCTTTGGTTTTGCACTTTTGAAAGTGAGTTCTGACTCCAAAGATGCGTTCAGCCTCTTCTCCCCGTCACACTGAGGTATATGATCTCGGATTGCCGACGGGCTTGCGCCAGATTTCCGTAGGGAAATGTCGGCATCACCGACTGGTGCGGTTCGGCTCTTCTCCCGGTCACCCTGAGTTTGGTCGTTCGCTGATGAACTCGGATCACATTCCATTGGTTCTTCACAGAGTGATGCGTTCGGCCTCTTCTCCCCGCCACCCTGAGGTATATGATCTTGGATTGACAACGGGTGTACGCCAGATTTCCCTAGGGCATTGTCGTCATCATCGACTGGTGTGGTTGGGCTCTCCTCCCCGTCAGAGAGCGTATCATTCGATTGAACCGCATTTTGCCTTTCTTCATTTAATGCATCTTCATCGGCTTGTTCAGTCATAGACAAACGAATTACTAGCTCTGGGAAGCAATACCGCACCATCAAATTTTCTGACTCTTCCGATTCCGTCGGCTTTTGCTTGTTTTTAAATCCAGCATATTCTTTCGTTCTGCAGAAAAAGACAAATTTTGTCACTGTTTCAGAGAAAAAATGCAAATGACAAATAGCAAAATCGGCTGCTATCCGCACGGTGCGACGTGCGAAAAAATGTTAAGGGGGTTCCATGATAGAACTGTTATCGACGTACTGACAGGTCAAGAAAAAGTAGAACTGTTACCGAAGTACCGACGTAACAAGAAAAATTTTAAGTAAAAATTATTGAAAAGCTTTTTCAAAAATCGGGCTCTATAACTACAATTTTATACATAATGATTTCAAAAAAAGTTTCAGGAGTAACGGTTAAGCATTGAACGAGAAAAACTTGGAATACGCCGAAAAGAAATCTGCATGGCAATAATTTCCGTATTCCAAGTTTTTCTCGCTCAATTCGCAACCGATATCTTTCAAACTTTTTTTGGAATGATATGATATGTATAAAATCGTAGTAATAGAGCCCGATTTTATTAAGGTCCAAATTGCACTTTCCGACTTGTATGACATCCTTCGCGTATATCATTGGAAAATGATTAAAGTATTAATTTGTAAAGTACTTTTCGGACCATTTTCGAGGGTGCTCTTTCAAATAGTGTAGTCAAAATTTGAAAAAATTTAATGTTTACACTAAATTTTTCGCGGAAAATTTTTAAAAATTTTAAATTTAGATGAGAAATTGGACGATTGCCGAGAGGTAAAGTGCATAAAAAGTGCATAAAATATCTATACCAAAAAGATATGACGATAAAATTTGTATATTTGCGCGCGTACAATTCAAGACAAATTTCGGAGTTTTTCTGAGAATGGATTAAATAGTATGTCTTTTACGTTTTCAAATAAATAAAACTTTTATTACAGGTTTTTGGGGTCGCTAATTTTGAATTCAAGCTAAAAAAATAGACATTCAGAATGGCGGATCCAACATGACGGACAAAATCGAGATTCATCCGAATTGAGGCTATTTTGTACTTTTTGTTAGCCATATTGGTTCCGCCCTTTAGAATATCTGAATGTTTAGCTCGGATTCAAAATTAGCGACCTAAATTAGTTAATATCAGTAAAAGTTTTATTTATTTAAAAACGTGAAAGAAATCCCTTATAATCCATTCTCAGAAAAATTCCGAAATCTGTCTTCATAAAAGCTGCCAAGTTGAAATTTATGTACGGAAATGTACAAATTCTATCTTCATATCTTTTTAGTATAGATATTTTATGCACTGTTTAGGCACTTTACTACTCGGAAATCGTCCGTTTTCTCATGTAAATTTAAACATTAAAAAAAAATCAAGAAAAATGAGCGTTTTTGGAGTTATTTTTGCCGTTATTTAGTGTAAACAGTAAGTTATTTCAAATTTTGATTACACCATTCGAAAGAGCACCCTTAAAAATAGTTGAAAAGGGATATACGCGAAGGAAGTCGTACAAGTCGGATAGCGCAATTTGGACGTTAATGGGTTAATTAAAAATTATTGGAATACTTTTCCGAAAATCAGCCTCTCTTACTACAATTTTATGCGTAGGACGCGAATTCGAAAAAAAAATCAGAAGTAACGGTTGAAATTGGGACGAAAAAACTTGAAATACGGAAGAAAGGAATCTGAATACGACAATTTTACGTATTCCAAGTTGTTTTTTTCGTTCAATTCTCAACCGTTTCTTCTGAAACTTTTTTCGGAATCGCGTGCTATGTATACAATTGTAGTAACAGAGCACGATTTTCGAAAAAGCTTTTCAATAAATTTTTAATTACTGTCTTTCTTGTCGCGTCGGTACGTTGATAACAGTTCTATCATGGAACACCCTTAGGGGGGTTCTAAAGTAGAATTGTTACCGACATGTCGATACGGCATAAAAAATATTAATTATAAATTATTGCGATCAAAATTCGAAATTCGGACTTTGCTACGACAATTTAATACATATAATACGTTTTCAGAAAAAATGTCAGCGAAATCCGTTGAGAAACGAACGAGAAAACGTGGAAAACGGAAAGTATTCTTATACAGGTTAGGTTTTTCCATTTTCCACGTTTTCTCGTTCAATTCTCAACGGATTTCGCTGAAATTTTTTCTGAAAACGTATTATATGTATTAAATTGTCGTAGCAAAGCCCGAATTTCGAAATATTGCTTAGCCATCGTTTAATGAATGAAAATATGGTGTCGGTAACAGCGAATGTGATTAAAATAGCGAGTCGGTATTTAGACCCCCCGTAATTATTGAAATACTCACAAATAATCTCGGGCGAGCCTATGGACGAGTTCGAGATCTTCGTCCTCAATCACAACATGTTGAGCTTCATATAATTTTACGGCATCTTTAAAATCCTGCCGCCGTAACATATTTTGAATTGTTAAGCCGAATGATATTATGTTATTTCGCAATTCATCGACGAGAGCATCACTAACAGGAATGTAGAGTACTTGGATAAAGTGGACGGCAAGAATTTTACCCTCCCGCGATGTCAGCGATTTTCGGGATGCTAACGCCGACAGGTATGGAACATATCTGAACAAGTATAAGAACATTGTTAATTTAAAATTTAATATTATCGGCAACTGTTTTTTATGATTTACAAACAAAAAATAAAGAAGATACCGTAGTGAGTGTAAATTAAAAATATTCAAATCGTTTTTCAAATTTCGTACTCCGTACCAAAAAATGTAACCAATCTACACGGAAAAAACGACTTTGTTGAAACATGCATAGAGTTTTGAATTTTTGATGGCGCACCCGAAATGGCGGCCTATTCGACAGAATTTTTCTTAAATTTTGATAAACTTAAATGAAACATTTTTTTGAGAGCTGATGGAAAAGGAAAATATATTGTATTTCGTTTTCGGGGGTACTGAATGCGAATCCAAACTAAAAAATTTAAAAAGTTAAAATGGCGGATTCAAGATGGCGACCGAAAATTTTAAAATTCGTATAAATGCTCTGACAATGCTTACTCGGAGGTTTTTGGTGTCGCTGAATTCGAATCAGAGGCCAAGATTTCAAAATTTGGATTTCAAAGTTTGGATTCGAATTCAGCACCCCTGGAAACCAAATACAATATATTTTCCTTTTCCATCAGCTTAAAAAAAAATCTTTCATTTGAATTTATCAAAATTTAAGAAAAATTCTGTCGAATATGCCTCCATATTGGATACGCCATCATAAATTTTGAAACGCTATGCATGTAACTTGAAAGTACAACTATCGAGTGCACTTCTCCAATACATTTTAGCCCATCAGAAAACCGATATCAGACCGGAACTCTGATATTTATTGAAAAAATGGCATTTTTCATATATAAATGACAAAACTATATATAAATTACAGTTTATTCCAAATTTCCTCAATGCCATTCGAAAAAGCGACCCTGAAAATGGTAAAATCAAGTGTCGCCGATTTTTTTCGAAATTTTCATCTTGTCGGAAATAAGCATTCAATGTGGAGTAAAAATTCTGTGCATTTCGGCGTTAAGGGAGTTCCATAGTAGAACCGTTACCGACGTACCGACGCGACAAGAAAAACATTAATTAAAGATTATTGAAAAGCTTTTTCGAAAATCGGGCTCTATCACTACAATTTTATACATATCATATGATCTCAGAAAAAGTTTCAGGAGTAACGGTTAAGAATTGAACGAGAAAAACTTGGAATACGCAGAAAAGAAATCTACGTAGCAATAATTTCCGTATTCCAAGTTTTTCTCGTTCAATTCTTAACCGTTACTCCTGGAACTTTTTTGAAATCATATGGGTATGTATCAAATTATAGTGATAGAGCCCGATTTTTGAAAAAGCTTTTCAATAATTTTTAATTAAAAATTTTCTTGTTACGTCGGTACGTCGGTAACAGTTCTACTATGGAACCCCCTTAATGGGTTAAATATCCCAGTTATTTGAAAATCACTCATCTAAGAATGGTTTCACAGAACGAAAAAGGGGAATAAAATGCAAAAAACTTACCCACGAAGCAAAGCCATTATCGCCACTACAGGACAAATGGTCCACTGGGGTTGGACAAATCGCGGTCCCAAATTCTTAATATAAGACACTAATGTGTCTTTCATGTATAATGAACACTTAAATCTAGTAAGTTCCATATCAACAATCAGGTCGTGGACTACTTCCTTAACGACCTCAACGTCGGGGTTGTCACTCTGCAAAAGCTCCAACTTTCCCGGGTTCGATTTCAAAAAACACTGAATTGCGTAGAACCGCTTCGGGAATCGGGTGAAATACTTTTGATCCATTTCTTTTGTAGTCGCCGACCTCTTGGATGCCATGATTTCTACAATTAATTCATAGAAATAGAAAATAGTACATGATAATTTAATTAAAATGTTTTCTGCCACATGTACATTAATTGTTCATTTTTCGGAGCATAGAGCATTTCACGATGTGACGTCATATACGGCAAGATGGCCGAATACTGGAGGACAAGCACATACGGTAATCATATGGGAAGACAACCTATTTTTAAAATTACTTCATAACGAGAAGCTTTTCGTAAAATTGCCCAAGTATAAAATAGTTTTATTTTTTTGAAAGCTATTTAATAAAATAAAAATTTATGATCATTTTTTTTATGTTGAAATTATTTTTTTATTTAATAGCTTTCAATAAAATAAGACTATTTTATACTTGGACAATTTTACGAAAAGCTTCTCGTTATGAAGTAATTTTAAAAATAGGTTGTCTTCCCATATGATTACCGTATGTGCTTGTCCTCCAGTATTCGGCCATCTTGCCGTATGACGTCACATCGTGAAATGCTCTATTAACAAATTGAGCGATATGGGTCATGCGCAAATATGTGTGGGATGTTCGACCGCATCCTTTTTTAATTTTATATTGGGCGTCGTGCCCAAACTTGTCGCATTTGAAACCGGAAGAACCTCCATATCCTTAAACAATCGAATCCGAAGCGATCCGGCGGGGTGCGATTCGTCTGGACGAATCTGGCTAAATGCGGTCAGGAATTTCAGATAGTATTTTGAGGAATTTAACTTTTTCTTTTATGCTGTCGAACATCTCAAACAAATGGTCAAATAGAGTTACCCCCCTCTGCGGACGGCGTCACCCAAATCGGTGAGTTAAGAGAAAAAGTTTTCCGTTTTTTTTGCACTATTGCGTCTATAAAAAACCCACAAACACATCTGCGTGGTGAAAAAAAAATAAAAAAATTTTTTTATGCAGAAATTCTGCAAAATGGCTCAGCGAAACGGCGATGATGTATCGCGTGTGCTGCGTCCACGCGACCCGATTGTAACATCATGACGTAAAAACACCCAGTAGCGGGCAGTAATCGCCAGTATGCGTAAAATGCAAAGCTACGTATTGGGCGAGTTCTTTATTTTACACATTATACCAAAAATTTTGTATATACACTTCTAAAAGAAATTTTAAGGACATTAATTTCGCATTGAAAAAGATATGTATGAAATGAAAAATTGACGTAGTCGAATATCTCACTCAAACGTACATAGATGCCGGATAGCTTCGAAATTCAATAGAAATCGACGAAACTTGCAGAATGCGATTAATTTAAACGGTTATTTAAAAGAAAATTGAACGAATTAGGTTACTTGGACATTGTTGTGAGATATTCGTCCGCGTCCTTTTCTTAATTTTAAATCTTTGTTGCGGTTAAAAATTACTAAAAATAATTAAAATCAACTAAATTTCAAATACATTTATAGCGCGAATTCCGTCGAAAATATTGTCTGTATTTTTTGGGACACGTTCCACGAACGCAAGTAAACAAGATATTGATAATTTAACGTTCAATATTAATAAAAAATAACTCTGTTTATGTTCCAGATCGCAACGCGACAAAGGTCCTAATAACCGTTTAGGTCGAGTGAAATAATATTATAATAAAATTCCTGTAGAATCAGGAGGAAAATATGAATTAACTTCTGTGCAATTAGTTTGTTTTGGGGCGTGGTTGTTGTTTTCCCAAGTCCTGCCTTTAGAAAACAAATAGTCCGTACCCGAATAAATAGGCCTGTGGGAGGCACCTTCAGTCAGTTGATCGTGGGGTTCGGAGACGTTCGGACCATTTTTACCATTATAGTTCGGGTATATCATATAGCCAGAACCTTGGGGTGCGTTGATGGTGACTTCCCGTCTCATCGGTGGGTGAGTAATTATTCGATATATCTGTTATATTGTATATAATATTATTTATTTATATTTTATATAAAAATGTCATATTTATTGGCGAGATATGTCTGGGGCAGGGTCCGCTCACAAGCCCCACTGAAGAGTCCATGAGCGGACCCGGGACGAAACATCAGCCAACCTTTTTATTTATGTTTTTTTATTATTTGCATGCGACCTAGCACGACGTAGCAAGAAAATACAGTATCATTTATCGAAATATATATTCGACCCCTATAACCCCGCGACAACCCCCTTCCCTGTAAGTAACAGTTTAACTAGAATTAGTCGATTATAGTTATATCTATCAATTTTCAGCTGTATGGAGTAATAAAAATGAAAAAAAGGATGCGGTCGAACATCCCACACAAATTTGCGAATAACCCATATCGCTCAATTTTGTGTCGTGACATGTAGGAAACTTGATCCAAAACCATCGTAATGGAATTCATCAGTACTTTTTGAGGAATTTCACATAGTATTTTGAAGAATATCACTTTTTTTTTTTTAATTTTTATATATAGATAGGCATATAAATAAAATAAAACTTTACAATTAGAATTTGAAAATTGAAAATGGCGATCCAATATGGCGTCTCAAAATCCGGGAACTTTTGTTTCAGAATCAAGAAAAAAATTTTTACTATAGGACATTTAAAAATAATTGATATCTGTTTAAATTAGGTTAATTCGTGTATTAAATATTTTTCTTTCTTTTCCTATGTCGTCTAGTATACTAAATCGCTCAGTTTTCATAATTTAACGTTCAATATTAATAAAAAATAACTCCGTTTAACTAGAATTAGTCGATCACAGTTATTTCTAACGAAATAATCACGAAAACTTTGGGAATAAAGTTGCAATTCTTAGATGGATTCGAACGCTACCATACCGAATTTGATACAGAAGAATGCAGAGTTTAAATAAATCTATTATAGTAATTTTGTTAAATTCAAAATGGCATATCTAATATGGCGGGAGAAAATATTAAATATTCATCGATTTTTAAAAAATGACGACTAAAATTATTTCCTCAATTTTCAATAAGTTTTGCAGAAATGATGTATTTTTAAAAAAATTTGTTCATTTCGACCAAAGGCAAGATAGGGAAGAAATATTATTTTTTAAATTCAACTTATATTTCGTTTAATATCGCTAAATTAAAGCGTTTTGAAAGGATTATAACGTATTAGAGATATAATTAGTCGATTAAAAAAAATCATATCTCTTGAAAGGCACGTAAATGTTTTAATAACCGTTTTTCTTCCCTATTTTAGGTTGGGTCGAAATAATCGAAAAACAATCCAATCTATAAGCAAGACTGACAAATACTGAATGATGCTGCTCAATGTTGGACCTAATCTTTCCGTATTTCGCCCCGGATTTCGCCCCCAGCATCCTGGAGAATCGAAATGGACGCGATCCGGCGAGGACCAATTCGTTCGAAGGGGTGCGTGGCGAATTCCGGCCCAAGCACAAGGAGGAACGCATCCTGTGGAACCTCGGCCAGACTCGTTCGGACAAATCGGTCCTCGCTGGATCTCGTCCATTTCGATTGTCCACGACGTTGGATGCTCATCCGGAGCGAAATCCGAAAAGTTTAGGTCCGACATTGCGCAGCATCATTAAGTATTTGTCAGATTTGCTTATAAATTGGATTGTATTTCGTTCATTTCGACCGAACCCAATATAGGAAAGAAAAACGCTTAACCCTTTCGGGGAAAGATTATTCTAAAGAACCGATTATTTTAACATCAGTCATTCTTACTGTTTTCGGGGTCGCTGATTACAAATCTGCACTCAGAATTTGAAAATTCAAAATGGCGGATCCAATATACAAAAATTCTTTCGGTACTAATCTTGATCAGGATCAGTACCGGGTGTTTAATTTATTAATAATAATTGCTATTTGCGCAAATACCATCTTGAAAAAAGCAGGGAGCACCACAATTATCAATAATTACGAATAATTGGTACTACATAAAAAAAGTACGGTTACAATTCTAACAATTTTCAACTGTATGGAGGAATACAAATTAAAAAAGGGTGCGGTCGAATATCGCACACAAATGGTCAAATATACTGAATCGCTCAATATTGATAACTTATCGTTCAATATTAATAAAAAAAAACTCCGTTGAACTAGAACTAGTCGATAACAGTTATTTCTAACGAAATAATCACGAAAACTTTGGGAATAAAGTGGACGCGGCTACCAAGTTAAGTTTGGATGCGATTGCAGACCTCAGAAGTGAGGTCCGAAATGATGTCGCCACTTTAAAGGAAAAATTGGCCGAGAATGATGCTCAAATCTCCTATCTTACATCCGAGATTGAAAGACAAGACAAGCTCCTCAGGAAAAAAATATTAAAATTAGAGGGTTAAATGTCTCCGGCGATCCAACTGCCCCGGTTGAGAAGTTTCTCGAAGAAGTCTTTGACGTCTCCAATGTTGTGGACACGGCCTTCTATGTGCGGAAAGAGCCGCCAATTATCATCGTCGAGCTGCTCTCGTATCGTTCCAGACTGCACATCATGTCGACAAAGAAGCAGCTACTGGCGGGCAAGACCATCTATATAGATGCTGACTTAACGGCAAGGGAGCGTCGCATAGACTATCATGCTAGGCAGCTCAGTAAAAAGGCCAGAGCAGAGGGCAAAAAAGTAGAGCGTAAGCTAAACAGGGTTCGTGTTGACGGGCTATGGCATAGCTGGTCTGAGGTTAAGCAGGCTTTCATACCGGAAGTGCCAATTCAGCCAAATGGGATGGAGGTGGATCCTTCAACATCCGCATCGACTAATTCAGCCTTGCCCGCACTACATTCCGCCAGCAGTCAAACCCAGCCAAAAAACGCCTAGGTGCACCCCAGTTTTCCGTGATCACCAGAATCTGTAGAATATCCAGAATGGTCCCCTGGTTCTTCTTTTGCAATTAATTGTTTTATTCACAAGTTTTACATTTTTTACACTAGCGACACCTAAAACTTTTTCGATTTTAGGAGGACACCTTCAAAACAATTCAGAATTATTGTTTATGGCTGATTTAAATTGACAGTTCATCGATGCTATATGTACTTATGTACATATGGGGCATTCTACGCCAATTTGACCAATACGTGAACCTCAATCCTTCAGATTTGGCTGTAAATTTTTTATATGGTTTATCCATCAAAAAAAAAGCACTCTCAAATTTTGTAGGATTTTTCCGTACAAATTCTCAAGAAATGCAAAAAATTTTTTGAAACTTTTCCAAATGTGGTAGAATTTATGGGTACGTATAAAAGAATTTGAAAAATAATCAAAAATGTATAAAATTGCCTTCAAAATTAAATTGCTTACAATTTTTCAAATTTTTCTGATTTTTACAAAATTTTTGTCAAATTTTTGCTGAATTTTCGGGAAAGGCGTTTATCTTTTAAAATTTCCAGGTCATTAAAAGGAAATAAAAACAACGATAAATCCTACAAAACTTCAGAGTACTTTTTTTTCTTTAATTCTTACTGGGAAGTAATTTTGTAGAACAGATACCACACTGGTATGCAAATTATATAGGTAATAATTACATTTGGCGTGAATACAGATTTATTTTATAAAAGATGTTTCAAATAGTCATACCGTGTTTCGTGTTCCTATAATGAAAGTAAGTAAATAAATTCCACACCGTTTTCGATTTCCAAACTTTCCGCATTATTGCATTGAGAGCAATTATTATTGACTATATTAAAAAATGAAGTTAATTTAAAAAATAATAAAAAAAAGTAACTCAACCAAACTTGAACCAGTAACGTTGAGCGTATGTTTCAAATGCTTAAGCCCCTCAACTACTAAACAATCTACATGACAATGAAGTTAGCGGCCGATTCCCAGCGGTCTATTCAAAAAAATTTTGTTCTAATTATTGTAATGATTTCATTAGGCGTTTATGTTCGTATTTTGTGTTATATTTACGTTTAGATGTATTTTTTTGCAGGATAATATAAGACACAACCCTCAAATTTCGAATCGGCAATTGGGAATCGGTCGCTAAGTTCAGTGTCATACTATCTATTGGAATTCAAAAGAATTGGTTCAATTCTTTTGAATTCCAATTTGTTCAGATCTTGGAATTGTTGAATTCCAGGCAATTGTTATCCGTAATTTTGAGAAAAAATAGAGATTCAAAAGAATTGGTGCAATTCTTTTAAATTCCATTTTGTTTATATTCTGGAATTGGTGAATTCCAGCCAATTATTTTTCGAAAATTTGGAAAAAGAGTATTTAAAAGAATTGGTCAATTTTTTTGAATTTTAATTGGTTTAGATATTGGAATTGGCGAATTCCAACCACTCTTGGGCTTATTATTTATTTTGCCGCAAACAACGTTAAATTGCCCCAAAATGCAAAAACAACACGTATATTTTCGTTCGCTATTTTTAAATGTATTTTTTCATTTTGTAATTATTGTTAGAAATACAATAAATAACAAATTAAATATTAATGTCGAGCTTATCATTATTTATTTTGCTCCAAACAATGTTAAATTAGCACAAAATTAAAAAAAAAACTCGTTTTTTTTTAGGTATTTTCGTCCGCCATTTTGAATTTTTTTTCATGTAATAATTGTAGTTTGAAATGCAATAAATAGGAAACTAAATATTAATCTCAGGTTTATCATTATTTATTTTGAACCGAACAACGTTAAATTAGCACATAATGTAAAAAAAACACCCAGTAGCGGGCAGTAATCGCCAGTATGCGTAAAATGCAAAGCTACGTATTGGGCGAGTTCTAATATGGCGGGAGAAAATATTAAATATTCATCGATTTTTAAAAAATGACGACTAAAATTATTTCCTCAATTTTCAATAAGTTTTGCAGAAATGATGTATTTTTAAAAAAATTTGTTCATTTCGACCAAAGGCAAGATAGGGAAGAAATATTATTTTTCAAATTCAACTTATATTTAGTTAAATACCGATAAATTTAAGCGTTTTGAACAGATTATAACATAATAGTGATATAATTAGTGAGATTATTTGTATGTCTATCTATATATAAAAATAAAAACCGCCTTACGTCAGGTGAAGTAATAATATTATTATCTGCATTACTCTACTTTACCTTCTAACTCCGAAGCCATGGGTGCATTTTGATTGCCTCTGGACGTCGGTCATTGTAATCGTATAGGAGTTCTTCGCCCTCCACAATGTCCCTTAAAGCAACAAAAATCAAACGCGGAGTGTTTTCGATTTCCACAATGCTTGATTTTAAATTTGGTTTTCGTCGAGAATGATTTATTAATCGGCCCAGTCTCCCTGTCTCCTTGGTCGCATCGATGCTAGAAAGAAGGCATATGGAAAGATTCATTGTACCAAGAATTGAATTGAACGTATACAGCTATGCAAATTTTCAACCAGGTTTGAGAAAAATTTTACCAATAACGTGTTCCTTTATGACTGAAATGAAACATATATCCCGGCAAGAATGGGGCTAAATCATACTCAGCACTTCTCTCGAGTGCAGCTTCTTTACATAGGAGTTCGCCCTCGTACTCCATTACGTACTCGTTTTTGGAGAAAGGCCGGCAAACGACGACTCCGCGATTTTTTATTGGACAGATGTTTATCTGCAAACAAACGTTGTATCAATTTTTCGTTGGAAGAGTATGGAGAAAAAAATAAAAGTAGGAAAATACCGGTTTTTTCCGTTAAAAAAAAAAAGAAAGTGGGGTGCGGGTCTACAAAGGTGGTGAAAAATTATCTTTTTTATGTATTTAAATGTCTACATAGTCATTTTTCAGATCCGGAAAAAGTGGCATTTTAGCTTTGAATATACCGAAAAACGTACTTTGTTTCGCAAAATTATATTTTGTAAAAATAATATGTAAAAATAATGGACATTTTAACCAATTCATGCCGTTGTAAAATAATGTAATTGGTGAAACCTTAAACATGCTTTGCTCGCCCCGTAAAATGGCTTCATACAGGCGTTTGCGGTAAGTCGATGGTTTCGTCCTTCTCGGACGTACATATTTTTCTCCGCCCTGGAATAATACCACGAAAACTGTATACGTTATTTCAATTTCTTGCATTTTCATTGAACATTATAGGTGGGTGTACCAATATGGACTTTTCAAATATATTAATTGAGATGTTCCATTGTATCTATTTTTAATTCTTCGTTACACTTGTAAATTAATTTATTCGTTTATTAATTAATTCGATTGTTAAAATGTAAAAATTAATTTATTTTTACATTTTAACAAATTGCTAAATCAACATTTTTTTTGAGAATGTAAGCTTTCACTTAATAAAATCCGATAAGTATTAAAATTGTTAACTATTGTCTATGAGGAAATTTCAGTAATACATAAGTAATGTTATTAAATAAGTTATTAATTGTGTTTTTTCAGAAAAATCGCTTTTTTTGTTGATCATACTGATTGTGAGGCGTAATCGAAATATACTTTCGCACATGTATCTAAATAGACTATTTCGAATTTGGAGGTGAAAAAATGGCCATTTCTACGAATGAAAACAGAAAGGCGTGAAATGGTTCGAAAAGGGGGCATGAAATGGCCATTATACGCCTCCAGAATCGAAAATAACTATATATTTTATCACTGAAATGTATTTTCAGAATACTGTATGTTGCATACCGAGGACAGATCCACTAATGCTTTCGCCGCATTCATCTCGGAGCTGGTAATCTCCGCATTAAGTGCGGAATTTTCCTCCTCGTCTGACACAGAGTGAGTTACCTATAATTCAAAGAATAAAAAAATTAATTAAATCCTTTAACAGTTAACAAAGAATAGAAAAAAACTGACCTATTTAACTAATAGACCGTGGGCCCATGTCAAAAATTGATGGGTCATTTGAACCACCAGAAGACCTGTATAGAATGATATAAGGGTATAAAATAGTAAGACTCAGCACTATGTCGTCACTTGTAAGCTGTCCAACTGAGTACAGGAGAGATTTCAAAAGTACAGGTAAGAGTGAGTACAATTAGGTCATGATTTTTGTACGGCGTTGTGGAATTATGGATTAGAAGAGGTATTGAAACTGTATGGAACTGATGCCGTACATAATCGAATGACCAAATTTACCCTGAAAATCGCCGGAAAATCAAACATTTTTCCGACTTTGTGGCGCACTACTTTGTACGGCACTGCGCGTTTTCTCATTATTTTCCATGGATCTATTGATGGTAAGAATGCCGTACAAAAATACATGACCAAATTGTACTCACTCTTACCTGTACCTTTGAAATCTCTCCTGTACTCAGTTGGACAGCTTACAAGTGACGACATAGTGCTGAGTCTTACTATTATATACCCTTATATCATTCTATACAGGTCTTCTGGTGGTTCAAATGACCCATCAATTTTTGACATGGGCCCACGGTCTATAAGATATAAAATCAAGCTATCAATACACGTAAATCGTTCATAATTGACTACAATTTACTAACTATGATTTTAACCATTGGTGAAATTTAATCGTTTCTGGATTCCTGTCTCCATAATCGTATACTAAATCTGTGTTTGGAGGTATATCTGTTCTTGCGACGAATACCAGTCTTTTTTTATTATTCACTACTATCAAATTCGGAGTGTTTGTTGTATTTGCTAAACGTATTTGTTGAACAGTAGCCGAAATTTGTTTTTTAAATTTTCAAAATTTGTTAAACTATCAAAAATGTTTCACATGTAATACCACAAGAGCTTCAAAATTATCGGGTGATTCCCGATAGGTTCGTTGCAAACAAACGAAGGAGATAAGTTTTCCAAGTTCAAAAGCACGAGCGCGATAATCCCCCGAATACCACTCGAGCTGCAAAATTAATCGGGTAATTCCCTCAAGGTTCCCTGCATACAAACAAAGTCGTCAAGTTCGTGATTTTGAACCTGGAAAACTTGACTCCTATCGGGAATCACCCGATACTTTTGAAGCTCTTGTGGCATTACATGTGATAATTTTGATAATAAAAATAAGGAAAGTTTTAGGGCTGTAATCGAAATAAATTTTTTGTCATAAATTAGTTTTCATGGAACAAGCCAGAATCTGCTTGTGTGAATAGTTATTTTCGATACTAATGCGAATAATACTTTCGCATATGTATCGAACAAAATTTTTCCCAAACGAGTGCGCAAAGTACTATATTACTATATTACCGCACGCATTTATATGGGCACTTTGCGCACGTGTTAGGAAAAACCAATTTCGCACATGTATCTAAATAGACTATTTCGCATTTGGAGGTGAAAAAATGGCCATTTCTACGAAAGAAAACAGAAAGGCGTGAAATGGTTCGAAAAGGGGGCATGAAATGGCCATTTTACGCCTCCAGAATCGAAAATAACTATATATTTTATCACTGAAATGTATTTTCAGAATACTGTATGTTGCATACCGAGGACAGATCCACTAATGCTTTCGCCGCATTCATCTCGGAGCTGGTAATCTCCGCATTAAGTGCGGAATTTTCCTCCTCGTCTGACACAGAGTGAGTTACCTATAATTCAAAGAATAAAAAAATTAATTAAATCCTTTAACAGTTAACAAAGAATAGAAAAAAACTGACCTATTTAACTAAGATATAAAATCGAGCTATCAATACACGTAAATCGTTCATAATTGACTACAATTTACTAACTATGATTTTAACCATTGATGAAATTTAATCGTTTCTGGATTCCTGTCTCCATAATCGTATACTAAATCTGTGTTTGGAGGTATATCTGTTCTTGCGACGAATACCAGTCTTTTTTTATTATTCACTACTATCAAATTCGGAGTGTTTGTTGTATTTGCTAAACGTATTTGTTGAACAGTAGCCGAAATTTGTTTTTTAAATTTTCAAAATTTGTTAAACTATCAAAAATGTTTCACATGTAATACCACAAGAGCTTCAAAATTATCGGGTGATTCCCGATAGGTTCGTTGCAAACAAACGAAGGAGATAAGTTTTCCAAGTTCAAAAGCACGAGCGCGATAATCCCCCGAATACCACTCGAGCTGCAAAATTAATCGGGTAATTCCCTCAAGGTTCCCTGCATACAAACAAAGTCGTCAAGTTCGTGATTTTGAACCTGGAAAACTTGACTCCTATCGGGAATCACCCGATACTTTTGAAGCTCTTGTGGTATTACATGTGATAATTTTGATAATACTCCAAGAGTATGGGATTCGAGCGAATGTGGCAGCGTGACATGCTCTATTCGCACGATTCTGTTACTCACAGGGTATGGAGTGGGGCTTGCGTTTGTTGCATCATGCTCTCCGTGCGCGTAGAGCATGAAATCTTCCTCAGTGTAAGCAACGGGCCTTTGGCTCGGGCCGCAACCTTCACATTCGGTGGCTGACACAAAAAAGCCGTATAAGCTACGAGAAAAGTTCGCCTAACCCATGGTATAATGCCATGGCCTTATCTACTCGGATAGGTGGCAGTTTTGTGCAGGTGTGACAAAAAAGGTATTAAAATAATTGTTAACTATTGTTTCTGAGAAAATTTCAGTAGTACATAATTAATGTTATTAAATAGGTTATTAATTTTTTTTTTTTTTTTCAGAAAAATCGCTTCTTTTTTGTTGATCATACCTGTTCAAGATTATTCTTCAACGACGAAGGGTGAGAAAGACTACAGTTGGCTGATTCTTCAGATTGTACATTAGGAACTTCGCAACTATCGCTGGATGTCCCAGCTGGTTCGCGGCTTATTCTGAGTGCAGCCATTGGTTTAAAGAACTTATAAGTTTCGGCAACATTGTTAGGATTTTTTCCACTGCCGAATACTTTACACGTCTTTGCGAGTCTCCTGTCGAAGATTGTCTTCAATAGACCTTGTTCACTCTTGTTCCTTACCGTAAGATGCAAATGTTTGGCATTGTAGCGTTGTACTAATGCTATTTCTTTATCTTTACTCAAAAGTTTCTCGGGATACTGGTCTAGGATCTGAAGCCTAAAGAAATTAACACAAAATTTTGGATACTGTTTTAGTGAAATATATACATCAGCTTGTATCTGCCATTTTAAATTCATTATAATCAGACCGCATTTTCACAAAAAGCTTATTTTTCCTTATACTAAATATTTGAAGTTATGTAGGCATTAAATAATATATGAATAAATTAAAATGTGGGGGTTTATAACCTACAATTACATGGTATTGAAATCTTGATATTTTCTTTCCATTCGGACCACTCGCGTCATAGGGACAATGTCTACTTTACGCACTCGATTGTGCTACCGACTCTGGGAGGTACCTGAGCATAATGCCATACCCTCCCCCTCCCGGTTAATGGAACCGTTCGGACGAGTTGACCTTCGCGTTCCCCAACAAGTTGGTGAACGTTCCGGTCGCATTTCTCGATTGGAGGTGCAACTCCAAGCGACCCGTGCTCCGGGTTGCGACTCTAGCTGCCGACTTAGTAACACCACTACCACCACGAGTCCAACGCCAATCGTTGAGCCCCGCTCATGCGCGGTGGGCCAGCTCAACCCCGTGGTACCCGTTCATCGTCGGATAAACTCCTCAGATGGGTGGGATCTTCCCTTCGACTCGCCACTGGCTCGTCTTCCAGATCGAGAGATTGGCACTCTCTCGGGCACTGGTATCGCCCGTAGCTCTTCAGAAGCGCTACGCTGGCATCACGTTCGCTAAGGCCCGAGCCCGCAACGCTTAGCGAGACTTGACTGAAAAGAAAACGCTATATATGTGTCGCTAAAAAAAAGAAAAGAAAGAACGAAAAGAAAAAAAAGAAAAATAAAGGAAGAAAAAAAAAAGGGGAAGAAAAGATTATTAGTCATTCACACACACATGCACACACACACACACACACACACATAAAAAAACGCGTTATATAACCTAATTAATTATCGCTATTGTCCTGAGAGGCTATTGGATCTCTACAGTAGATCTCCAATTCCTCTACACGCTTTTTCTTCAAAATATTCCTCGACGTTGTCTTAAAAACTTCGAAGAGCTTCTCGTCGATTAATTTTTCTGGCGCTACTGGCCATGCCTCCCCCAGCGCTCGGCAGGTCGCAATGAGTCCTTCCCTGTCCTCTATGAACCGCGGACAGTCATAGAGAACGTGTAGGGAGTCCTCTCGCTCCCCGCAGAGACAGTGAGGATTGCTGGCCAGGCCAAATCTAAACAGGTACGCGCGAAAGTCCCCATGTCCGGACAGGAACTGGGAGGTATAATGGTCAGGCTTGACCCACGACTGATCGCTTCGTCTCGACACGTCGGGAATAAACACCGAGGTGTGTCTCCCCTTCGTCTCGAGCTCCCACCTCCCCTGCCATCTGCGATGGAAGATCACAGACAGCCGAGAGGCGTCGCGATTCTTACTATTCGCGTCGCCCGAGAAGTCTTCTCCGTCGATACGAAACGCTATACCTTTACGGATTTTATACGCGTATAATCTCTCCAATGCCTTGAGGTCAATCGGCAACTGCCCACTGATCGCGCATAAGGCCGGTGTGGACACCGTACGATATGCGCCAGTGGCCGTAATCAGTGCCGCCCTCTGGGCGGAATCGAGATGTCTCTTATCAACGGCGTTCACGCGGTCGGCCCACCCGATGGCCCCATAAGTGAGGATGGGTACGGCGAGTCCCTTATATAATATAATTCGCGACGAATGTGGCATCGACCACTTACCTCTCAGGACGTTTGTTATTTTATGAAAGTATTCTCGAGACTTGTGGCTAGCCTCGAGAACATTGGAGCGTACGCTAAGTCCGCTCGAGAGTCTAATACCGAGGTACTTAATGTTGTCCGCTGAGTTTATCGTCTTACCGTCAAGCTTGATGCTCGGTCGTCTGTCCAGACTTCCCTTCAGCAGCACCATGCTCGTTTTCGCCGTTGCGAGCTCCAGTCTCTTGCTCAGGCACCAGGAGTGCACCGAGTTCGAGACCCGAGTCGCGACACCCTCGATTCCCCTCCGGGAGTTCCCAGAGACGAGTACGAGCATGTCGTCGGCGTACGCAATGGGGATACACCCCTCCGTGTTCTGTACTCTATTGACCAAGTCGTCAAACACGAGATTCCAGAGGCTTGGTCCCAGGACCGACCCTTGCGGGCACCCCTTAGTCACTCGTTTGCTAACCGCGATATGTCTTTCTGCGATCACCACCCGTCTATCCGACAGGTAGCTGGACAGAATCTTATAAAGATCGGGGTGACACTCCCGATTGCGCAGTTCTTCGAGCACGGACGGCCACCAAAGGTTGTCGAACGCCCCGGAAATATCGAACGCGATGGCTAGAATATATTTGGCCTCAGACTCTCGAACGACTCTGAGCACCTCATTTATCGCGTCTTCGGTTCCCCTTCCGGCACGAAATCCGAATTGGCACGCGGCCACCCTCGGACTTTCGATCAGGACGGGGGACGCTCGGTAGAGTATCAGCCTCTCCAGAATCTTGCCCAGAATGGACAACAGACAGATCGGCCGATACGCCTTCGGGTCGGTGGGGAGTTTATCCGAGCCCTTAGGTATTACGCGAAGTGAGGCTACTTTCCACTCATTTGGGAAGGTTTTCTCGCTAAAACACGCGTTATACAATCGCAGGAAGTGCGAAGGTATTACCTGAATGGCTCTTTTGAGCACCTCTACCTCGATTTGATCAAGCCCCGGGGCTTTTCCGTTACGCAGCTTCCCCACTGCCAGCCTCAATTCGCGCAATTCTACCCGCTTAAGCCTCATCGGGCTGGTAGTTGCCCTGGAGACATAAGTGGCTGTGTCTCTAAGCGTGCGCTGTTCGCACGTATCTATCGCGGGATCGTCGTCCGGAGTGAGACATTTGAGCATAAGCTCAGCCGTCTCCCTCCAGTCGCTCGTGAAGCTACCCCCGAACGCCAGGGTACTCAGTGGCTTCTCCCCTCTCAGTCTGCCAAGGGCACACTTGTATGGGATCCCCCACGGAGTTGACTTCCCGGCCTCATTCACAATCCGCGTCCAGCTCTCGGTTAATTCGCGTTTAAGTTCCCCCTTATATCTCCTATTGGCTCTCCTGAATTCCTCCAGGGAGCTCTCGTCGCGAGTTCGCTGATGCAGCCTTCTCGCTCTATACGCGGCCTTTTTCAGGTCGGTTACCCTCTGAGTCCAGCCCGGGGAAACTCTGGCGTACCACTTACGTCGTTTCATCGCCACATCGCAGGCTTTTGTCAGAACGACTCCGACTTCCTTAGCGAGCAAGCTCGCCGTGGAATCGTCACCGTTCAGGACCGCGTTGCATCGTGCTTCCTGAAGTAGGAAGTTATCGAAAACCTCCCACTTCGCTTGTCGCACGTTGTACCTACCGAGCTGTTCCCAGGCCGGACCGTTCGGGACGCCCCCGCCTGTTTGGGTCCAGTTGACCTCGAACGCGATCGCGCGGTGGTCGCTGGCCGTGACACCATCGAGCACCCGCCAGTTCTCGATCAGCCCGGTGGCTTCACGAGTGGCGAGTGTGACGTCGATGTACGACTCCACGACCCCGTTGTTACCCCGATAAGTTGGGAGCTCCCTGGGGTCATTCAAGACCACCAGTCCCTCCCTCGCGATGAAATCTTCCAATCGCCTCCCACGCGCGGGACGGCGATCGTGTGTGTGCCTGATCGTGCACTGCGGGTCCCACAGTGGCGAACTGGCATTAGTATCCGCGGCTATGACGACTGGCTTTCCGCGAAGTGCCGCGAGCACTTTTTCTAACCGTTCGATGCCTCGATCAACTGACCAGGCGTACTGAAAGTAAATACTTACGAGATAAATCGAGCCAGCGCCGCAGATAATTTGCGAGGTCACCACGTGCGAGTCGCACAGGTGCGCAAGTTTAAGCGTTGTAAAAACGCCCTTCCTCGCCGCAATCACCGACTGCACCCCGCTACCGCAACGCCTCCCGGTTGAGGCGGCTTGTCCGGCTGAAGGCCTTTCGTGATAAATGGGCACCGCGGTTGACCCGAGGCCACAGACCCGGCCACGGTACCCGTAAGGTTCCTGCGCGAGGACGACGTCAACGCTACCACCGGCTATCTTTGCAGCGATCTCGGCCGCCACAGTCCGAGATCCCTGCATGTTCACCTGTATTATTTTAATTATGGACTTATCCATAATTAATCCGTGATACTGCCCTTTCTACCGCTATTCGGTTGGAGGGGCAGGCGACGCTGTTAGCAGCGTGGTCCCGCCTCTCCCTTCGGGCAGCCTTGCAGTTTGCACAGACTGGCTTCTCTTCTTTCCGGGGGCAATCTGCGAAGGCGTGGCCCTCCCTCGCACAATGGCCGCACGTCACCTTGTTGGTGCAATTCCGCGAAAGGTGGCCAAAATGCTGGCAGTTATAGCAACGCGAAGTCTCTACGAAATCCTGTATCGGATATACGAGCCAGTCTATGCAGACTTTCCGACGCGCAAGGAGGGCCTCTCGCATGTCAGGGGTTGCCTCCACTACCCAGTTCGTACGTTCCGCGTCTTTTTTACCAAACTTATATTTGGCGATTGCGAATTGGTTATTCCCGGACGCGGTTTCCCCGTTTAACGCTTCGTTTATCTTTTGAGCTGTCATATCGTTTGGCAGCCCTTTAACGATTAACTTAGGGTAGTTTTCGGTACGCTTCGCGTCCAACCCGGCGTTTTTGATCTTGTCGCTTTTAAGAAGCTTGTCGAGATCGGCAGCGGTTGCCGTCTCGATTATTAGCCCGTTGTCTCTCGTCTTTCGCACCGATTTAACCGATATTTTTTCCGCGACCGGGTTTATCGCAGCAACGAGTGCCCGTCTGGCTTCGTCGTGGTTGCTGATTTTGCTGTTCGCAGTGGGGGTGATCCTGACCTCGTGTGTTTTTACGCTTGCGCCCTCTCCCCGGGCCGCGCACGCTGCCCTCACGACGGCCGCGACCCCTCGCGGACGTAGAGTCGCAGCGGCGTAACTGGGCCTCCCCGCAAGGACCGGCAGCGGAGGGAAGGAGGCTACGCCCGCGTATGTCATCGCCGGCGCCCGTGCCAGGGGTGAGGAGGCACTGGCCTCGACCCTAACCCCTCGTGCTCGCGTCGCCGGAGGAACTGCCTCCCCGCGTGTTTCGCCTTCGAGCACGTTTGCGTGAAGGAGCCCGTTGGCTTTCCCGGCCAAATAGGCATTCCTCGCGACTAGTTCGGTTACAATATCCTTTAGCTTGGCAGTTTCCTCTAGGATTTTCTTCGCGACGTGCTTCGATATTTTGTTGCATTCATCGTAGCAAATCTCCCGGAAAGTTGCCTCGATGGCCGAGGTTTTCTCCGCGAAATTAATATCGGTTCTAAATGATTCGCGACTTTTAGCGGTGGCTTTACCCGCGGTTTTTTTAGCTGCTAAGCTTTTATTTTCGGGCCCGATGTTTTGCGCCGCTTTTTCGCGTTCCGATCCGCGTTCCGATCCGCGGGGCGCCGGTTTTTTAAACTCGACCTCGCGAACCTTGGTCGGTTTTTCCGTCCCGCTTGTCTCCGATTCAGTTTTGCGCTTTAGTTTGAGTTTGGTTTTACGTCCGCGGACGACCTCAAACTCGGAATCGTTCCCGTCCACGACCGTAGAATTGCCGGATTCTATCTCAGTTTCCGCGCGACATTCTGGTTTTTCGGTCGTTTTCTCGGGTTTTTCGCTTCGCTTCTTTAAAATTTTTTTACGCCGTTTCTCCTGCTTGTCACTCCCGGGAGGCGCCCCCGACTCAGACCCCGACGATAGTCTGCGAGCTCGAGGAGGGCTATCCCCTGCGACCTCGAGAATCCTCCGCTTACGTCTCGTAACCTCGACGTCCATGTCACTGGACGTGTCCATGTTCGCCACGCTTGACGAACAGTGGGCTACTTAAAAATTTAAAAAAAAAACTCCAAAAATGAGTTGTCCCGTTGCGCGACTTATACTACTTAAGAGAAAATGGGTTGGCTGATCGCCGGACACTTACTACTTACTCCGAAATCCAAACTCCGAAATGAGTTGTCTCACCTGAGGTTGATCGGCCCCACACCACTGAAATGGGTTGGACCGCCGCCAGGAACCACACTACTTACACTGCACTGAAAAAGTTAAAGTCCCACTAGACCGAAAATTTTCTAAGTCCCGCTGGACCGAAAATTTTCTAAGTCCCACCGGACGGAAATTTTTCTAAGTGCCGAAAAATTTTTAACTTCACTTTTTGCACTAATTTTCACTCGAAAAAAAATTTCAAAAACACAGCAAGGGTCGTCTTGCTGTGCTCTTCACGAGTCACTTTTTGGTTTTTCGAAAAAACCAAAATTGGCAATTTTTACTATTGCGCAATAATCAGTTTTTCCCGCACAAAATTTTTGTTTTTCACTTTTTCGAAAATTTTTTTGCACTGTCGACACTGTCCGCACTGCCCGCACAAACTGTAGTCGCACTTTTCGCGAAAACTTAGTATTTTTGGGGAAAAACGTCACTTTTTCCCCCACGCGTCCCGACAGTCAAACACAAAAAGCCGTATAACTTTTTGGTTTGCACTGACACTTTTCAAACCAGTTATATCACTGTGTGCGCCAACGGGAGACGCACACGATCGCTTTTGCAGATCCTTTCGGAAATGCAAATTTTTTGAAAAAATTCAAAAAGAAAATTTTCGAACTTTTTCTCGCACTTTTTTTTTCACTTTTTTTCCACTTTCGCAGAGCTGTCCACTAATCACACTTGATTTTAAAATTTCACTTGAAAATTTTCACTAGAACTTAGAGAAAACTCGATTCAGTAGATAGGGACAATGTCTACTTTACGCACTCGATTGTGCTACCGACTCTGGGAGGTACCTGAGCATAATGCCATACCCTCCCCCTCCCGGTTAATGGAACCGTTCGGACGAGTTGACCTTCGCGTTCCCCAACAAGTTGGTGAACGTTCCGGTCGCATTTCTCGATTGGAGGTGCAACTCCAAGCGACCCGTGCTCCGGGTTGCGACTCTAGCTGCCGACTTAGTAACACCACTACCACCACGAGTCCAACGCCAATCGTTGAGCCCCGCTCATGCGCGGTGGGCCAGCTCAACCCCGTGGTACCCGTTCATCGTCGGATAAACTCCTCAGATGGGTGGGATCTTCCCTTCGACTCGCCACTGGCTCGTCTTCCAGATCGAGAGATTGGCACTCTCTCGGGCACTGGTATCGCCCGTAGCTCTTCAGAAGCGCTACGCTGGCATCACGTTCGCTAAGGCCCGAGCCCGCAACGCTTAGCGAGACTTGACTGAAAAGAAAACGCTATATATGTGTCGCTAAAAAAAGAAAAGAAAGAACGAAAAGAAAAAAAAGAAAAATAAAGGAAGAGAAAAAAAAGGGGAAGAAAAGATTATTAGTCATTCACACACACATGCACACACACACACACACACACACATAAAAAAAAAACGCGTTATATAACCTAATTAATTATCGCTATTGTCCTGAGAGGCTATTGGATCTCTACAGTAGATCTCCAATTCCTCTACACGCTTTTTCTTCAAAATATTCCTCGACGTTGTCTTAAAAACTTCGAAGAGCTTCTCGTCGATTAATTTTTCTGGCGCTACTGGCCATGCCTCCCCCAGCGCTCGGCAGGTCGCAATGAGTCCTTCCCTGTCCTCTATGAACCGCGGACAGTCATAGAGAACGTGTAGGGAGTCCTCTCGCTCCCCGCAGAGACAGTGAGGATTGCTGGCCAGGCCAAATCTAAACAGGTACGCGCGAAAGTCCCCATGTCCGGACAGGAACTGGGAGGTATAATGGTCAGGCTTGACCCACGACTGATCGCTTCGTCTCGACACGTCGGGAATAAACACCGAGGTGTGTCTCCCCTTCGCCTCGAGCTCCCACCTCCCCTGCCATCTGCGATGGAAGATCACAGACAGCCGAGAGGCGTCGCGATTCTTACTATTCGCGTCGCCCGAGAAGTCTTCTCCGTCGATACGAAACGCTATACCTTTACGGATTTTATACGCGTATAATCTCTCCAATGCCTTGAGGTCAATCGGCAACTGCCCACTGATCGCGCATAAGGCCGGTGTGGACACCGTACGATATGCGCCAGTGGCCGTAATCAGTGCCGCCCTCTGGGCGGAATCGAGATGTCTCTTATCAACGGCGTTCACGCGGTCGGCCCACCCGATGGCCCCATAAGTGAGGATGGGTACGGCGAGTCCCTTATATAATATAATTCGCGACGAATGTGGCATCGACCACTTGCCTCTCAGGACGTTCGTTATCTTATGAAAATATTCCCGAGACTTGTGGCTAGCCTCGAGAACATTGGAGCGTACGCTAAGTCCGCTCGAGAGTCTAATACCGAGGTACTTAATGTTGTCCGCTGAGTTTATCGTCTTACCGTCAAGCTTGATGCTCGGTCGTCTGTCCAGACTTCCCTTCAGCAGCACCATGCTCGTTTTCGCCGTTGCGAGCTCCAGTCTCTTGCTCAGGCACCAGGAGTGCACCGAGTTCGAGACCCGAGTCGCGACACCCTCGATTCCCCTCCGGGAGTTCCCAGAGACGAGTACGAGCATGTCGTCGGCGTACGCAATGGGGATACACCCCTCCGTGTTCTGTACTCTATTGACCAAGTCGTCAAACACGAGATTCCAGAGGCTTGGTCCCAGGACCGACCCTTGCGGGCACCCCTTAGTCACTCGTTTGCTAACCGCGATATGTCTTTCTGCGATCACCACCCGTCTATCCGACAGGTAGCTGGACAGAATCTCATAAAGATCGGGGTGACACTCCCGATTGCGCAGTTCTTCGAGCACGGACGGCCACCAAAGGTTGTCGAACGCCCCGGAAATATCGAACGCGATGGCTAGAATATATTTGGCCTCAGACTCTCGAACGACTCTGAGCACCTCATTTATCGCGTCTTCGGTTCCCCTTCCGGCACGAAATCCGAATTGGCACGCGGCCACCCTCGGACTTTCGATCAGGACGGGGGACGCTCGGTAGAGTATCAGCCTCTCCAGAATCTTGCCCAGAATGGACAACAGACAGATCGGCCGATACGCCTTCGGGTCGGTGGGGAGTTTATCCGAGCCCTTAGGTATTACGCGAAGTGAGGCTACTTTCCACTCATTTGGGAAGGTTTTCTCGCTAAAACACGCGTTATACAATCGCAGGAAGTGCGAAGGTATTACCTGAATGGCTCTCTTGAGCACCTCTACCTCGATTTGATCAAGCCCCGGGGCTTTTCCGTTACGCAGCTTCCCCACTGCCAGCCTCAATTCGCGCAATTCTACCCGCTTAAGCCTCATCGGGCTGGTAGTTGCCCTGGAGACATAAGTGGCTGAGTCTCTAAGCGTGCGCTGTTCGCACGTATCTATCGCGGGATCGTCGTCCGGAGTGAGACATTTGAGCATAAGCTCAGCCGTCTCCCTCCAGTCGCTCGTGAAGTTACCCCCGAACGCCAGGGTACTCAGTGGCTTCTCCCCTCTCAGTCTGCCAAGGGCACACTTGTATGGGATCCCCCACGGAGTTGACTTCCCGGCCTCATTCACAATCCGCGTCCAGCTCTCGGTTAATTCGCGTTTAAGTTCCCCCTTATATCTCCTATTGGCTCTCCTGAATTCCTCCAGGGAGCTCTCGTCGCGAGTTCGCTGATGCAGCCTTCTCGCTCTATACGCGGCCTTTTTCAGGTCGGTTACCCTCTGAGTCCAGCCCGGGGAAACTCTGGCGTACCACTTACGTCGTTTCATCGCCACATCGCAGGCTTTTGTCAGAACGACTCCGACTTCCTTAGCGAGCAAGCTCGCCGTGGAGTCGTCGCCGTTCAGGACCGCGTTGCATCGTGCTTCCTGAAGTAGGAAGTTATCGAAAACCTCCCACTTCGCTTGTCGCACGTTGTATCTACCGAGCTGTTCCCAGGCCGGACCGCTCGGGACGCCCCCGCCTGTTTGGGTCCAGTTGACCTCGAACGCGATCGCGCGGTGGTCGCTGGCCGTGACACCATCGAGCACCCGCCAGTTCTCGATCAGCCCGGTGGCTTCACGAGTGGCGAGTGTGACGTCGATGTACGACTCCACGACCCCGTTGTTACCCCGATAAGTTGGGAGCTCCCTGGGGTCATTCAAGACCACCAGTCCCTCCCTCGCGATGAAATCTTCCAATCGCCTCCCACGCGCGGGACGGCGATCGTGCGTGTGCCTGATCGTGCACTGCGGGTCCCACAGTGGCGAACTGGCATTAGTATCCGCGGCTATGACGACTGGCTTTCCGCGAAGTGCCGCGAGCACTTTTTCTAACCGTTCGATGCCTCGATCAACTGACCAGGCGTACTGAAAGTAAATACTTACGAGATAAATCGAGCCAGCGCCGCAGATAATTTGCGAGGTCACCACGTGCGGGTCGCACAGGTGCGCAAGTTTAAGCGTTGTAAAAACGCCCTTCCTCGCCGCAATCACCGACTGCACCCCGCTACCGCAACGCCTCCCGGTTGAGGCGGCTTGTCCGGCTGAAGGCCTTTCGTGATAAATGGGCACCGCGGTTGACCCGAGGCCACAGACCCGGCCACGGTACCCGTAAGGTTCCTGCGCGAGGACGACGTCAACGCTACCACCGGCTATCTTTGCAGCGATCTCGGCCGCCACAGTCCGAGATCCCTGCATGTTCACCTGTATTATTTTAATTATGGACTTATCCATAATTAATTCGTGATACTGCCCTTTCTACCGCTATTCGGTTGGAGGGGCAGGCGACGCTGTTAGCAGCGTGGTCCCGCCTCTCCCTTCGGGCAGCCTTGCAGTTCGCACAGACTGGCTTTTCTTCCTTCCGGGGGCAATCTGCGAAGGCGTGGCCCTCCCTCGCACAATGGCCGCACGTCACCTTGTTGGTGCAATTCCGCGAAAGGTGGCCGAAATGCTGGCAGTTATAGCAACGCGAAGTCTCTACAAAATCCTGTATCGGATATACGAGCCAGTCTATGCAGACTTTCCGACGCGCAAGGAGGGCCTCTCGCATGTCAGGGGTTGCCTCCACTACCCAGTTCGTACGTTCCGCGTCTTTTTTACCAAACTTATATTTGGCGATTGCGAATTGGTTATTCCCGGGCGCGGTTTCCCCGTTTAACGCTTCGTTTATCTTTTGAGCTGTCATATCGTTTGGCAGCCCTTTAACGATTAACTTAGGGTAGTTTTCGGTACGCTTCGCGTCCAACCCGGCGTTTTTAATCTTGTCGCTTTTAAGAAGCTTGTCAAGATCGGCAGCGGTTGCCGTCTCGATTATTAGCCCGTTGTCTCTCGTTTTTCGCACCGATTTGACCGATATTTTTTCCGCGACCGGGTTTATCGCAGCAACGAGTGCCCGTCTGGCTTCGTCATGGTTGCTGATTTTACTGTTCGCGATGGGGGTGATCCTGACCTCGTGTGTTTTTACGCTTGCGCCCTCTCCCCGGGCCGCGCACGCTGCCCTCACGACGGCCGCGACCCCTCGCGGACGTAGAGTCGCAGCGGCGTAACTGGGCCTCCCCGCAAGGACCGGCAGCGGAGGGAAGGAGGCTACGCCCGCGTATGTCATAGCCGGCGCCCGTGCCAGGGGTGAGGAGGCACTGGCCTCAACCCTAACCCCTCGTGCTCGCGTCGCCGGAGGAACTGCCTCCCCGCGTGTTTCGCCTTCGAGCACGTTTGCGTGAAGGAGCCCGTTGGCTTTCCCAGCCAAATAGGCATTCCTCGCGACTAGTTCGGTCACAATATCCTTCAGCTTGGCAGTTTCCTCTAGGATCTTCTTCGCGACGTGCTTCGAAATTTTGTTGCATTCGTCGTAGCAAATCTCCCGGAAAGTTGCCTCGATGGCCGAGGTTTTCTCCGCGAAATTGATGTCCGTTTTAAAGGATTCGCGACTTTTAGCGGTGATTTTACCCGCGGTTTTTTTAGCTGATAAGCTTTTACTTTCGGGCCCGATGTTCTGCGCCGCTTTTTCGCGTTCCGATCCGCGTTCCGATCCGCGGGGCGCCGGTTTTTTAAATTCGACCTCGCGAACCTTGGCCGGTTTTTCCGTCCCGCTTGTCTCCGATTCGGTTTTGCGCTTTAGTTTGAGCTTTGTTTTACGTCCGCGGACGACCTCAAACTCTGACTCGTTCCCGTCCACGACCGTAGAATTGCCGGATTCTATTTCAGTTTCCGCGCGACATTCTGGTTTTTCGGTCGTTTTTTCGGTTTTTTCGCTTCGCTTTTTTTTAAGAATTTTTTTACGCCGTTTCTCCTGCGTATCACTCCCGGGAGGCCCCCCCGACTCAGACCCCGACGATAGTCTGCGAGCTCGAGGAGGGCTATCCCCTGCGACCTCGAGGATCCTCCGCTTACGCCTCGTAACCTCGATGTCCATGTCACTGGACGTGTCCATGTTCGCCACGCTTGACGAACAGTGGGCTACTTGAAAATTGAAAAAAAAACTCCAAAAATGAGTTGTCCCGTTACGCGACTTATACTACTTACGAGAAAATGGGTTGGCTGATCGCCGGACACTTACTACTTACTCCGAAATGAGTTGTCTCACCCGTGGTTGATGGGCCCCACTCCACTGAAATGGGTTGGACCGCCAACAGGAATCACACTACTTGCACTGCACTGAAAAAGTTAAAGTCCCACTAGACCGAAAATTTTCTAAGTCCCGCTGGACCGAAAATTTTCTAAGTCCCACCGGACCGAAATTTTTCTAAGTGTCGATTAAATTTTTAACTGCACTTTTTGCACTTATTTTCACTCGAAAAAAAATTTTTGAAAACACAGCAAGGTTCGTCCTGCTGTGCTCTACACGAGTCACTTTTTCGTTTTTCGAAAAAACCAAAATTGGCAATTTTTAAAATTGCGCAATAATTAGTTTTTCCCGCACAGAATTTTTGTTTTTCACTATTTTTGAAATTTTTTCGCGATGACGACACTGTCCGCACTGCCCGCACACACTGTAGTCGCACTTTTCACGAAAACTTAGTATTTTTGGGGAAAAACGTCACTTTTTCCCCCACGCGTCCCGACAGTCAAACACAAAAAGCCGTATATCTTTTTGGTTTGCACTGACACTTTTCAAACCAGTTATATCACAGTGTGCGCCAACGGGAGACGCACACGATCGCTTTTGCAGATCCTTTCGGAAATGCAAATTTTTTGAAAAAATTCAAAAAGAAAATTTTCGAAATTTTTCCGCACTTTTTTTTTCACTTTTTTTTTCACTTTTAGTCAGCTGTCCACTAAACACACTTGCTGTTAAATTTTCACTATGAAATTCCCACCCCCCCCCCCCCCCACCCCCCCCCCCCCCCACCCCCCCCCCCCCCCACCCCCCCCCCCCCCCACCCCCCCCCCCCCCCACCCCCCCCCCCCCCCACCCCCCCCCCCCCCCACCCCCCCCCCCCCCCACCCCCCCCCCCCCCCACCCCCCCCCCCCCCCACCCCCCCCCCCCCCCACCCCCCCCCCCCCCCACCCCCCCCCCCCCCCACCCCCCCCCCCCCCCACCCCCCCCCCCCCCCACCCCCCCCCCCCCCCACCCCCCCCCCCCCCCACCCCCCCCCCCCCCCACCCCCCCCCCCCCCCACCCCCCCCCCCCCCCACCCCCCCCCCCCCCCACCCCCCCCCCCCCCCACCCCCCCCCCCCCCCACCCCCCCCCCCCCCCACCCCCCCCCCCCCCCACCCCCCCCCCCCCCCACCCCCCCCCCCCCCCACCCCCCCCCCCCCCCACCCCCCCCCCCCCCCACCCCCCCCCCCCCCCACCCCCCCCCCCCCCCAATTCATAATAACACTCTAGGGGACTTGTGACTACGCTCGAAAGATACGTGACCCGCATGGAAATCGAGGCGACTCGCATCCGAACCTTGCGACCTTCTCGGGGACTTTGTGACTCGCTCGAAGATCCGCGACTCGCACGGATCGAGGCGACTCGCACCGAGCCTTGCGACCCTCTCGGGGGACTTGTGGACTCGCTCGGAGCGAAGATCCGCAACCACGCACGGAATCGAGGCGACTCGCATTCGAGCCTTGCGGAACCTCTCCGGAGACTTGTGAACTCGCTCGAAGATCCGCGAACCCGCACGGATCGAGGCGACTCGCACCGAGGCCTTGGCCGAAACTCTCGGGCAATTGTGACTCGCTCGAGTATCCGGGACCCGCACGGGATCGGGGCCGACTCGCACCGAGCCTTGCGACACTCTCGGGGACTTGTGACTCGCTCGAAGATCCGCGACTCGCACGGATCGAGGCGACTCGCATCGAGCCTTGCTACCCTCTCGGGGGAGTGTGACTCGCTCGTGAAGATCGGCGACCCGCTCGGATCGGGGCGACTCGCACCCGCGTCTTGAGACCCTCACAGGGGGACTTGTGAGCTCGCTCGAAGACCTGCGACCGCACGGATCTAGGCGAACTCGCACCTCGCCTTGCGACCCTCTCGGGGACTTGTGGACTCGCTCGAAGACCTGCGACCCGCACGGATCGAGGACGAATCGCACCGAGCCTTGCGACCTTCTGGGGGGACTTGTGATTCGCTCGAAAGATCGGCGACTCGCACGGTTCGAGGCGACTCGCACCCGAGCCTTGCGACCCTCTCGGGGACGTGTGACTCGCTCGAAGATCCGCGACCCGCATGGATCAAGGCGACTCGCACCGAGCATTGCGACCCTCTCGGGGCCTTGTGGCTCGATCGAAGACCTGCGACTCGCACGGATCGCGAGGACTCGCACCGAGCCTTGCAACCCTCTCGCGGTCGAAGACATGCGACCCGCACGGATCGAGGCGACTCGCACCGAGCCTTGCGTCCCTCTCGGGGACTTGTGACTCGCTCGAAGACCTGCGAACCCGCAAGGATCGAGCTGACTCGCACCGAGCCTTTCGACCCTCTCGGGGACTTGTGACTCGTTCGAAGATCCGCGACTCGCACGGATCGAGGCGATACTCGCACCGAGCCTTGCGACCCCTCTCCCAGGGGACTTGTGACTCGCTCGAAGATCCGCGACTAGCATCGAGCCTTGTGACCTATCAGGGGACTTGGGGACTCGCTCGACAGACCTGCGACCCGCACGGATCGAGACGACTCGCCACCGAGCATTGCGACCCTCTCGGAGACTTTGTGACTCGCTCGAAGATCCGCGACCCGCACGGATCGGAGGCGACTCGCACCGAGCCTTGCGACCCCTTCTCGGGCACTTGTTGAACTCGCTCGAAGAACCGCGACCCCGCACGGATCGAGGCGACTCGCACCGAACCTTGCGACCCTCTCGGGGACTTGTGGACTCGCTCGAATATCCGCGACTCGCACGGATCGAGGCGACTCGCATCGAGCCTTGCGACCCTCTCGGGGACTTGTGACTCGCTCGAAGATCCGCGACCCGCACGGATCGCGGCGACTCGCACCGGGCCTTGTGGGACCTTCACGGGGACTTGTGACCTCGCTCGAAGATCCGCGATGCCGCACGGATCGAGGCGGACTCGCACCGAGCCTTTTCGACCCTCTCGGCGGACTTGTGACTCGCTCGCAAGTTCCGCGACTCGCATCGAGGCGACTCGCATCGAGCCTTGCGACCCTCTCGGCGGACTTGTGACTCATTCGAGAGATCCACGGACCCGCACGGATCGAGGCGACTCGCACCGAGCCTTGCGGGACCCTCTCGGGGGACTTGTGGCCCTCGCTCGAAGTTCCGCGACTCGCACGGATCGAGGCGACTCGCACCGAGCCCTTGGCGACCCTCTCTGGGGACTTGTGACTCGCTCGAAAACCTGCGACCCGCACGGATCGAGGCGACTCGCACCGAGCCTTGCGACCCTCTCGGGGACTTGTGACTCGCTCGAAGATCCGCGACTCGCACGGATCGAGGCGACTCGCACGGAGACTTGCGACCCTCTCGGGGACTTGTGACTCGCACGGATCGAGGCGACTCGCACCGAGCCTTGCGACCCTCTCGGGGACTTGTGACTCGCTCGAAGATGCGCGATACGCACGGATCGAGGCGACTAGCTCGGAGACTTGTGACTCGCTCGAAGATCCGCGACTCGCACGGAGCAAGGTGAATCGCGCCAAGCCTTGCGACCCTCTCGGGGACTTGTGACTCGCTCGAAGATCCGCGACCCGCACGGATCGAGGCGGCTCGCACCGAGACTTGTGACCCTCTCGGGCACTTGTGACTCGCTCGAAGATCTGTGACTCGCACGGATCGAGGCGACGCGCACCTGGCCTTGCGACCCTTTCGGGGACTTGTGACTCGCTCGAAGATCCGCGACCCGCACGGATCGAGGCGACTCGCACCGAGCCTTGCGACTAGCTCGGAGACTTGTGAGTCGCTCGAAGATCCGCGACTCGCACGGATCGAGGCGACTCGCAACGAGCCTTGCGACCCTCTCGGGGACTTGTGACTCGCTCGAAGATCCGCGACCCGCACGGATCGAGCCGACTCGCACCGAGCCTTGCGACTCTCGGGGACTTGTGACTCGCACGGATCGAGGCGACTCGCACCGAGCCTTGCGACCCTCTCGGGGACTTGTGACTCGCACGGATAGAGGCGACTCGCACGGATCGAGGCGACTCGCATCGAGCCTTGCGACCCTCTCGGGGACTTGTGACTCGCTCGAAGATCCGCGACTCGCACGGATCGAGGCGACTCGCACCGCGCCTTGCGACCCCCTCGGGGACTTGTGACTCGCCCGGCTCGATGGGACTCGCACCGCGCCTTGCGACCCTCTCGGGGACTTGTGACTCGCTTCGAAGATCCGCGACTCGCACGGATCGAGGCGACTCGCACCGAGCCTTGCGACCCTCTCGGGGGCTTGTGACTCGATCGAAGATCCGCGACCCGCACGGATCGAGGCGACTCGCACCTAGCCTTGCGACCCTCTCGGGGACTTGTGACTCGCACGAAGACACGTGACTCGCACGGATCGAGGCGACTCGCACCGAGCCTTGCGACCCTCTCGGGGACTTGTGACTCGTTCGAAGAACCGCGACTCGCACGGATCGAGGCGACTCGCACCGAGCCTTGCGACCCTCTCGGGGACTTGTTACTCGCTCGAAGATCCGCGACCCGCACGGGTCGAGGCGACTCGCACCGAGCCTTGCGACCCTCTCGGGGGCTTGTGACTCGAACGAAGACCTGCGACTCGCACGGATCGAGGCGACTCGCATCGAGTCTTGAGACCCTCTCGGGGACTTGTGACTCGCTCGAAGATCCGCGACCCGCACGGATCGAGCCGACTCGCACCGAGCCTTGCGACCCTCTCGGAGACTTGCGAGTCGCTCGAAGATCCGCGACCCGCACGGATCGAGGCGACTAGCACCGAGCCTTGCGACCATCTCGGGGACTTGTGACTCGCTCCGAAGACCGCGACTCGCACGGATCGAGCGACTCGCACCGAGCCTTGCGACCCTCTCGGGGACTTGTGACTCGCTCGAAGATCCGCGACTCGCACGGATCGAGGCGACTCGCACCGAGCCTTGCCACACTCTCGGGGACTTGGGACTCGCTCGAAGATCCGCGACCCGCACGGAGCGAGGCGACTCGCACCGAGCCTTGCGACCCTCTCGGGGACTTGTGACTCGATCGAAGATCTGCGACCCGCACGGATCGAGGCGACTCGCACCGAGCCTTCCGTCCCTCTCGCGGACTTGTGACTCGCTCGAAGATCCGCGACTCGCACGGATCGAGGCGACTCCTACCGAGCCTTGCGACCATCTCGGGGACTTATGACTCGCTCGAAGATCCGCGACTCGCACGGATCGAGGCGACTCGCATCGAGCCTTGCGTCACCTCTCGGAGACTTGTGACTCGCTCGGATCGAGGCGACTCGCACCGAGCCTTGCGACCCTCTCGGGGACTTGTGACTCGCTCGAAGATCCGCGACTCGCACGGATCGAGACGACTCGCACCGAGACTTGTGACTCGCTCGAAGACCTGCGACTCGCACGGATCGAGGCGACTCGCACCGAGCCTTGCGACCCTCTCGGGGACTTGTGACTCGCTCGAAGATCCGCGACCCGCACGGATCGAGGCGACTCGCACCGAGCCTTGCGACCCTCTCGGGGACTTGTGACTCCGCTCGAAAGATCCGCGACTCGCACGGATCGAGGGACTCGCACCGAGACTTGCGACCCTCTCGGGGACTTGTGACTCGCTCGAAGATCCGCGACCCGCACGGAGCCCGGCGACTCGCACCGAGCCTTGCGACCCTCTCGGGGACTTGTGACTCGCTCGAAGATCCGCGACACGCACAGATCGCGGCGACTCGCATCGAGCCTTGCGACCCTCTCGGGGACTTGTGGCTCGATCGAAGACCTGCGACTCGCACGGATCGAGGCGACTCGCACGGAGACTTGTGTCTAGCTCGGAGACTTTCGACTCGCTCGAAGATCCGCGACCCGCACGGATCGAGGCGACTCGCAACGAGCCTTGCGACCCTCTCGCGGACTTGTGACTCGATCGAAGACCTGCGACCCGCACGGATCGCGGCGACTCGCACCTCGCCTTGTGACCCTCTCGGGGACTTGTGACTCGATCGAAGACCTGCGACTCGCACGGATCGAGGCGACTCGCACCGAGCCTTGCGACCCTCTCGGGGACTTGTGACTCGCTCGAAGATCGGCGACTCGCACGGATCGAGGCGACTCGCACCGAGCCTTGCGACCCTCTCGGGGACTTGTGACTCGCACGGATCGAGGCGACTCGCACGGAGACTTGTGTCTAGCTCGGAGACTTGTGAGTCGCTCGAAGATGCGCGAACCGCACGGATCGCGGCGACTCGCACCGGGCCTTGCGACCCTCACGGAGACTTGTGACTCGCTCGAAGATCCGCGACTCGCATCGAGCCTTGCGACCTTCTCAAGGACTTGTGACTCGCTCGAAGTTCCGCGACTCGCACGGATCGAGGCGACTCGCACCGAGCCTTGCGACCCTCTCGGGGACTTGTGACTCTCTCGAAGATCCGCGACTCGCACGGATCGAGGCGACTCGCACCGAGCCTTGCGACCCTCTCGGGGACTTGTGACTCGCCCAAAGATCCGCGACTCGCACGGATCGAGGCGACTCGCACCGAGCCTTGCGATCCTCTCGGGGACTTGTGACTCGCACGAGATCCGCGACCCGCACGGATCGAGGCGACTCGCACCGAGCCTTGCGACCCTCTCGGGGACTTGAGACTCGCACGAAGATCCGCGACCCGCACGGATCGAGGCGACTCGCACCGAGCCTTGCGACCTCTCGGGGACTTGTGACTCGCTCGAAGATCCGCGACTCGCACGGATCGAGGCGACTCGCACCGAGCCTTGCGCCCCTCTCGGGGACTTGTGACTCGCTCGAAGATCCGCGACTCGCACGGATCGAGGCGACACGCACCGAGCCTTGCGACCCTCTCGGGGACTTGTGACTCGCTCGAAGATCCGCGACCCGCACGGATCGAGGCGACTCGCACCGAGCCTTGCGACCCTCTCGGGGACTTGTGACTCGCTCGAAGATCCGCGACTCGCACGGATCGAGGCGACTCGCACCGAGCCTTGCGACCATCTCGGGGACTTGTGACTCGTTCGAAGATCCGCGACTCGCACGGATCGAGGCGAATCGCGCCAAGCCTTGCGACCATCTGGGGGACTTGTGACTCGCTCAAAGATCCGCGACCCGCACGGATCGAAGCGACTCGCACCGAGCCTTGCGACCCTCTCGGAGACTTGTGACTCGATCGAAGACCTGCGACCCGCACGGATCGAGGCGACTCGCACCGAGCCTTCCGTCCCTCTCGGGGACTTATGACTCGCTCGAAGATCCGCGACTCGCACGGATCGAGGCGACTCGCACCGAGCCTTGCGACCCTCTCGGGGACTTGTGAGTCGCTCAAAGATCCGCGACCCGCACGGATCGAGGCGACTCGCACCGAGCCTTGCGACCCTCTCGGGGACTTGTGACTCGCTCAAAGATCCGCGACCCGCACCGAGCGTGGCGACTCGCTCCGAGCCGTGGGACCCTCTCGGGGACTTGTGACTCGCTCGAAGATCCGCGACCCGCACGGATCGAGGCGACTCGCACCGAGCCTTGCGACCCTCTCGGGGACTTGTGACTCGCTCGAAGACTTGCGACCCGCACGGATCGAGGCGACGCGCACCTTGCCTTGCGACCCTTTCGGGGACTTGTGACTCGCTCGAAGATCCTGAACCCGCACGGATCGAGGCGACTCGCACCGAGCCTTCCGACGTTCTCGGGGACTTGTGACTCGATCGAAGACCTGCGACTCGCACGGATCGAGGCGACTCGCACCGAGCCTTGCGACCCTCTCGGGGACTTCTGACTCGATCGAAGACCCGCGACCCGCACGGATCGAGGCGACTCGCACCGAGCCTTGTGTCCCTCTCGGGTACTTGTGAGTCGCTCGAAGATCCGCGACTCGCACGGATCGAGGCGACTCGCACCGAGCCTTGCGACCCTCTCGGGGACTTGTGACTCGCTTGAAGATCCGCGACTCGCACGGATCGAGGCGACTCGCACCGAGCCTTGCGACCCTCTCGGGGACTTGTGACTCGCTCGAAGATCCGCGACCCGCTCGGATCGAGGCGACTCGCACCGAGACTTGCGACCCTCTGGGGGACTTGTGACTCGCTCGAAGATCCGCGACCCTCACGGATCGAGGCGACTCGCACCGAGCCTTGCGACCCTCTCGGGGACTTGTGACACGCACGAAGAACCGAGACACGCACGGAGCGAGGCGACTCGCACCGAGCCTTGCGACCCTCTCGGGGACTTGTGACTCGCTCGAAGATCGGCGACTCGCACGGATCGAGGCGACTCGCACCGAGCCCTGCGACCCTCTCGGGGACTTGTGACTCGCTCGAAGATCCGCGACTCGCACCGAGCCTTGCGACCATCTCGGGGACTTGTGACTCGCTCGAAGATCCGCGACTCGCACGGATCGAGGCGACTCGCACCGAGCCTTGCGACCCTCTCGGGGACTTGTGACTCGCTCGAAGATCCGCGACCCGCACGGATCGAGGCGACTCGCACCGAGCCTTGCGACCCTCTCGGGGACTTGTGACTCGCTCGAAGATCCGCGTCTCGCACGGATCGAGGCGACTCGCACCGAGCCTTGCGACCCTCTCGGGGACTTGTGACTCGCTCGAAGATCCGCGACTCGCACGGATCGAGGCGGATCGGACCGAGGCGTGCGACCCTCTCGGGGACTTGTGACTCGCTCGAAGATCCGCGACACGCACGGATCGAGGCGACTCCCACCGAGCCTTGCGCCCCTCTCGGGGACTTGTGACTCGCTCGAAGATCCGCGACTCGCACGGTTCGAGCGGACTCGCACCGAGACTTGCGACCCTCTCGGGGACTTGTGACTCGCTCGAAGATCCGCGACTCGCACGGATCGAGGCGAATCGCACCGAGCCTTGCGACCCTCACGGGGACTTGTGACTCGCTCGAAGATCCGCGACTCGCACGGATCGAGGCGACTCGCACCGAGCCTTGCGACCCTCTCGGGGACTTGTGACTCGCTCGAAGATCCGCGACTCGCACCGAGCCTTGCGACCTCCTCGGGGACTTGTGACTCGCTCGAAGATCCGCGACTCGCACGGATCGAGGCGACTCGCACCGAGCCTTGTGTCTATCTCGGGAACTTGTGACTCGCTCGAAGATCCGCGACTCGCACCGAGCCTTGCGACCCTCTCGGGGACTTGTGACTCGCTCGAAGATTCGCGACTCGCACGGATCGAGGCGACTCGCACCGAGCCTTGCGACCCTCTCGGGGACTTGTGACTCGACCGAAGATCCACGACCCGCACGGATCGAGGCGACTCGCACCGAGCCTTGCGACCCTCTCGGGGACTTGTGACTCGCTCGAAGATCCGCGACTCGCACGGATCGCGGCGACTCGCATCGAGCCTAGCGACCCTCTCGGGGACTTGTGACTCGTTCGAAGATCCGCGACCCACACGGATCGAGGCGACTCGCACCGAACCTTGCGACCCTCTCGGGGACTTGTGACTCGCTCGAAGATCCGCGACATGCACGGATCGAGGCCACTCGCATCGAGCCTTGCGACCCTCTCGCGGACATGTGACTCGCTCGAAGTTCCGCGACTAGCATCGAGCCTTGCGACCCTCTCGGGGACTTGTGACTCGCTCGAAGATCGGCGACCCGCACGGATCGGGGCGACTCGCACCGAGTCTTGAGACCCTCACGGGAACTTGTGACTCGCTCGAAGATCCGCGACCCGCCCGGATCGGGGCGCCTCGCACCGAGTCTTGACACCCTCACGGGAACTTGTGACTCGCTCGAAGATCGGCGAACCGCACGGATCGGGGCGGCTCGCACCGAGTCTTAAGACCCCCTCGGGGACTTGAAACTCGCTCGAAGATCCGCGATCCGCACGGATCGGGGCGACTCGCACCGAGCCTTGCGACCGCTTCGGGGACTTTTGCCTCGCTCGAAGTTCCGCGACTCGCACGGATCGAGGCGACTCGCACCGAGCCCTGCGACCCTCTCGGGGACTTGTGACTCGCTCGAAGATCCGCGACTCGCACCGAGCCTTGCGACCCTCTCGGGGCCTTGTGACTCGCTCGAAGATCCGCGACTCGCACGGATCGAGGCGACTCGCACCGAGCCTTGCGACCCTCTCGGGGACTTGTGACTCGTACGAAGACCCGCGACTCGCACGGATCGAGGCGACTCGCACCGAGCCTTGCGACCCTCTCGGGGACTTGTGACTCGCTCGAAGATCCGCGACTCGCACGGATCGAGACGACTCGCATCGAGTCTTGAGACCCTCTCGGGGACTTGTGATTCGCTCGAAGATCCGCGACTCGCACGGATCGAGGCGACTCGCACGGAGCCTTGCGACCCTCTCGGGGACATGTGACTCGCTCGAAGATCGGCGACCCGCACGGATCGGGGCGACTCGCACCGCGTCTTGAGACCCTCACGGGGTCTTGTGACTCGCTCGAAGACCTGCGACCCGCACGGATCTAGGCGACTCGCACCTCGCCTTGCGACCCTCTCGGGGACTTGTGACTCGCTCGAAGACCTGCGACCCGCACGGATCGGGGCGACTCGCACCGCGTCTTGAGACCCTCAAGGGGACTTGTGACTCGCTCGAAGACCTGCGACCCGCACGGATCTAGGCGACTCGCACCTCGCTTCGCGACCCTCTCGGGGACTTGTGACTCGCTCGAAGACCTGCGACCCGCACGGATCGAGGCGACGCGCACCGAGCCTTGCGACCCTCTCGGGGCCTTGTGGCTCGATCGAAGACCTGCGACTCGCACGGATCGAGGCGACTCGCACCGAGCCTTGCGACCCTCTCGGGGACTTGTGACTCGCTCGAAGATCCGCGACCCGCATGGATCGCGGCGACTCGCACCGGGCCTTGTGACCCTCACGGGGACTTGTGACTCGCTCGAAGATCCGCGACCCGCATGGATCAAGGCGACTCGCACCGAGCATTGCTACCCTCTCGGGGACTTGTGACTCGCTCGAAGATCCGCGACCCGCACGGATCGAGGCGACTCGCACCGAGCCTTGCGACCCTCTCGGGGACTTGTGACTCGCTCGAAGATCCGCGACTCGCATCGAGCCTTGCGACCCTCTCGGGGACTTGTGACTCGCACGAAGACCTGCGACCCGCACGGATCGAGGCGACTCGCACCGAGCCTTGCGACCCTCTCGGGGACTTGTGACTCGCTCGAAGATCCGCGACTCGCACGGATCGAGGCGACTCGCACCGAGCCCTGCGACCCTCTCGGGGACTTGTGACTCGCTCGAAGATCCGCGACTCGCACCGAGCCTTGCGACCATCTCCGGGCCTTGTGACTCGCTCGGAGATCCGCGACTCGCACGGATCGCGGCGACTCGCACCGAGCCTTGCGACCCTCTCGGGGACTTGTGACTCGCTCGAAGATCCGCGACTCGCACGGATCGAGGCGACTCGCACCGAGCCTTGCGACCCTCTCGGGGACTTCAGACTCGCTCGAAGATCCGCGACCCGCACGGATCAAGGCGACTCGCACCGAGCCTTGCGACCCTCTCGGGGACTTGTGACTCGCTCGAAGATCCGCGACCCGCACGGATCGAGGCGACTCGCACCGAGCATTGCTACCCTCTCGGGGACTTGTGACTCGCTCGAAGATCCGCGACCCGCACGGATCGCGGCGACTCGCACCGGGCCTTGTGACCCTCACGGGGACTTGTTACTCGCTCGAAGATACGCGACCTGCACGGATCGAGGCGACTCGCACCGAGCCTTGCGACCCTCTCGGGGACTTGTGACTCGCTCGAAGATCCGCCACCCGCATCGAGCCTTGCGACCCTCTCGGGGACTTGTGACTCGCTCGAAGATCCGCGACCCGCACGGATCGTGGCGACTCGCACCGGGCCTTGTGTCCCTCTCGAAGACTTGTGACTCGCTCGAAGATCCGCGACCCGCACTGATCGAGGCGACTCGCACCGAGCCTTTCGACCCTCTCGCAGACTTGTGACTCGCTCGAAGATCCGCGTCTCGCACGGATCGAGGCGACTCGCACCGAGCCTTGCGACCCTCTCGGGGACTTGTGACTCGCTCGAAGATCCGCGACTCGCACGGATCGAGGCGACTCGCACCGAGCCTTGCGACCCTCTCGGGGACTTGTGACTCGCTCGAAGATCCGCGACTCGCACGGATCGAGGCGACTCGCACCGAGCCTTGCGACCCTCTCGGGGGCTTGTGACTCGAACGAAGACCTGCGACCCGCACGGATCGAGGCGACTCGCACCTAGCCTTGCGACCCTCTCGGGGACTTGTGACTCGCACGGATCGAGGCGACTCGCATCGAGCCTTGCGACCCTCTCGGGGACTTGAGACTCGCTCGAAGATCCGCGACTCGCACGGATCGAGGCGACTGGCACCGAGCCTTGCGACCCTCTCGGGGACTTGTGACTCGCTCGAAGATCCGCGACTCGCACGGATCGAGACGACTCGCACCGAGCTTTGCGACCCTCTCGGGGACTTGTGACTCGCTCGAAGATCCGCGACTCGCACGGATCGAGGCGACTCGCACCGAGCCTTGCGATCCTCTCGGGGACTTGTGACTCGCTCGAAGATCCGCGACTCGCACGGATCGAGGCGACTCGCACCGAGCCTTGCGACCCTCCGGGGACTTGTGACTCGCTCGAAGATCCGCGACTCGCACCGAGCCTTGCGACCCTCTCGGGGACTTGTGAGTCGCTCAAAGATCCGCGATCCGCACGGATCGAGGCGACTCGCACCGAGCCTTGCGACCCTCTCGGGGACTTGTGACTCGAACGAAGACCTGCGACTCGCACGGATCCAGGCGACTCGCACCGAGCCTTGCGACCATCTCGGGGACTGGTGACTCGCTCGAAGATCCGCGACTCGCACGGATCGAGGCGACTCGCACCGAGCCTTGCGACCCTCTCGGGGGCTTGTGACTCGCTCGAAGATCCGCGACCCGCACGGATCGACGCGACTCGCACCGAGCCTTAGGACCCTCTCGGGGACTTGTGACTCGCTCGAAGATCCGCGAGTCGCACCGAGCCTTGCGACCCTCTCGGGGATTTGTGACTCGCTCGAAGATCCGCGACCCGCACGGATCGAGGCGACTCGCACCGAGCCTTGCGACTCTCTCGGGGGCTTGTGACTCGAACGAAGACCGGCGACCCGCACGGATCGAGGCGACTCGCATCGAGCCTTGCGACCCTCTCGGGGACTTGTGACTCGCTCGAAGATCCGCGACTCGCATCGAGCCTTGCGGCCCTCTCGGGGACTTGTGACTTGATCGAAGATCCGCGACTAGCATCGAGCCTTGCGACCCTCTCGGGGACTTGTGACTCGCTCGAAGCGCCGCGTCTCGCACCGAGCCTTGCGACCCTCTCGGGGACTTGTGACTCGCTCGAAGATCGGCGACCCGCACGGATCGGGGCGACTCGCACCGAGTCTTGAGACCCTCACGGGAACTTGTGACTCGCTCGAAGACCTGCGACCCGCACGGATCGAGGCGGCTCGCACCGATCCTTGCGACCCTCTCGGGGACTTGTGACTCGCTCGAAGATCCGCGACTCGCACGGATCGAGGCGACTCGCACCGAGCTTTGCGACCCTCTCGGGGACTTGTGACTCGCTCGAAGACCCGCGACCCCACGGATCGAGGCGACTCGCACCGAGCCTTGCGACCCTCTCAGGGGACTTGTGACTCGCTCGAAGATCTGTGACCCGCACGCGGATCGAGGCGACTCGCCACCGAGCCTTGCAGACCCTCTCGGGGAACTTGTGACTCGCTCGAAGATCCGCGACTCGACGGATCGTGGCGACTCGCACCGAGCCTTGCGACCCTCTCGGGACTTGTGGACTCGCCTCGAAGATCACGCGACCCGCACGGATCGAGGGCGGTCTCGCCTCCCACCGAGCCTTGCGGACCCTCTCGGGGACTTGGTGACTCGCTCGAAGATCCATGCGACTCGCACGGATCGAGATGACTCGCACCGAGCCTAGCAGGACCCTCTCGGAGACTTTGTGACATAGCTCGAAGATCCGCGACTCGCACGGATCGAGGCGACTCGCATCCGAGCCTTGCGACCCTCTCAGGGGACTTGTGACTCGCTCCGAAGGATCCGCGACTCGCACGGAATCGAGGCGACTCCGCACACCGAGCCTTGCGACCCTCTCGGAGACTTGGTGACTCGCTCGAAGATCTGCGGACCCGCACGGATCGAGGCGACTCGCACCGAGGCCTTGCGACCCTCTCGGGGACTTGTGACTCGCTCGAAGATCCGCGACTCGCACGGATCGAGGCGACTCGCACGGAGCCTTGTGTCCCTCTCGGGGACTTGTAGACTCGGCTCGAATATCCGCGACCCGCACGGATCGAGGCGACTCGCACCCGAGCCTTGCGACCCTCTCGGGGACTTGTGACTCGGCTCGAAGATCCGCGACTCGCACGGATCGAGGCGACTCGCAGGGAGACTTTGCGACTAGCTCGGAGACTTGTGACTCGCTCGAAGATCCTGCCACCCGCACGGTTCGAGGCGACTCGCACCGAGCCTTGCGACCCTCTCGGGGACTTGTGACTCGAAACGAAGATCCGCGACTCGCACTGGATCCAGGCGACTCGCAACCGAGGCCTTGCGACATTGGGGACCTGGGGTGACTCGCTCGAAGATCCGCGACTCGCACGGATCGAGGGCGACTCGCACCGAGCCTTGCGACCCTCTCGGGGGATTGTGACTCGTTCGGAAGATCCGCGACTCGCCTCGGATCGAGGCGACTCGCACGGATACTTGTTGAATAGTCGGAGACTTGTGACTCGCTCGAAGATCCGCGACTCGCACGGATCGAGGCGACTCGCAAACGAGCCTTGCGACCCTCTCGGGGGACTTGTGACTCGCACGAAGATCCGCTGACCCGCACGGATATCGAGGCGACTCCTCACCGAGCCTTGCGACCCTCTCGGGGGATTGTGACTCGCTCGAAGATCCGCGACTCGCACGGATCGAGGCGACTCCGCACCGAGCCTTGCGACCCTCTCGGGGGATTGTGACTCGTTCGAAGATCCGCGAACTCGCACGGATCGAGGCGTACTCGCACCGAGCCTTGCGACCCTCTCGGGGACTTGTGGACTCGCTCGAAGATCCGCGACCTGCACGGGATCGAGGGCGACTCGCACCGAAGCCTTGCGACCCTCTCGGGGAATTGTGACTCGCACGAAGATCGAGGCGACTCGCACCGAGCCTTGCGACCCTCTCGGGGACTTGAGGAGCGCTCGAAGATCCGCGACCCGTACGGATCGAGGCGACTCGCACCGAGCCTTGCGACCCTCTCGGGGACTTGTGACTCGCTCGAAGATCCGCGACTCGCACGGATCGAGCCGACTCGCACCGAGCCTTGCGACACTCTCGGGGACTTGAGACTCGCTCGAAGATCCGCGACCCGCACGGATCGAGGCGACTCGCACCGAGCCTTGCGACCCTCTCGGGGACTTGTGACTCGCTCGAAGATCCGCGACTCGCACGGATCGAGGCGACTCGCACCGTGCCTTGCGACCCTCTCGGGGACTTGTGACTCGCTCGAAGATCCGCGACTCGCACGGATCGAGGCGACTCGCACCGAGCCTTGCGACCCTCTCGGGGACTTGTGACTCGCTCGAAGATCAGCGACTCGCACGGATCGAGGCGACTCGCACGGGGACTTGTGACTCGCTCGAAGATCTGCGACCCGCACGGATCGAGGCGACTCGCACCGAACCTAGCGACCCTCTCGGGGACTTGTGACTCGCTCGAAGATCCGCGACTCGCACGGATCGAGGCGACTCGCACCGAGCCTTGCGACCCTCTCGGGGACTTGTGACTCGCTCGAAGATCCGCGACCCGCACGGATCGAGGCGACTCGCACCGAGCCTTGCGACCCTCTCGGGGACTTGTGACTCGCTCGAAGATCCGCGACCCACACGGATCGTGGCGACTCGCATCGGGCCTTGTGTCCCTCTCGAGGACTTGTGACTCGCTCGAAGATCCGCGACCCGCCCTGATCGAGGCGACACGCACCGAGCCTTTCGACCCTCTCGCGGACTTGTGACTCGCTCGAAGATCCGCGACTCGCATCGAGCCTTGCGACCCTCTCCGGGCCTTGCGACTCTTTCGGAGACCCGCGACCCGCACGGATCGAGGCGACTCGCACCGAGCCTTGCGACCCTCTCGGGGACTTGTGACTCGCTCGAAGACCTGCGACCCGCACGGATCGAGGCGACTCGCACCGAGCCTTGCGACCCTCTCGGGGACTTGTGACTCGCTCGAAGATCGGCGACTCGCACGGATCGAGGCGACTCGCACCGAGCCTTGCGACCCTCTCGGGGACTTGTGACTCGATCGAAGACCTGCGACTCGCACGGATCGAGGCGACTCGCACCGAGCCTTGCGACCCTCTCGGGGACTTGTGACTCGCTCGAAGATCCGCGACTCGCATCGAGCCTTGCGACCCTCTCGGGGACTTGTGACTCGCTCGAAGATCGGCGACCCGCACGGATCGAGGCGACTCGCACCTCGCCTTGCGACCCTCTCGGGGACTTGTGACTCGCTCGAAGACCTGCGACCCGCACGGATCGAGGCGACTCGCACCGAGCCTTGCGACCCTCTCGGGGACTTGTGACTCGCTCGAAGATCGGCGTCCCGCACGGATCGAGGCGACTCGCACCTCGCCTTGCGACCCTCTCGGGGACTTGTGACTCGCTCGAAGACCTGCGACTCGCACGGATCGAGGCGACTCGCACCGAGCCTTGCGACCCTCTCGGGGACTTGTGACTCGCTCGATGATCGGCGACTCGCACGGATCGAGGCGACTCGCACCGAGCCTTGCGACCCTCTCGGGGACTTGTGACTCGTTCGAAGATCCGCGACTCGCACTCCGCCTTGTGACACTCTCGGGGACTTTTCGACTCGCTCGAAGACACTGCGACCCGCACGGATCGGGGCAACTCGCATCGATCTTTGAGACCCTCTCGGGGAATGTGTGACTCGCTCGAAGATCCGCGTCTCGCAACGATTGAGGCGACTCGCACCGAGCCTTGCGACCCTCTCGGGGACTTGAGACTCGCTCGAAGATCCGCGACTCGCATCGAGCCTTGCGACCCTCTCGGGGACTTGTGACTCGCTCGAAGATCGCCGACCCGCATGGGTGGGGGGATCGAGGCGACTCGCACCGAGTCCTTGAACCCTCACGGGAACTTGTGAGTCGCTCGAAGATCCGCGACCCGCACGGAACCGAGGCGACTCGCACTCCGCCTTGTGACACTCTCCGGGGACTTTTCGACTCGCTCGAAGATCCTGGACCCGCACGGATCGGGGACAACTCCGCATCGAGTCTTGAGACCCTCTCGGGGACCTTGTGACTTCGCTCGAAGATCCGCGATCCGCACGGATCGGGGCGACTCGCACCGAGCCTTGCGACCGCTTCGGGGACTTTTGCCTCGCTCGAAGTTCCGCGACCCGCACGGATCGAGGCGACTCGCACCTCGCCTTGCGACCCTCTCGGGGACTTGTGACTCGCTCGAAGACCTGCGACCCGCACGGATCGAGGCGACTCGCACCGAGCCTTGCGACCCTCTCGGGGACTTGTGACTCGCTCGATGATCGGCGACTCGCACGGATTGGAGGAGGGGGAGGCGACTCGCACCGAGCCCCTTGCGACTCCTCTCGGGGACTTGTGACTCGCACGAAGATCGAGGCGACTCGCACTCGAGAATTGTGTCCCATAGCTCGGAGACTTTGTGCGTCGCTCGAATAGCGCGAACCGCACGGATCGCGGCGACTCGCACCGAGGCTTGCGACCCTCACGGGGACTTGTGACTCGCTCGAAGATCCGCGACTCGCACGGATCGAGGCGACTCGCACCGAGCCTTGCGACCTTCTTAAGACTTGTGACTCGCTCCGAAGTTCCGCGACTCGCACGGATCGAGGCGACTCGCACCGAGCCTTGCGACCCTCTCGGGGACTTGTTGACTCGCACTTCGAGAGATCCGCGACCGCACGGAACGGGCGACACGCACCGAGCCTTGCGACCCTCTTCGGCACTTGTGACTCGCTCGAAGATCCCCGACCCGCACGGATCGAGGAGACGCCAACGGCCTTGTGAACCTCACGGGAGCTTGTTACTCGCTCGAAGAACGCGACCCTGCACGGATCTGAGGCTACTCGCACCGAGCCTTGCCACCCTCTCGGGGACTTGTGACTCGCTCGAGGGATTTCCGCGACTCGCATCGAGCCTTGCGACCCCGACTCGTGGACGTGTGACTCGCTCGAAGATCCGCGACCCGGCACGGATCGGGAGCGACTCGCACCGCGTCTTGCGACCCTCACGGGGACTTTTGTGGATTCGCTCGAAGACCTGCGACTCGCACCGAGCCTTGCGACCCTCTCGGGGACTTGTGACCCGCACGAAGATCTAGCGACTCGCAACCTCGCCTTGCGACCCTCTCGGGGACTTGTGAACTCGCTCGAAGACCTGCGACCCGCACGGATCGAGACGACACGCACCCAGCCTTGCGACCCTCTGGGGGACTTGTGACACGCTCGAAGATCGGCGACATCGCACGGATCGAGGCGACTCGCACTGCGCCTTGCGACTCTCTCGGGGACTTGTGACTCGCTCGAAGATCCCGCGACTCGCATCGATCCTTGCGACCCTCTCGGGGTCTTGTGACTCGCTCAAAGGTCCGCTACCCGCACTGATCGAGGCGACCCGCACCGAGCCTTGCTATCCCCTCTCGGGGACTTGTGACTCGCTCGAAGATCCGCGACCCGCACGGATCGAGGCGACTCGCACCGAGCCATGAGACCCACTCGGGGACTTGTGACTCGCTCGAAAGATCCGCGATCCGCACGGATACGAGGGCGACTCGCACCGAGCCTTGCGAACCAAGCTCTCGGGGACTTGTGACTCGCTCGAAGATCCGCCACTCGCATCGAGCCTTGCGACCCTCACGGGGACTTGTGACTCGCTCGCAGATCCGCGACCCACTCGGATCGTGGCGACTCGCAACCGGGCCTTTTCCCTCTCGAGGACTTGTGACTCGCTCGAAGATCCGCGACCCGCACGGTTCGAGGCGACTCGCACCCGAGCCTTTGCGACACTCTCGGGGACTTGTGACTTCCGCTCCGAAGATCCTTGCGTCTCGCACGGATCGAGGCGACTCGCATCGAGCCTTGAGACCCTTCTCGGGGACTTGTGACTCCGCTCGAAGATCCGCGACTCGCACGGATCGAGGCGACTCGCTCCGAGCCTTGCGACCACTCTCGGGGACTTGTGACTCGCATCGAAGATCCGCGACTCGCACGGATCGAGGCGACTCGCACCGAGCCATGCGACCCTCTCGGGGGACTTGTGACTCGCATCGATAGATCCGCGACCTCGCATGGATCGAGGCGACTCGCACCGAGCACTTGCGACCCTCTAGGGGACTTGTGACTCGCTCGGAGATCCTGGCGACTCGCACCGGATTCGAATGACTCGCACCGAGCGTGCGACCCTCTCGGCGGACTTGTTACTCGCTCGATGATCCGCGACTCGCACGGAGCCTTGCGACTCTCTTCGGAGGACTTGTGACAAGCTCGGAGACTTGTGGTCCGCTCGAAGATCCGCGACCCGCACGGATCGAGGCGAACTCGCACCGAGCCTTGCGGGCGGGAAAAACCCTCTCCGGGACTTGTGACTCGCTCGAAGATCGGCGACCTCGCACGGATCGAGCGACCTCGCACCGAGCCTTGCGACCCTCTCGGGGACTTGTGACTCGCTCGAAGATCCGCGACCCGCACGGATCGAGACGACTCGCACCGAGCTTGCGACCCTTACTCGGGGACTTGTGAATCGCTCGAAGATCCGCGACTTCGGCACGGAATCGAGGCGACCTCGCACCGAGCCTTGCGACCCCTCTCGGAGTGGGACTTGTGACTCGCTCGAAGATCCGCGACTCGCACGGAGCCCTTGCGACCCTCTCGGGAGACTTGTGACTAGCTCGAAGATCCGCGTACTTGCAATCGTGTCGACTCGCACCGAGCCTGTGCGACCCTCTCGGGGACTTGTGACTCGCTCGAAGAATCCGCGAAACCCCACGGTTCGCGGCGGACTCGCACCGAGCCTTGCGACCCTCTCGGGGACTTGTGACTCCGCTCGAGAGATCCGCGACCTGCACGGATGCGATGGCGACTCGCACCGAGCCTTGCGACCCTCTCGGGGGACTTGTGACTCGCTCGAAGATCCGCGTCCGCATCGACCATGTGACCCTCACGGGACTTTGTGAATCGTCGTTCGAAAGATACGACGACCTGCAGCACAGGATTCGAGGCGAACTCGCTACCGAGCCTTGCGACCCTCTCGGGGACTTGTGACTCGAACAGAAGGATCCGCGACTAGCACGGATCGACGGCGACTCGCACCGAGTCTTGAGACCCTCTCGGAGGACTTGTGACTCGCTTCGAAGATCCGTCGACTAGCACGGATCGAGGCGACTCGCAAACCGAGCCTTTGTTCGACCCTCTCGGGGCGGACTTGTGACTCCGCTCGAAGATCCGCGACCAGCACGGATCCAGGGCGACTCGCATCCGAGCCTTGGCGACCCTCTCGGGGACTTGTGACTCGCTCCGAAGATCCACGACCCGCACGGATCGAGGCGGACTCGCACCGAGCTTTGCGACCCTCTCGGGGACTTGTGACTCGCTCGAAAAATCCGCAGACGTCGCACGGATCGAGGCGACTCGCACCTCGAAAAAACCGAGCCTTGCGACCCCATCGGCGGACTTGTGACTCGCTCGAAGATACGCGACTCGCACTGGATCGAGGCGAAGACTCGCACCGAGACTTGCGGACCATATCGGGGACTTGTTGGACTTCGCTCGTCAAAAAGATCCGCGAACTCGCACGGATTCGAGGCGACTCGCAATTCCGAGTCATGTAGCGACCCCTCTCGGGGACTTGTGACTCGCTCCGAAGATCCGCGACTCGCAACGCAGCCTTGGAGACCCTTCTCGGCGGGACTTGTGACTCGCTCGAAGACCCGCGGACTCGCACGGATCGAGGCGACTCGATCGAGCCTTGGAGACCCTCTCGGGGACTTGTTTGGGACTCGCTCGAATGATACGCGACCCGCACGGATCGAGGCGACTCCCCACCCCCCCTTGCGACCCCCCCCCCCCCGTTGAACTCGCTCGAAGATCCGCGACCCCGCACGGATCGATCGAATCGACTCGCACCGAGCCTTTGCGACCCTCTCGGGGGTACTTGTGACTCGCTCGAAGATTTTTTTTTTATTTTTTCCGCGACCTCGCACGGATCGAGCGGAGCTCGCTTGAGCCCTTGGCGACCCTCTCGGGGACTTGTGACTCGCTCGAAGATCCGCGACTCGCAACGGAGCCTTGCGACCCCCCCGGGGACTTTGACTAGCTCGAAGATCCGCGACTCTGCAACAGAGCCTTGCTACCCACTCGGGGACTTGTGACACTCTCGAATATCCGGCGACTCGCCACCGGAGCCCTTGCGACCCTCCGGGGACTTTGTGACTCGCTCGAAGGATCCGCGAACCCTCGCACGGATCGAGGCGACTCGCACCGAGCCTTGCGACTCTCTCGGGGACTTGTGACTCGCTCGAAGATCCGCGACTCGCACGGATCGAGGCGACTCGCACCGAGCCTTGCGACCCTCTCGGGGAATTGTGACTCGCTCGAAGATCCGCGACCCGCACGGATCGAGGCGACTCGCACCGGGCCTTGCGACCCTCTCGAAGACTTGTGAGTCGCTCGAAGATGCGCGACCCGCACGGACCGAGGCGACTCGCATCGAGCCTTGCGACCCTCTCGCGGACTTGTGACTCGCTCGAAGATCCGCGTCTCGCATCGAGCCTAGCGACCCTCTCGGGGACTTGTGACTCGTTCGAAGATCCGCGACCCACACGGATCGAGGCGACTCGCACCGAACCTTGCGACCCTCTCGGGGACTTGTGACTCGCTCGAAGATCCGCGACATGCACGGATCGAGGCCACTCGCATCGAGCCTTGCGACCCTCTCGGGGACTTGTGACTCGCTCGAAGATCCGCCACCCGCATCGAGCCTTGCGACCCTCTCGGGGACTTGTGACTCGCTCGAAGATCCGCGACCCGCACGGATCGCGGCGACTCGCACCGAGCCTTGCGACCCTCTCGGGGACTTGTGACTCGCTCGAAGATCCGCGACCCGCACGGATCGAGGCCACTCGCACCGAGCCTTGCGACCCTCTCGCGGACATGTGACTCGCTCGAAGTTCCGCGACTAGCATCGAGCCTTGCGACCCTCTCGGGGACTTGTGACTCGCTCGAAGATCGGCGACCCGCACGGATCGGGGCGACTCGCACCGAGTCTTGAGACCCTCACGGGAACTTGTGACTCGCTCGAAGATCGGCGACCCGCACGGATCGGGGCGGCTCGCACCGAGTCTTAAGACCCCCACGGGGACTTGAAACTCGCTCGAAGATCCGCGATCCGCACGGATCGGGGCGACTCGCACCGAGCCTTGCGACCCCTTCGGGGACTTGTGCCTCGCTCGAAGTCCCGCGACCCGCACGGATCGAGGCGACTCGCACCGAGCCTTGAGACCCTCTCGGGGACTTGTGACTCGCTCGAAGACCTGCTCCGCGCCGGCACCGGATCGAGGCACGGATCGAGGCACTCGCACCGAGCCGTGGCGACCCTCTCGGGGACTTGTGACTCGCTCGAAGATCCGCGAACTCGCACGGATCGGAGGCGGACTTCGCAACGGAGCCTTGCGACCCTCTCGAGACTTGTGACTCGCTCGAAGATCCGCGACCCGCACGGATCGAGGGGACTCGCACCGAGCCCTTGCGACACCTCCTCTGGGACTTGAGGACTCGCTCGAAAGACCGGCGACTCGCACGGAATCGAGGCGACCACGCACCGAGCCTTGCGACCCCTCTCGGGGACTTGTGACTTCGCTCGAAAGATCCGCCGACTCGCATCGAGCCTTGGCGACCCTCTCGGGGACTTGTGATGACTCGCTCGAAGATCCCCGACTCGCACGGATCGAGCGACTCATCAACGATCAGGCGACCCTCTCGGGGACTGTGACTTGCTCGAAGATCCCGCGACTCGCTACGGATCGATGGCGACTCGCACAGAGCCTTGCGACCCTCTCGGGAGGACTTGTGACCTATCGCTCGAAGTACGCGACTCATACGGATACCGAGGCGACTCGCAACCGAGCCTTGCGGACACCTCTCGGGGACTTGTGGACTACTCGCTCTGAAGGATCCGCGACCACTCTCGCAACGGATCGATGGCCGACTCCGCACCGAGCCTTGCGACCCTCTCGGGACTTGTGACTCGCTTCGAAGACCCGCGACCTCGCATCGGTCGAGCCTTGCGACCCTCTCTCGGAGGAGACTTTGTGAACTACCCTGCGAAAGTTCCGAGACTTGTGAGTCGTCAAGAATCCGCGACCCGCCACGGATCGAGGCGACCTCGCACCGAGCCTTGCGACCCTCTCGGGGACATTGTGACTCGCTCGAAGATCCGCGACCCGCACGGAGCCTTTCGACCCCCTCGCCGGACTGTGTCTCGCTCGAAGATCCTCGACCCGAGCATCGAGCCTAGAGACCCTCTCGGGGACTTGTGGACTCGCTCGAAGGATCCGCGACCTCGCACGGATCGAGGCGAACTCGCACCGAGCCTTGCGACCACATCTCGGGGGAACTTGTTGACTCGCTACGAAGATCCGCCGATCTCGCACGGATCGTGGCGGCGACTCGCATCGAGCCTTGTTGCGACACCTCTCGGGGACTCTGTGACTCGCTCGAAGATCCGCGACTATTCGCACGGATCGAGGGCGACTCGCAACCGAGGCCTTGCGACCCTCTCGGGCGACTTGTGACTTGGTACGAAGATCCGCGGACTCCGCACGGATCGAGGCGACTCGCACCGAGCCTTGCGACCCTCTCGGGGACTTGTGACTCGCTCGAAGATCGGCGACTCGCACAGGATCGAGGCGACCTCGACACCGAGCCTTGCGACCCTCTCGGGACTTGTGACTCGCTCGAAGAACGCGACTCTGCACGGATCGAGGCGACCTCGCACCGAGCCTTGGCGACCCTCTCGGGGACTTGTGACTCGCTCAGAAGATCCGCGACTCGCCACCGGATCGAGGCGCTTGCACGGTGAGCTTGTGACCTCTCAGGGGCCTTGTGAGTCGCTCGAAGATCCGCGGTACCCGCACGGATCGGCAGGCGACTCGCACCGAGCCTTGCGACCCTCTCCGGGACTTGTGACTCGCTCGGAAGAATCCCTGCGGACCCGCACGCATCGAGGGCGACTCCCACCGAGCCTTGCGACCCTCTCGGGTGGACTTGTGATACTCGCTCGAAGATCCGCGACTCGCAACGGATCGAGATTCGACTCGCACGAGCCTTGCGGACCTCTCGAGGGACTTGTGACTCGCTCGAAGAACCGCGACTCGCCACGGATCGAGGCGACTCGCATCCGAGGGCCTTGCGACCCTCTCGGGGACTTGTGGACTCGCTCGAAGATACCGACCTGCACGGATCGAGGCGACTCGCACCGAGCCTAGCGACCCTCTCGGGGACTTGTGACTCGCTCGAGGAACCGCGACTAGCAGGGAGCCAGTTGTGACCCTCTGGAGGACTTGTGACTCGACTCAGAAGATCTGCGACCCCGCACGGATCGAGGCGACTCGACACCGAGCCTTGCTGAACCTCTCTGGGGACTTGTGACTCGCTCGAAGATCCGCGACCCCGCACGGATCGAGGCGACTCGCACCGAGCCTTGCGACCCTCTCGGGGACTTGTGACTCGCTCGAAGATCCGCCGACTCGCACGGATCGAGGCGACTCGCACCGAGCCTTGCGACCCTCCTCGGGGACTTGTGACTCGCACGACGATCGAGGGGTCTCGCACAGAGCCTAGCGACCGCTCTCGGGGACTTGTACCTCGCTCGAAGGCGAATCGCACATCCGCGACCCGCACGGATCGAGGCGACCTCGCACCGAGCCTTGGCGACCCTCTCGGGGGACTTGTGATCGCTCGAAGATCCTCGATGATCGGCGTCTCGCACGGATCGAGGCGACTCGCACCGAGTCTTGCGACCCTCTCGGCGGACTTGTGACTCGCTCGGGCAGATGCGGACCGGCACGGATCGAGGCGAATAGCACCGAGCTTTGCGGAACCTACTCGGGGACTTGTGACTCCGCTCGGAAGATGCCGGCGACTCGCACGGATCGAGGAGACTCGCAACCGAGACTTGTGGGGCGACCCTACGGGAGACTTGTGACTCGCTCGAAGATCCGCGACCCGCCATCGGAGCCTTCGCACCTTTCTCAAGGACTGTGACCCTCGAATGTTCCGCGACTCGCATCGAGCCTTGCGACCCTCACATCTCGGGGACTTGTGACTCGCTCGAAGATCCGCGACCCGCACGGATCGAGGCGAACTCGCACCGAGTCTTGCGACCACCTCTCGGGGACTTGTGACTCGCTCGAAGATCCGCGACCCGCACGGATCGAGGCGACTCGCACCGAAGCCTTGCGACCCCTCATCGGGGACGTTGTGACTCAGCACGAAGATCCGCGACCTCGCACGGATCGAGGCGATCACGCATCGACGGTCTTGCGACCCTCTCGGTGACTTGTGACTCGCTCGAAGTATCCGCGACTCCTACGGATCGAGGGGCGACTCGCACCGAGCCTTGCGACTCCATTTCTCGGGGACTTGTGACTCGCTCGAATGATCCGCGACCTCGCACGGAGCATTGCTAACCCTCATCGGGGACTTGTCGTCTTTCGCTCGAGGCGACTTCCGCACGAGCCTTGCCGACCCTCTCGGGGACTTGTGAAATCGCTCGAAGATCCGCGACTCGCACGGATCGGAGGCGACCTCTCCTACCGAGCCTTGCGACCATCATCGGGGACTTGTGACTCGCTCGAAGATCCGCGACTCGCACGGATCGAGGCGACTCGCACCGAGGCCCTTTGCGACACCTCTCGGGGACCTTGTGACCTCGCTCGAAAATCCGCGATCGCTCAAATCCCTATACCCGCACGATCGAAGGCGACTCGCACCGAGCCTTGCGACCCTCCCTCGGGGGACTTGTGACTCGCTCGAAGATCCGCGACTCGCACGGATCGAGACGCTCTCGCATCGAGCCTTGCGACCCTCTCGGGGACTTGTGACTCGCTCGAAGATCCGCGTCCCGCACGGATCGAGGCGACTCGCATCGAGTCATGCGAACCACACTCTCGGGGACCATGTGACTCGCTCGAAGATAGCCGCTACTCGCACGGATCCCGATTGGCGAACTCGCACCGAGCCTTGCGACCCTCTCGGGGACTTGAGACTAGCTCGAAGATCCGCGACCCGCACGGATCGAGGCGATCTCGCTACCGAGCCGTGCCTACCCTCAAATCGGGGACTTGTGACTCGCCTCGAAGATATCCGCGACTCGCACGGATCGAGGCGACTCGCATCGAGCCTTCGCGGACCCCTCTCGGGGACTTGTGACTCGCTCGAAGATCCGCGACTCGCACGGATTCGAGGCGACTCGCACCCGAAGTCTTGCGACCCTCTCGTGGGACTTGTGACCTCGCTCGAAGATCCGCGACCGGCACGGATCGAGGGCGACTCGCACCGAGCCTTGCGACCCTCTCGGGGACTTGTGACTCGCTCGAAAGATCGCGACCCGACTCGCACGGATCGAGGCGGACTCGCACCGAGCTTTGCTACCCTCTCGGGACATTGTGACTCCATCGAGCCTTGCGACCCTCTCGGGGACTTGTGGACTCGCTCGAAGATGGCGCCCGAGACCCGCACGGATCGAGGGGACTCGCACCGAGCCTTGCGGACCCTCTCGGGGACTTGTGACTCGCTGCGAAGAATCCGCGACTCGCACGTATCGAGGCGACTCGCATCGAGCCTTTGGCGGACCCTCTCTCGGGGACTTGTGGACGTCGCTCGAAGATCCGCGAATCGCACGGATCGAGGCGACTCGCACCGAGCCTTGCGACCACTCTCGGGGACTTGTGACTCGCTCGAAGATCCGCGACCCCGCACGGATCGAGGCGACTCGCAACGCGCCTTGCGAAACCCTCTCGGCGACTATGTGACTCGCACGAAGTTCCGCGACTCGCACGGATCGAGGCGACTAGCATCGAGCCTTGCGAACTTCTCGGGGACTTGTGACTCGCTCGAAGATCCCCGACCCGCACGGATCGAGGCGACTCATACCGAGCCTGGCAATCCTCTCGGGGACTTGTGAGTCGCTCGAAGATCCGCGACTCGCATCGAGCCTTGCGACCCTCTCGTTGACTTGTGACTCGCTCGAAGATCCGCGACTAGCATCGAGCCTTGCGACCCTCTCGGGGACTTGTGATTCGCTCGAAGATCCGCGACCCGCACGGATCCCGGCGACTCGCACCGTGCCTTGTGACCCTCACGGGGACTTTATGTGGAACTACCCGCCTCGGAAGATCCGCGACCCGCACGGATCGAGGCGACTCGCACCAGTCCTCTGCGACCCCCCTCTCGCGGACTTGTGACTCCTCTCGAAGATCCGCGACCCCCGCACTGGATACGAGGCGACTCGCACCGAGCCTTGCCGACTCTCTCGGGGACCTTGTGACTCATCGAAGACCTGCCGACCCCCCCGCACGGATCGAGGGCCGTACTCGCACCGAGCAATGCGGACCCTCTCGGGGGACTTGTGGACTCGCTCGAAGATCGGCGACTCCGCTACGATCGAGGCTGACTTCGCACCGAGACTTGCGACCCTCTCGGGGACTTGTGAGTCGCGTCAAAGATCCGCGACCCCGCAACGGATCGAGGCGACTCGCACCGAGCCTTGCGACCCATCTCGGAAAGACTTGTGACTTCGCACGAAGATCCCGCGACTCGCGACGGATTCGATGCGGACTCGCACCGAGCCTTGCGACCCTCTCGGGGACTTGTGACTGCGCGTCGGAACAGATCCGCGACTCGCACGGATCGAGGCGACTCGCACCGAGCCTTGCGACCCTCTCGGGGGCTTTGTGACTCGAAGAACGCAGACCGGCGACCCGCACTGGATTCGAGGCGACTCGCACCGAGGCTTGCGACCCTCTCGGGGACTTGTGACTGCGCTCGAAGATCCGCGACTCGCACCGGATCGAGGCGACCTAGCAGGGAGACCTTGGGTGGACCTCTGAGCTCGGAGACTTGTGACGCGCTCGAAGATCCGCCGAGTGGACCCCCGCACGGATCGAGGCGACTCGCAACCGAGCCTTGCGACCCCTGTCCTTCGGGGACTTGTGACTCGCTCGAAGATCCCGCGACTCGCAATCGCACTACCCTGATCTGAGGAGACTCGCACCGAGCCATTGCGACCCTCTCGTGACTTTGTGGACTCCGCACGAAGATTCCCGCGAACTCGCACGGATCCCGTAGGCGACTCGCACCGAGCCTTGCGACCCTCTCGGGGGCTTGTGACTCGAACAGAAGAATCCTGCGACCCGGCACGGATCGAGGCGACTCGCCAACCGAGCCTTCGGCTACCCTCTCTGGGACTTGTAGACTCGTCTCGCAAAATCCGCGACTCGCACGGATCGAGGCGACTCGCACCGAGTGCCTTGTCGACCGCTCTCGGAGACTTGTGACTCGCTCGAAAATCCGCGACCCGCACGGATCGTGGCGACTCGCACCGAGCCTTGCGACCCTCTCGGGGACTTGTGACTCCGCTCGAAGATTCTACGCGACTCGTCGCACGGATCGAGGCGAAAACTCGCACCGAGCCTTGTGACCCTAGACTCGGAGACTTGTGACTCGGCTCGAAGATCCGCGACCCGCCACGGATCGAGGCGACTCGCACCGAGCCTTGCGACCCTCTCCGGGACTTGTGACTCGCTCGAAAGATCCGCGACTCCGCACCGGATCGAGGCGACTCGCACACCGAGCACTTGCGACCCTCTTCGAGGACTTGTGACTCGCTCTACGAAAGATCCGCGACTCGCAGAGGATCGATGCGAACTCGCACCGAGCCTTGCGACACATCTCGGGGACTTGTGACTCGCTCAGAAGATCCAGCGACTCGCAACGGATCGAGGCGAACTCGCACCGAGCCTTGCGACCCTCCACGGGGACTTGTGACTCGCTCGAAGATCCGCGGAACCCGCACGGATCGAGGCGACTCCGCACCGAGCCTTTGCGACCCTCATCGGGACTTGTGACTCGCTCGAAGATCGGCGCGACCCTCAACGGATCGAGGCGACTCGCCACCGAGCCTTTGCGACCTCTCTCGGGGACTTGTGACTCGCTCGAAGATCCAGCGACCGCGCACGGATCGAGGCGACACGCACCGAGCCCTTTGTCGAACCCTCTCGGGGACTTGTGTACTCGCTCGAAGATCCGCGACTCGCACGGATCGAGGCGACTCGCAACCGAGCCTTGCGACCCACTCGGGGACTTGTGACTTCTTCGAAGATCCACGACCCGCACGGATCGAGGCGACTCGCACCCGAGCCTTGCGACCCTCTCGGGGACTTGTGACTCGCTCGAAGATCGGCGACTCGCACGGATCGAGGCGACTCGCACCGAGCCTTGCGACCCTCTCGGGGACTTGTGACTCGCTCGAAGATCCGCGACCCCCACGGATCGAGGCGACTCGCACCGAGCCTTGCGACCCTCTCGGGGACTTGTGACACGCTCGAAGATCCGCGACTCGCACGGATCGAGGCGACTCGCACCGAGCCTTGCGACCCTCTCGGGGACTTGTGACTCGCTCGAAGATCCGCGACCCGCACGGATCGAGGCGACTCGCACCGAGCCTTGCGACCCTCTCGGGGACTTGTGACTCGCTCCAAGATCCGCGACTCGCACGGAGCGCGGCGACTCGCACCGAGCCTTGCGACCCTCTCGGGGACTTGTGATTCGCTCGACGATCCGCGACCCCCATGGAGCGGGGCGACTCGCACCGAGCCTTGCAACCCTCTCGGGGACTTGTGACTCGCTCGAAGATCCGCGAACCCCACGGAGCGAGACGACTCACACCGAGCCTTGCCACCCTGTCGGGGCCTTGTGACTCACTCGAAGATCCGCGACTCGCACGGATCGAGGCGACTCGCACCGAGCCTTGCGACCATCTCGGGGACTTGTGACTCGCTCGAAGATCCGCGACTCGCACGGATCGAGGCGACTCGCACAGAGACTTGTGTCTAGCTCGGAGACTTGTGAGTCGCTCAAAGATCCGCGACCCGCACGGATCGAGGCGACTCGCACCGAGCCTTGCGACCCTCTCGGGGACTTGTGACTCGCTCGAAGATCCGCGACTCGCACGGATCGAGGCGACTCGCACCGAGCCTTGCGACCCTCTCGGGGACTTGTGACTCGCTCGAAGATCCGCGACCCGCACGGATCGAGGCGACTCGCACCGAGCCTTGCGACCCTCTCGGGGACTTGTGACTCGCTCGAAGATCCGCGACCCGCACGGATCGAGGCGACTCGCACCGAGCCTTGCGACCCTCTCGGGGACTTGTGACTCGCACGAAGATCCGCGACCCGCACGGATCGAGGCGACTCGCACCGAGCCTTGCGACCCTCTCGGGGACTTGTGACTCGCTCGAAGATCCGCGACCCGCACGGATCGAGGCGACTCGCACCGAGCCATGCTACCCTCTCGGGGACTTGTGACTCGTTCGAAGATCCGCGACTCGCACGGATCGAGGCGACTCGCACCGAGCCTTGCGACCCTCTCGGGGACTTGTGACTCGCACGGATCGAGGGGACTCGCACCGAGCCTTGCGACCCTCTCGGGGACTTGTGACTCGCTCGAAGATCCGCGACTCGCACGGATCGAGGCGACTCGCACCGAGCCTTGCGACCCTCTCGGGGACTTGTGACTCGCTCGAAGATCCGCGACTCGCACGGATCGAGGCGACTCGCACCGAGCCTTGCGACCCTCTCGGGGACTTGTGACTCGCACGGATCGAGGCGACTCGCATCGAGCCTGGCGACCCTCTCGGGGACTTGTGACTCGCTCGAAGATCGGCGACCCGCACGGATCGGGGCGACTCGCACCGAGTCTTGAGACCCTCACGGGAACTTGTGACTCGCTCGAAGACCTGCGACCCGCACGGATCGAGGCGGCTCGCACCGAGTCTTAAGACCCCCACGGGGACTTGAAACTCGCTCGAAGATCCGCGATCCGCACGGATCGGGGCGACTCGCACCGAGCCTTGCGACCGCTTCGGGGACTTGTGCCTCGCTCGAAGTTCCGCGACCCGCACGGATCGAGGCGACTCGCACCTCGCCTTGCGACCCTCTCGGGGACTTGTGACTCGCTCGAAGACCTGCGACCCGCACGGATCGAGGCGACTCGCACCGCGTCTTGAGACCCCCTCGGGGACTTGTGACTCGCTCGAAGATCCGCGACCCGCACGGATCGAGGCGACTCGCACCGAGCCTTGTGACCCTCTCGGGGACTTGTGACTCGCTCGAAGATCCGCGACTCGCACGGATCGAGGCGACTCGCACCGAGCCTTGCGACCCTCTCGGGGACTTGTGACTCGCTCGAAGATCCGCGACTCGCACGGATCGAGGCGACTCGCACCGAGCCTTGCGACTAGCTCGGAGACTTGTGAGTCGCTCGAAGATCCGCGACTCGCACGGATCGAGGCGACTCGCACCGAGCCTTGCGACCCTCTCGGGGACTTGTGACTCGCTCGAAGATCCGCGACTCGCACGGATCGAGGCGACTCGCACCGAGCCTTGCGACCCTCTCGGGGACTTGTGACTCGCTCGAAGATCCGCGACTCGCACGGATCGAGGCGACTCGCACCGAGCCTTGCGACCCTCTCGGGGACTTGTGACTCGCTCGAAGATCCGCGACCCGCACGTTTCGAGGCGACTCGCACCGAGCCTTGCGACCCGCTCGGGGACTTGTGACTCGCTCGAAGATCCGCGACTCGCACGGATCGAGGCGACTCGCAGGGAGACTTGCGTCTCGCTCGAAGATTTGTGACTCTCTCGAAGATCCGCGACTCGCACGGATCGAGGCGACTCGCACCGCGCCTTGCGACCCTCTCGGGGACTTGTGACTCGTTCGAAGATCCGCGACTCGCACGGATCGAGGCGACTGGCACCGAGCCTTGCGACCCTCTCGGGGACTTGTGACTCGCTCGAAGACCCGCGACTCGCACGGATCGAGGCGACTCGCACCGAGCCTTGCGACCCTCTCGGGGACTTGTGACTCGCTCGAAGATCCGCGACTCGCACGGATCGAGGCGACTCGCACCGAGCCTTGCGACCCTCTCTGGGACTTGTGACTCGATCAAAGATCTGCGACTCGCACGGATCGAGGCGACTCGCACCGAGCCTTGCGACCCTCTCGGGGACTTGGACCCTCTCGGGGACTTGTGACTCGCTCGAAGATCCGCGACTCGCACGGATCGAGGCGACTCGCATCGAGTCTTGATACCCTCTCGGGGACTTGTGACTCGCACGGATCGAGGGGACTCGCACCGAGCCTTGCGACCCTCTCGGGGACTTGAGATTCGCTCGAAGATCCGCGACCCGCACGGATCGAGGCGACTCGCACCGAGCCTTGCGACCCTCTCGGGGACTTGTGACTCGCTCGAAGATCCGCGACTCGCACGGACCGAGGCGCCTCGCCCCGCGTCTTGCGACCCTCTCGGGAAGATCCGCGACTCGCACGGATCGAGGCGACTCGCATCGAGCCTTGCGACCCTCTCGGGGACTTGTGACTCGCTCGAAGATCCGCGACTCGCACGGATCGAGGCGACTGGCACCGAGCCTTGCGACCCTCTCGGGGACTTGTGACTCGCTCGAAGATCCGCGACTCGCACGGATCGAGGCGACTCGCACCGAGCCTTGCGACCCTCTCGGGGACTTGTGACTCGCTCGAAGATCCGCGACTCGCACGGATCGAGGCGACTCGCACCGAGCCTTGCGACCCTCTCGGGGACTTGTGACTCGCTCGAAGATCCGCGACTCGCACGGATCGAGGCGACTCGCACCGAGCCTTGCGACCCTCTCGGGGACTTGTGACTCGAACGAAGACCTGCGACTCGCACGGATCGAGGCGACTCGCACCGAGCCTTGCGACCCTCTCGGGGACTTGTGACTCGCTCGAAGATCCGCGACTCGCACGGATCGAGGCGACTCGCACCGAGCCTTGCGACCCTCTCGGGGACTTGTGACTCGAACGAAGACCTGCGACTCGCACGGATCGAGGCGACTCGCACCGAGCCTTGCGACCCTCTCGGGGACTTGTGACTCGCACGGATCGAGGCGACTCGCACCGAGCCTTGCGACCCTCTCGGGGACTTGAGACTCGCTCGAAGATCCGCGACTCGCACGGATCGAGGCGACTCGCACAGAGACTTGTGTCTAGCTCGGAGACTTGTGAGTCGCTCAAAGATCCGCGACCCGCACGGATCGACGCGACTCGCACCGAGCCTTGCGACCCTCTCGGGGACTTGTGACTCGCTCGAAGATCCGCGACTCGCACGGATCGAGGCGACTCGCACCGAGCCTTGCAAGCCTCTCGGGGACTTGAGACTCGCTCGAAGATCCGCGACTCGCACGGATCGAGGCGACTCGCACCGAGCCTTGCGACCCCACGGATCGAGGCGACTCGCACCGAGCCTTGCGACCCTCTCGGGGACTTGTGACTCGCTCGGAGACTTGTGACTCGCGCGGATCGAGGCGACTCGCACCGAGCCTTGCGACCCTCTCGGGGACTTGTGACTCGCTCGAAGATCCGCGACTCGCACGGATCGAGGCGACTCGCACCGAGCCTTGCGATCCTCTCGGGGACTTGTGACTCGCTCGAAGATCCGCGACTCGCACGGATCGAGGCGACTCGCACCGAGCCTTGCGAACCCCTCGGGGACTTGTGACTCGCTCGAAGATCCGCGACTAGCACGGATCGAGGCGACTAGCAGGGAGACTTGTGACTAGCTCGGAGACTTGTGACTCGAACGAAGACCTGCGACCCGCACGGATCGAGGCGACTCGCACGGAGCCTTGTGACTAGCTCGGAGACTTGTGAGTCGCTCGAAGATCCGCGACCCGCACGGATCGAGGCGACTCGCACCGAGCCTTGCGACCCTCTCGGGGACTTGTGACTCGCACGAAGATCCGCGACCCGCACGGATCGAGGCGACTCCCACCGAGCCTTGCGACCCTCTCGGGGACTTGTGACTCGCTCGAAGATCCGCGACTCGCACGGATCGAGGCGACTCGCACCGAGCCTTGCGACCCTCTCGGGGACTTGTGACTCGTTCGAAGATCCGCGACTCGCACGGATCGAGGCGACTCGCACCGAGCCTTGCGACCCTCTCGGGGACTTGTGACTCGCTCGAAGATCCGCGACTCGCACGGATCGAGGCGACTCGCACCGAGCCTTGCGACCCTCTCGGGGACTTGTGACTCGCTCGAAGATCCGCGACTCGCACGGATCGAGGCGACTCGCACCGAGCCTTGCGACCCTCTCGGGGACTTGTGACTCGTTCGAAGATCCGCGACTCGCACGGATCGAGGCGACTCGCACCGAGCCTTGCGACCCTCTCGGGGACTTGTGACTCGCTCGAAGATCCGCGACTCGCACGGATCGAGGCGACTCGCACCGAGCCTTCCGTCCCTCTCGGGGACTTATGACTCGCTCGAAGATCCGCGACTCGCACGGATCGAGGCGACTCGCACCGAGCCTTGCGACCCTCTCGGGGACTTGTGAGTCGCTCGAAGATCCGCGACTCGCACGGATCGAGGCGACTCGCACCGAGCCTTGCGACCCTCTCGGGGACTTGGGACTCGATCGAAGACCTGCGACCCGCACGGATCGAGGCGACTCGCACCGAGCCTTCCGACCCTCTCGCGGACTTGTGACTCGCTCGAAGATCCGCGACTCGCACGGATCGAGGCGACTCGCACCGAGCCTTGCGACCATCTCGGGGACTTGTGACTCGCTCGAAGATCCGCGACTCGCACGGATCGAGGCGACTCGCACCGAGCCTTGCGACCCTCTCGGGGACTTGTGACTCGCTCGAAGATCCGCGACTCGCACGGATCGAGGCGACTCGCACCGAGCCTTGCGACCCTCTCGGGGACTTGTGACTCGCTCGAAGATCCGCGACTCGCACGGATCGAGGCGACTCGCACCGAGCCTTGCGACCCTCTCGGGGACTTGTGACTCGCTCGAAGATCCGCGACTCGCACGGATCGAGGCGACTCGCACCGAGCCTTGCGACCCTCTCGGGGACTTGTGACTCGCACGGATCGAGGCGACTCGCACCGAGCCTTGCGACCCTCTCGGGGACTTGAGACTCGCTCGAAGATCCGCGACCCGCACGGATCGAGGCGACTCGCACCGAGCCTTGCGACCCTCTCGGGGACTTGTGACTCGCTCGAAGATCCGCGACTCGCACGGATCGAGGCGACTCGCACCGAGCCTTGCGACCCTCTCGGGGACTTGTGACTCGCATGAAGATACGTGACTCGCACGGATCGAGGCGACTCGCACCGAGCCTTGCGACCCTCTCGGGGACTTGTGACTCGCTCGAAGATCCGCGACTCGCACGGATCGAGGCGACTGGCACCGAGCCTTGCGACCCTCTCGGGGACTTGTGACTCGCTCGAAGATCCGCGACTCGCACGGATCGAGGCGACTCGCACCGAGCCTTGCGACCCTCTCGGGGACTTGTGACTCGCACGAAGATCCGCGACCAGCACGGATCGAGGCGACTCCCACCGAGCCTTGCGACCCTCTCGGGGACTTGTGACTCGCTCGAAGATCCGCGACTCGCACGGATCGAGGCGACTCGCACCGAGCCTTGCGACCCTCTCGGGGACTTGTGACTCGCTCGAAGATCCGCGACTCGCACGGATCGAGGCGACTCGCACCGAGCCTTGCGACCCTCTCGGGGACTTGTGACTCGCTCGAAGATCCGCGACTCGCACGGATCGAGGCGACTCGCACCGAGCCTTGCGACCCTCTCGGGGACTTGTGACTCGCTCGAAGATCCGCGACTCGCACGGATCGAGGCGACTCGCACCGAGCCTTGCGATCCTCTCGGGGACTTGTGACTCGCTCAAAGATCCGCGACCCGCACGGATCGAGGCGACTCGCACCGAGCCTTGCGACCATCTCGGGGACTGGTGACTCGCTCGAAGATCCGCGACTCGCACGGATCAAGGCGACTCGCACCGAGCCTTGCGACCATCTCGGGGACTTGTGACTCGCTCGAAGATCCGCGTCTCGCACGGATCGAGGCGACTCGCATCGAGTCTTGAGACCATCTCGGGGACTTGTGACTCGCTCGAAGATCCGCGACTCGCACGGATCGAGGCGACTCGCACCGAGCCTTGCGACCCTCTCGGGGACTTGTGACTCGCTCGAAGATCCGCGACTCGCACGGATCGAGGCGACTCGCACCGAGCCTTGCGACACTCTCGGGGACTTGTGACTCGCTCGAAGATCCGCGACCCGCACGGATCGAGGCGACTCGCACCGAGCCTTGCGACCCTCTCGGGGACTTGTGACTCGCACGAAGATCCGCGACCCGCACGGATCGAGGCGACTCGCACCGAGCCTTGCGACCCTCTCGGGGACTTGTGACTCGCACGAAGATACGCGACTCGCACGGATCGAGGCGACCCGCACCGAGCCTTGCGACCCTCTCGGGGACTTGTGACTCGCACGAAGATCCGCGACTCGCACGGATCGAGGCGACTCGCACCGAGCCTTGCGACACTCTCGGGGACTTGTGACTCGCTCGAAGATCCGCGACCCGCACGGATCGAGGCGACTCGCACCGAGCCTTGCGACCCTCTCGGGGACTTGTGACTCGCTCGAAGATCCGCGACCCGCACGGATCGAGGCGACTCGCACCGAGCCTTGCGACCCTCTCGGGGACTTGTGACTCGCTCGAAGATCCGCGACTCGCACGGATCGAGACGACTCGCATCGAGTCTTGCGACCCTCTCGGGGACTTGTGATTCGCTCGAAGATCCGCGACTCGCACGGATCGAGGCGACTCGCACCCAGCCTTGCGACCCTCTCGGGGACTTGTGACTCGCACGGATCGAGGCGACTCGCACCGAGCCTTGCGACCCTCTCGGGGACTTGTGACTCGCTCCAAGATCCGCGACTCGCACGGATCGAGGCGACTCGCACCGAGCCTTGCGACCCTCTCGGGGACTTGTGACTCGCTCGAAGATCCGCGACTCGCACGGATCGAGGCGACTCGCACCGAGCCTTGCGACCCTCTCGGGGACTTGTGACTCGCTCGAAGATCCGCGACTCGCACGGATCGAGGCGACTCGCACCGAGCCTTGCGACCCTCTCGGGGACTTGTGACTCGCTCGAAGATCCGCGACTCGCACGGATCGAGGCGACTCGCACCGAGCCTTGCGACCCTCTCGGGGACTTGTGACTCGCTCGAAGATCCGCGACTCGCACGGATCGAGGCGACTCGCACCGAGCCTTGCGACCCTCTCGGGGACTTGTGACTCGTTCGAAGATCCGCGACTCGCACGGATCGAGGCGACTCCCACCGAGCCTTGCGACCCTCTCGTCGGGGACTTGTGACTCGCTCAAAGATCCGCGACCCGCACGGATCGAGGCGACTCGCACCGAGCCTTGCGACCCTCTCGGGGACTTGTGACTCGCTCGAAGATCCGCGACTCGCACGGATCGAGGGGACTCGCACCGAGCCTTGCGACCCTCTCGGGGACTTGTGACTCGCTCGAAGATCCGCGACTCGCACGGATCGAGGCGACTCGCACCGAGCCTTGCGACCATCTCGGGGACTTGTGACTCGCTCGAAGATCCGCGACTCGCACGGATCGAGGCGACTCGCATCGAGTCTTGAGACCCTCTCGGGGACTTGTGACTCGCTCGAAGATCCGCGACCCGCACGGATCGAGGCGACTCGCACCGAGCCTTGCGACCCTCTCGGGGACTTGTGACTCGCTCGAAGATCCGCGACTCGCACGGATCGAGGCGACTCGCACCGAGCCTTGCGACCCTCTCGGGGACTTGTGACTCGCTCGAAGATCCGCGACTCGCACGGATCGAGGCGACTCGCACCGAGCCTTGCGCCCCTCTCGGGGACTTGTGACTCGCTCGAAGATCCGCGACCGGCACGGATCGAGGCGACTCGCACCGAGCCTTGCGACCCTCTCGGGGACTTGTGACTCGCTCGAAGATCCGCGACTCGCACGGATCGAGGCGACTCGCACCGAGCCTTGCGACCCTCTCGGGGACTTGTGACTCGCTCGAAGATCCGCGACTCGCACGGATCGAGGCGACTCGCACCGAGCCTTGCGACCCTCTCGGGGACTTGTGACTCGCTCGAAGATCCGCGACTCGCACGGATCGAGGCGACTCGCACCGAGCCTTGCGACCCTCTCGGGGACTTGTGACTCGCTCGAAGATCCGCGACTCGCACGGATCGAGGCGACTCGCACGGAGCCTTGTGACAAGCTCGGAGACTTGTGAGTCGCTCAAAGATCCGCGACCCGCACGGATCGAGGCGACTCGCACCGAGTCTTGAGACCCTCTCGGGGACTTGTGACTCGCTCGAAGATCCGCGACCCGCACGGATCGAGGCGACTCGCACCGAGCCTTGCGACCCTCTCGGGGACTTGTGACTCGCTCGAAGATCCGCGACTCGCACGGATCGAGGCGACTCGCACCGAGCCTTGCGACCCTCTCGGGGACTTGTGACTCGCTCGAAGATCCGCGACTCGCACGGATCGAGGCGACTCGCACCGAGCCTTGCGACCATCTCGGGGACTTGTGACTCGCTCGAAGATCCGCGACTCGCACGGATCGAGGACGACTCGCACCGAGCCTTGCGACCCTCTCGGGGACTTGTGACTCGCTCGAAGATCCGCGACTCGCACGGATCGAGGCGACTCGCACCGAGCCTTGCGACCCTCTCGGGGACTTGTGACTCGCTCGAAGATCCGCGACTCGCACGGATCGAGGCGACTCGCACCGAGCCTTGCGACCCTCTCGGGGACTTGTGACTCGCTCGAAGATCCGCGACTCGCACGGATCGAGGCGACTCGCACCGAGCCTTGCGACCCTCTCGGGGACTTGTGACTCGCTCGAAGATCCGCGACTCGCACGGATCGAGGCGACTCGCACCGAGCCTTGCGACCCTCTCGGGGACTTGTGACTCGCTCGAAGATCCGCGACTCGCACGGATCGAGGCGACTCGCACCGAGCCTTGCGACCCTCTCGGGGACTTGTGACTCGCTCGAAGATCCGCGACTCGCACGGATCGAGGCGACTCGCACCGAGCCTTGCGACCATCTCGGGGACTTGTGACTCGCTCGAAGATCCGCGACTCGCACGGATCGAGGCGACTCGCACCGAGCCTTGCGACCCTCTCGGGGACTTCGCGACTCGCACGGATCGAGGCGACTCGCACCGAGCCTTGCGACCCTCTCGGGGGCTTGTGACTCGCCCGAAGATCTGCGACTCGCACGGATCGAGGCGACTCGCACCGAGGCTTGGGACCCTCTCGGGGACTTGTGACTCGCTCGAAGATCCGCGACTCGCACGGATCGAGGCGACTCGCACCGAGCCTTGCGACCCTCTCGGGGACTTGTGACTCGCTCGAAGATACGCGACTCGCACGGATCGAGACGACTCGCATCGAGTCTTGAGACCCTCTCGGGGACTTGTGACTCGCTCGAAGATCCGCGACTCGCACGGATCGAGGCGACTCGCATCGAGCCTTGAGACCCTCTCGGGGACTTGTGACTCGCTCGAAGATCCGCGTCCCGCACGGATCGAGGCGACTCGCACCTAGCCTTGCGACCCTCTCGGGGACTTGTGACTCGCTCGAAGATCCGCGACTCGCACGGATCGAGGCGACTCGCACCGAGCCTTGCGACCCTCTCGGGGACTTGTGACTCGCTCGAAGATCCGCGACCCGCACGGATCGAGGCGACTCGCACCGAGTCTTGCGTCCCTCTCGGGGACTTGTGACTCGCTCGAAGATCCGCGACTCGCACGGATCGAGGCGACTCCTACCGAGCCTTGCGACCCTCTCGGGGACTTGTGACTCGCTCGAAGATCCGCGACTCGCACGGATCGAGGCGACTCGCACCGAGCCTTGCGACCCTCTCTGCGACCCTCTCGGGGACTTGTGACTCGCTCGAAGATCCGCGACTCGCACGGATCGAGGCGACTCGCACCGAGCCTTGCGACCCTCTCGGGGACTTCGCGACACGCACGGAGCAAGGTGAATCGCGCCAAGCCTTGCGACCCTCTCGGGGACTTGTGACTCGTTCGAAGATCTGCGACCCGCACGGATCGAGGCGACTCGCACCGAGCCTTGCGACCCTCTCGGGGACTTGTGACTCGCTCGAAGATCCGCGACTCGCACGGATCGAGGCGACTCGCACCGAGCCTTGCGACCCTCTCGGGGACTTGTGACTCGCTCGAAGATCCGCGACTCGCACGGATCGAGGCGACTCGCACCGAGCCTTGCGACCCTCTCGGGGACTTGTGACTCGAACGAAGACCTGCGACTCGCACGGATCGAGGCGACTCGCACCGAGCCTTGCGACCCTCTCGGGGACTTGTGACTCGCTCGAAGATCCGCGACTCGCACGGATCGAGGCGACTCGCACCGAGCCTTGCGACCCTCTCGGGGACTTGTGACTCGCTCGAAGATCCGCGACTCGCACGGATCGAGGCGACTCGCACCGAGCCTTGCGACCCTCTCGGGGACTTGTGACTCGCTCGAAGATCCGCGACTCGCACGGATCGAGGCGACTCGCACCGAGCCTTGCGACCCTCTCGGGGACTTGTGACTCGCTCGAAGATCCGCGACCCGCACGGATCGAGGCGACTCGCACCGAGCCTTGCGACCCTCTCGGGGACTTGTGACTCGCTCGAAGATCCGCGACTCGCACGGATCGAGGCGACTCGCACCGAGCCTTGCGACCCTCTCGGGGACTTGTGACTCGCTCGAAGATCAGCGACTCGCACGGATCGAGGCGACTAGCAGGGAGACTTGTGACTAGCTCGGAGACTTGTGAGTCGCTCGAAAATCTGTGACCCGCACGGATCGAGGCGACTCGCACCGAGCCTTGCGACCCTCTCGGGGACTTGTGACTCGTTCGAAGATCCGCGACTCGCACGGATCGAGGCGACTCGCACGGAGACTTGTGACTAGCTCGGAGACTTGTGACTCGCTCGAAGATCCGCGACTCGCACGGATCGAGGCGACTCGCACCGAGCCTTGCGACCCTCTCGGGGACTTGTGACTCGCACGAAGATCCGCGACCCGCACGGATCGAGGCGACTCCCACCGAGCCTTGCGACCCTCTCGGGGACTTGTGACTCGCTCGAAGATCCGCGACTCGCACGGATCGAGGCGACTCGCACCGAGCCTTGCGATCCTCTCGGGGACTTGTGACTCGCTCGAAGATCCGCGACTCGCACGGATCGAGGCGACTCGCACCGAGCCTTGCGACCCTCTCGGGGACTTGTGACTCGCTCGAAGATCCGCGACCCGCACGGATCGAGGCGACTCGCACCGAGCCTTGCGACCCTCTCGGGGACTTGTGACTCGCACGAAGATCCGCGACCCGCACGGATCGAGGCGACTCCCACCGAGCCTTGCGACCCTCTCGGGGACTTGTGACTCGCTCGAAGATCCGCGACTCGCACGGATCGAGCCGACTCGCACCGAGCCTTGCGACCCTCTCGGGGACTTGTGACTCGCACGGATCGAGGCGACTCGCACCGAGCCTTGCGACCCTCTCGGGGACTTGTGACTCGAACGGATCGAGGCGACTCGCACCGAGCCTTGCGACCCTCTCGGGGACTTGTGACTCGCTCGAAGATCCGCGACTCGCACGGATCGAGGCGACTCGCACCGAGCCTTGCGACCCTCTCGGGGACTTGTGACTCGCTCGAAGACCTGCGACTCGCACGGATCGAGGCGACTCGCATCGAGTCTTGATACCCTCTCGGGGACTTGTGACTCGCACGGATCGAGGCGACTCGCACCGAGCCTTGCGACTAGCTCGGAGACTTGTGAGTCGCTCGAAGATCCGCGACTCGCACGGATCGAGGCGACTCGCATCGAGTCTTGAGACCCTCTCGGGGACTTGTGACTCGCTCGAAGATCCGCGACTCGCACGGATCGAGGCGACTCGCACCGAGCCTTGCGACCCTCTCGGGGACTTGTGACTCGCTCGAAGATCCGCGACCCGCACGGATCGAGGCGACTCGCACCGAGCCTTGCGACTCTCTCGGGGGCTTGTGACTCGCTCGAAGATACGCGACTCGCACGGATCGAGACGACTCGCACCGAGCCTTGAGACCCTCTCGGGGACTTGTGACTCGCTCGAAGATCCGCGACCCGCACGGATCGAGGCGACTCGCACCTAGCCTTGCGACCCTCTCGGGGACTTGTGACTCGCTCGAAGATCCGCGACCCGCACGGATCGAGGCGACTCGCACCGAGCCTTGCGACCCTCTCGGGGACTTGTGACTCGCTCGAAGATCCGCGACTCGCACGGATCGAGGCGACTCGCACCGAGCCTTGCGACGCTCTCGGGGACTTGTGACTCGCTCGAAGATCCGCGACTCGCACGGATCGAGGCGACTCGCACCGAGCCTTGCGACCCTCTCGGGGACTTGTGACTCGCTCGAAGATCCGCGACCCGCACGGATCGAGGCGACTCGCACCGAGCCAGCCTTGCGACCCTCTCGGGGACTTGTGACTCGCTCGAAGATCCGCGACTCGCACGGATCGAGGCGACTCGCACCGAGCCTTGCGACCCTCTCGGGGACTTGTGACTCGCTCGAAGATCCGCGACCCGCACGGATCGAGGCGACTCGCACCGAGCCTTGCGACCCTCTCGGGGACTTCGCGACTCGCACGGATCGAGGCGACTAGCACCGAGCTTTGCGACCCTCTCGGGGACTTGTGACTCGCTCGAAGATACGCGACTCGCACGGATCGAGGCGACTCGCACCGAGCCTTGCGACCCTCTCGGGGACTTGTGACTCGCTCGAAGATCCGCGACTCGCACGGATCGAGGCGACTCGCACCGAGCCTTGCGACCCTCTCGGGGACTGGTGACTCGCTCGAAGATCCGCGACTCTCACGGATCGAGGCGACTCGCACCGAGCCTTGCGACTCTCTCGGGGACTGGTGACTCGCTCGAAGATCCGCGACTCGCACGGATCGAGGCGACTCGCACCGAGCCTTGCGACCCTCTCGGGGACTTGTGACTCGTTCGAAGATCCGCGACTCGCACGGATCGAGGCGACTCGCACCGAGCCTTGCGACCCTCTCGGGGACTTGTGACTCGCTCGAAGATCCGCGACTCGCACGGATCGAGGCGACTCGCACCGAGCCTTGCGACCCTCTCGGGGACTTGTGACTCGCTCGAAGATCCGCGACTCGCACGGATCGAGGCGACTCGCACCGAGCCTTGCGACCCTCTCGGGGACTTGTGACTCGCTCGAAGATCCGCGACTCGCACGGATCGAGGCGACTCGCACCGAGCCTTGCGACCCTCTCGGGGACTTGTGACTCGCTCGAAGATCCGCGACCCGCACGGATCGAGGCGACTCGCACCGAGCCTTGCGACCCTCTCGGGGACTTGTGACTCGCTCGAAGATCCGCGACTCGCACGGATCGAGGCGACTCGCACGGAGACTTGTGTCTAGCTCGGAGACTTGTGAGTCGCTCAAAGATCCGCGACCCGCACGGATCGAGGCGACTCGCACCGAGCCTTGCGACCCTCTCGGGGACTTGTGACTCGCTCGAAGATCCGCGACTCGCACGGATCGAGGCGACTCGCACCGAGCCTTGCGACCCTCTCGGGGACTTGTGACTCGCTCGAAGATCCGCGACTCGCACGGATCGAGGCGACTCGCACCGAGCCTTGCGACCCTCTCGGGGACTTGTGACTCGCTCGAAGATCCGCGACCCGCACGGATCGAGGCGACTCGCACCGAGCCTTGCGACCCTCTCGGGGACTTGTGACTCGCTCGAAGATCCGCGACTCGCACGGATCGAGGCGACTCGCACCGAGCCTTGCGACCCTCTCGGGGACTTGTGACTCGCTCGAAGATCCGCGACTCGCACGGATCGAGGCGACTCGCACCGAGCCTTGCGACCCTCTCGGGGACTTGTGACTCGCTCGAAGATCCGCGACTCGCACGGATCGAGGCGACTCGCACCGAGACTTGCGACTAGCTCGGGGACTTGTGAGTCGCTCGAAGATCCGCGACCCGCACGGATCGAGGCGACTCGCACCGAGCCTTGCGACCCTCTCGGGGACTTGTGACTCGCTCGAAGATCCGCGACCCGCACGGATCGAGGCGACTCGCACCGAGCCTTGCGACCCTCTCGGGGACTTGAGACTCGCACGAAGATACGTGACTCGCACGGATCGAGGCGACTCGCACCGAGCCTTGCGACCCTCTCGGGGACTTGTGACTCGCTCGAAGATCCGCGACATTACCCGCACGGATCGAGGCGACTCGCACCGAGCCTTGCGACCCTCTCGGGGATTTGTGACTCGCTCGAAGATCCGCGACCCGCACGGATCGAGGCGACTCGCACCGAGCCTTGCGACCCTCTCGGGGACTTGTGACTCGCTCGAAGATCCGCGACCCGCACGGATCGAGGCTACTCGCACCGAGCCTTGCGACCCTCTCGGGGACTTGTGACTCGCTCGAAGATCCGCGACCCGCAAGGATCGAGGCGACTCGCATCGAGTCTTGAGACCCTCCCGGGGAATTCGCGATCCGCACGGATCGAGGCGACTCGCACCGAGCCTTGCGACCCTCTCGGGGACTTGTGACTCGCTCGAAGATCCGCGACTCGCACGGATCGAGGCGACTCGCACCGAGCCTTGCGACCCTCTCGGGGACTTCGCGACTCGCACGGATCGAGGCGACTCGCACCGAGCCTTGCGACCCTCTCGGGGACTTGTGACTCGCTCGAAGATCCGCGACTCGCACGGATCGAGGCGACTCGCACCGAGCCTTGCGACCCTCTCGGGGACTTGTGACTCGCTCGAAGATCCGCGACTCGCACGGATCGAGGCGACTCGCACCGAGCCTTGCGACCCTCTCGGGGACTTCGCGACTCGCACGGATCGAGGCGACTCGCACCAAGCCTTGCGACCCTCTCGGGGACTTGTGACTCGTTCGAAGATCTGCGACCCGCACGGATCGAGGCGACTCGCACCGAGCCTTGCGACCCTCTCGGGGACTTGTGACTCGCACGAAGATCCGCGACCCGCACGGATCGAGGCGACTCGCACCGAGCCTTGCGACCCTCTCGGGGACTTGTGACTCGCTCGAAGATCCGCGACTCGCACGGATCGGGGCGATTCGCATCGAGTCTTGAAACCCTCTCGGGGACTTGTGACTCGCTCGAAGATCCGCGACCCACACGGATCGAGGCGACGCGCACCTTGCCTTGCGACCCTCTCGAGGACTTGTGACTCGCTCGAAGATCCGCGACCCGCACGGATCGGGGCGACTGGCATCGAGTCTTGCGACCCTCTCGGGAAGATCCGCGACTCGCACGGATCGAGGCGACTCGCACCGAGCCTTGCGACCCTCTCGGGGACTTGTGACTCGCACGAAGATCCGCGACCAGCACGGATCGAGGCGACTCCCACCGAGCCTTGCGACCCTCTCGGGGACTTGTGACTCGCTCGAAGATCCGCGACTCGCACGGATCGAGGCGACTCGCACCGAGCCTTGCGATCCTCTCGGGGACTTGTGACTCGTTCGAAGATCCGCGACTCGCACGGATCGAGGCGACTCGCACCGAGCCTTGCGACCCTCTCGGGGACTTGTGACTCGCTCGAAGATCCGCGACTCGCACGGATCGAGGCGACTCGCACCGAGCCTTGCGACCCTCTCGGGGACTTGTGACTCGCTCGAAGATCCGCGACCCGCACGGATCGAGGCGACTCGCACCGAGCCTTGCGACCCTCTCGGGGACTTGTGACTCGCTCGAAGATCCGCGACTCGCACGGATCGAGGCGACTCGCACGGAGACTTGTGACTAGCTCGGAGACTTGTGAGTCGCTCAAAGATCCGCGACCCGCACGGATCGAGGCGACTCGCACCGAGCCTTGCGACCCTCTCGGGGACTTGTGACTCGCTCGAAGATCCGCGACTCGCACGGATCGAGGCGACTCGCATCGAGTCTTGAGACCCTCTCGGGGACTTGTGACTCGCTCGAAGATCCGCGACTCGCACGGATCGAGGCGACTCGCACGGAGCCTTGCGACCCGCTCGGGGACTTGTGACTCGCTCGAATCGAGGCGACTCGCACCGAGCCTTGCGACCCTCTCGGGGACTTGTGACTCGCTCGAAGATCCGCGACTCGCACGGATCGAGGCGACTCGCACCGAGCCTTGCGACCCTCTCGGGGGCTTGTGACTCGCTCGAAGATCCGCGACCCGCCCGGATCGAGGCGACTCGCACCGAGCCTTGAGACCCTCCCGGGAAATTCGCGATCTCCACGGATCGAGGCGACTCGCGCCAAGCCTTGCGACCCTCTCGGGGACTTGTGACTCGTTCGAAGATCTGCGACCCGCACGGATCGAGGCGACTCGCACCGAACCTAGCGACCCTCTCGGGGACTTGTGACTCGCTCGAAGATCCGCGACTCGCACGGATCGAGGCGACTCGCACCGAGCCTTGCGACCCTCTCGGGGACTTGTGACTCGCTCGAAGATCCGCGACTCGCACGGATCGAGGCGGCTCGCACCGAGCCTTGCGACCCTCTCGAGGACTTGTGACTCGCACGAAGATCCGCGACCCGCACGGATCGAGGCGACTCGCACCGAGCCTTGCGACCCTCTCGGGGACTTGTGACTCGCTCGAAGATCCGCGACCCGCACGGATCGAGGCGACTCGCACCGAGCCTTGCGACCCTCTCGGGAAGATCCGCGACCCGCACGGATCGAGGCGACTCGCACCGAGCCTTGCGACCCTCTCGGGGACTTGTGACTCGCTCGAAGATCCGCGACTCGCACGGATCGAGGCGACTCGCACCGAGCCTTGCGACCCTCTCGGGGACTTGTGACTCGCTCGAAGATCCGCGACTCGCACGGATCGAGGCGACTCGCACCGAGCCTTGCGACCCTCTCGGGGACTTGTGACTCGCTCGAAGATCCGCGACCCGCACGGATCGAGGCGACTCGCACCGAGCCTTGCGACCCTCTCGGGGACTTGTGACTCGCTCGAAGATCCGCGACCCGCACGGATCGAGGCGACTCGCACCGAGCCTTGCGACCCTCTCGGGGACTTGTGACTCGCTCGAAGATCCGCGACTCGCACGGATCGAGGCGACTCGCACGGAGACTTGTGTCTAGCTCGGGGACTTGTGACTCGCTCGAAGATCCGCGACCCGCACGGATCGAGGCGACTCGCACCGAGCCTTGCGACCCTCTCGGGGACTTGTGACTCGCTCGAAGATCCGCGACCCGCACGGATCGAGGCGACTCGCACCGAGCCTTGCGACCCTCTCGGGGACTTGTGACTCGCACGAAGATCCGCGACCCGCACGGATCGAGGCGACTCGCACCGAGCCTTGCGACCCTCTCGGGGACTTGTGACTCGCTCGAAGATCCGCGACCCGCACGGATCGAGGCGACTCGCACCGAGCCTTGCGACCCTCTCGGGGACTTGGGTCTAGCTCGACGATCCGCGAACCCCAAGAAGCGATACGACTCGCACCGAGCATTGCGACCCTTTCGGTGACTTGTGACGCGCTCGAAGATCCGCGACCACCACGGATCGAGGCGACTCGCACCGAGCTTTGGGACCCTGTCGGGGACTTGTGACTCGTTTGAAGATCCGCGATCCTCACGGATCGAGACGACTCGCACCGAGCCTTGGGACCACCTCGGGGACTTGTGTCTAGCTCGACGATCCGCGACCCCCAAGGAGCGAGACGACTCGCACCGAGCATTGCGACCCTCTCGGTGACTTGAGTCTAGCTCGCAGATCCGCGACCCCCACGGATCGAGGCGACTCGCACCGAGCCTTGCGACCCTCTCGGGGACTTGTGACTCGCTCGAAGATCCGCGACTCGCACGGATCGAGGCGACTCGCACCGAGCCTTGCGACCCTCTCGGGGACTTGTGACTCGCTCGAAGATCCGCGACCCGCACGGATCGAGGCGACTCGCACCGAGCCTTGCGACCCTCTCGGGGACTTGTGACTCGCTCGAAGATCCGCGACCCGCACGGATCGAGGCGACTCGCACCGAGCCTTGCGACCCTCTCGGGGACTTGTGACTCGCTCGAAGATCCGCGACCCGCACGGATCGAGGCGACTCGCACCGAGCCTTGCGACCCTCTCGGGGGCTTGTGACTCGAACGAAGACCTGCGACCCGCACGGATCGAGGCGACTCGCACCGAGCCTTGCGACCCCTTCGGGGACTTGTGACTCGCTCGAAGATCCGCGACCCGCACGAATCGAGGCAACTCGCACCGAGCCTCGCGATCCTCTCGGGGACTTTTGACCCGCTCAAAAGTCCACAACCCGCACGGATCGAGGCGACTCGCACCGAGCCTAGCGACCCCAATGGAGTCAGGCGACTCGCACCGAGCCTCGCGACCCTTTTGGGGACTTGTGACTCGCTCGAAGACCTGCGACCCACAAGGATCGAGGCGACTCGCACGGAGACTTGTGTCTAGCTCGGAGACTTGTGACTCGCTCGAAAATCCGCGACCCGCACGGATCGAGGCGACTCGCACTGAGCCTTGAGACCCTCTCGGGGACTTCGCGATCCCCACGGATCGAGGCGACTCGCACCGAGCCTTGCAACCCTCTCGGGGACTTGTGACTCGCTCGAAGATCCGCGAACCCCACGGAGCGAGACGACTCACACCGAGCCTTGCCACCCTGTCGGGGCCTTGTGACTCACTCGAAGATCCGCGATCCCCACGGAGCGAGACGACTCGCACCGAGCCTTGCAACCCTCTCGGGAAATTCGCGATCCCCACGGATCGAGGCGACTCGCACCGAGCCTTGCGACCCTCTCGGGGACTTGTGACTCGCTCGAAGATACGCGACTCGCACGGATCGAGACGACTCGCATCGAGTCTTGAGACCCTCTCGGGGACTTGTGACTCGCTCGAAGATCCGCGACTCGCACGGATCGAGGCGACTCGCACCGAGCCTTGCGACCCTCCCGGGGACTTCGCGACCCCCACGGAGCGAGGCGACTCGCAAAGAGACTTGTGACCCTCTCGGGGACTTGTGACTCGCTCGAAGACTTGCGACCCGCACGGATCGAGGCGACGCGCACCTTGCCTTGCGACCCTTTCGGGGACTTGTGACTCGCTCGAAGATCCGCGACTCGCACGGATCGAGGCGACTCGCACCGAGCCTTGCGACCCTCTCGGGGACTTCGCGATCCCCATTGAGCGAGGCGACTCGCAAAGAGACTTGTGACCCTCTCGGGAACTTGTGTCTAGCTTGGCGACTCGCACCGAGACTTGCGACCCTCTCGGGGACTTGTGACTCGCTCGAAGATCCGCGACCCCACGGATCGAGGCGACTCGCACCGAGCCTTGCGACCCTCTCGGGGACTTGTGACTCGCTCGAAGATCCGCGACCCCAACGGATCGAGGCGACTCGCACCGAGCCTTGCGACCCTCTCGGGGACTTCGCGATCCCCACGGATCGAGGCGACTCGCACCGAGACTTGTGACCCTCTCGAGGACTTGTGACTCGCTCGAAGATCCGCGACCCCCAAGGAGCGAGACGACTCGCACCGTGCCTTCCGACCATCTCGGGGACTTGTGACTCGCTCGAATATCGGCGACCCCAACGGAGTTTGGAGATTCGCACCGAGCCTTGCGACCCTCCCGCAGAATTCGCGATCCCCATTAAGCCAAGCGATTCGCACCGAGACTTGTAACCCTCTCGAGAACTTGTGACTCGCTCGAAGATCCGCGACCCCCACGGAGCGAGACGACTCGCACCGAGCCATCCGACCCTCTCGGGGACTTGTGACTCACTCGCAGATCCGCGACCCCCACGGAGCGAGGCGACCCGCACCGAGGCTTGAGACCCTCTCGGGGAATTCGCGATCCCCATTGAGCGAGGCGACTCGCACCGAGACTTGTCACCCTCTCGGGGACTTGTGACTCGCTCGAAGATCCGCGACCCCCGCGGACCGTGGCGAGACGCACCGAGGCTTGAGATCCTCCCGGGGAATTCGCGATCCCCATTGAGCAAAACTTCCGAAAAGTCAAATACCGCGACGGCATTTATAAAATGTCGAATGATTTTGATCGTTCGGCCAACGATACGACAGCACGTTGTCGATCGAAGTAGGATTTTCTTGTCTATCAAGGCCAAGGAGGAATCAATCGCTTTTCCTTGAAAATTCCGCGGCATTGAACACAGAACCGATGAAAATGAGTAATCGAGACAAGGAAATTGTAGAAAGCGCAGCTCGTGAAGAGAAAAATGAGGCAAAATAAAAATAAAAATAAAGTTGAATTCGGTTGAAAATAAATCAATAATTATTGGCGTTCAATAGACGCAAACTCATAGAGTATCAAAAAGAATACAAAAAATAAGATAGAGCTCGACATTCGACAAACCGAAATAGAATCGAAAAGGTACTTACATTTATATGTCAGCACTCTTTATCTCTCTCTTTCTTTCTCTTTGTGGGCACGCTTGCAAAACGGTAATTCGGACGACAAATTGTTTTTCAGTCCAAGACACCCACGAACCAACAATCTTAACAGAAAAAAATCGCAATTGCAGGGTCTAGCTAGATTCTAGGGTCCTCGTGGGTTTGTCCAGCGCCCCCCTTAACCCCTCGTATGCGGTGATTTTGAACAACGCCGAATGTTTTCATCGTCATCACAACAAAACAATTGAAAGAAAGAACAAAAACAACTAATATTCAAATTTTAAGCAACGACAAAGCACGAGATACAACGTGATGCACAGAATGAAATACTGTTTAATATAATTTATTAAGAAGACAATCACGTTATTAATTGTGTCCAGGGGTACCTTCGGGAGTCGCGTTTTTCGCCAGCTGATGATTGCCGCCTTATTAGCTTAAGTTAAAGAAAATTGATTATCGAACAAAAAAAAGGATTCCCTAATTTGTGTATCAAAATATGATGCGATTTATCATATGATTTTAGGGGAATTTTCAGAAGAATTAAATGATTAACGGAAAATCTATCGCAATAAGTAAATATGTATTTTGCAAAAACAAAAGAGGCTGTACATAAATTTTGGGGCGCGACAAAAAGGGCGGCGGAAACACGCAAAGGAGCGAGTTCGCAAATCACGCGAAAGGAAAATTACTTGACAATCACCGGAAATCACGAAGGGATACGAACAAAAGGATCGGGGCTGCGGTACTCACAAGATTTGAGCAGAATCTCGCAAAGTCCGTCCAGGCTCGAAAATTGTCAATTGGTCCTCACGGCGACCCCCACGGAGCGAGGCTACTCGCACCGAGACTTGTGACCCTCTCGGGAACTTGTGTCTAGCTCGGCGAGCCGCGACCCCCACGGAGCGAGGCGACTCGCAAAGAGACTTGTGACCCTCTCGGGAACTTGTGTCTAGCTTGACGATCCGTACCCCCTCGGAGCAAGGCGATTCGCACCGAGGCTTGAGACCCTCTCGGGAACTTGTGTCTAGCTCGGCGAGCCGCGACCCCCACGGAGCGAGGCGACTCGCAAAGAGACTTGTGACCCTCTCGGGAACTTGTGTCTAGCTTGACGATCCGTACCCCCTCGGAGCAAGGCGATTCGCACCGAGGCTTGAGACCCTCCCGGGAAATTCGCGATCTCCACGGAGCGAGGCGACTCGCACCGAGCCTTGCGACGCTCTCGGGGACTTGTGACTCGCTGGAAGATCCGCGACCCGCACGGATCGAGGCGACTCGCACCGAGCCTTGCGACCCTCTCGGGGACTTGTGACTCGCTCGAAGATCCGCGACCCGCACGGATCGAGGCTACTCGCACCGAGCCTTGCGACCCTCTCGGGGACTTGTGACTCGCTCGAAGATCCGCGACCCGCACGGATCGAGGCGACTCGCATCGAGTCTTGAGACCCTCCCGGGGAATTCGCGATCCGCATTGAGTGAGGCGACTCGCACCGAGTCTTCCGACCCTCTCGGGGACTTGCGTCTAGCACGATGATCCGCGACATTCTCGGAGCGAGGCGATTCTCACCGAGGCATGACTCTCCCGGGGAATTCGCTCCCCCCACGGAGCGAGGCAACTCGCACCGAGCCTTGCGACCCTCTCGGGGACTTGTGACTCGCAGGAAGATCCGCGACCCGCACGGATCGAGGCTACTCGCACCGAGCCTTGCTAACCTCTCGGGGACTTGTGACTCGCAGGAAGATCCGCGATCCGCACGGATCGAGGCGACTCGCACGGAGACTTGTGTCTAGCTTGGGGATTTGTGACTCGCTGGAAGATCCGCGACCCGCACGGATCGAGGCGACTCACACCGAGCCTTGCGACCCTCTCGGAGACTTGTGACTCGCTCGAAGATCCGCGACCCGCACGGATCGAGGCTACTCGCACCGAGCCTTGCGACCCTCTCGGGGACTTGTGACTCGCTCGAAGATCCGCGACCCCCTCGGAGCATGGCGATTCGCACCGAGGCTTGAGACCCTCCCGGGAAATTCGCGATCTCCACGGAGCGAGGCGACTCGCACCGAGCCTTGCGACGCTCTCGGGGACTTGTGACTCGCTGGAAGATCCGCGACCCGCACGGATCGAGGCTACTCGCACCGATCCTTTCTACCCTCTCGGGGACTTGTGTCTAGTTCGGCGAGCCGCGACCCCCACGGAGCGAGGCGACTAGCAAAGAGACTTGTGACCCTCTCGGGGACTTGTGACTCGCTCGAAGATCCGCGACCCCCACAGAGCGAGACGACTCGCACCGAGCCTTCCGACCATCTCGGGGACTTGTGACTCGCTCGCATATCGGCGACCCCAACGGAGTTTGGCGATTCGCACCGAGCCTGGCGACCCTCTCGGAGACTTGTGACTCGCTTGCAGATCGGCGAACCCAAAGGAGCGAGGCGACTCGCACCGAGGCTTGAGACTCTCTCGGGAAATTCGCGATTCCCCCTGAGCGAGCCGCCTCGCACCGAGACTTGTGACCCACTCGGGGACTTGTGACTCGCTCGCGGATCGGCGACCCCAAAGGAATTTGGCTACTCGCACCGAGACTTGTGACCCTCTCGAGAACTTTTGTCTTGCTCGAAGATCCGCGACCCCCACGGAGCAAGGGTACTCGCACCGAGGCTTGAAAACCTCTCGGGGACTTGTGACTCGCTGGAAGATCCGCTACCCGCACGGATCGAGGCTACTCGCACCGAGCCTTGCTACCCTCTCGGGGATTTGTGACTCGCTGGAAGATCCGCAACCCGCACGGATCGAGGCGATTCGCACCGAGCCTTGCGACCCTCTCGGAGACTTGTGACTCGCTTGCAGATCGGCGAACCCAACGGAGCGAGGCGAATCGCACCGAGGCTTGAGACTCTCTCGGGGACTTGTGACTCGCTCGCGGATCGGCGAGCCCAAAGGAATTTGGCTACTGGCACCGAGACTTGTGACCCTCTCGAGAACTTTTGTCTTGCTCGAAGATCCGCGACCCCCACGGAGCAAGGGTACTCGCACCGAGGTTTGAGACCCTCTCGGGATCTTTTGTCTAGCTCGGCGATCCGCGAACCCCACGGAGCGAGGCGACTCACACCGAGGCTTGAAAACCTCTCGGGGACTTGTGACTCGCTGGAAGATCCGCGACCCGCACGGATCGAGGCCACTCGCACCGCGCCTTGCGATTCTCTCGGGGACTTGTGACTAGCTCGCAGATCGGCGAACCCAACGGAGCGAGGCGACTCGCACCGAGGCTTGAGACTCTCTCGGGGAATTCAGAATTCCCACTGAGCGAGGCGCCTCGCACCGACCGTTGTGACCCTATCGGAGATTTGTGCCTAGCTCGAAGATCCGCGACCCCCACGGAGCGAGGCGACTCGCATCGAGGCTTGAGACACTCTTGGGAACTTGTGTCTAGCTCGGCGATCCACGACCCCCACGGAGAGGGGCGACTCGCACAGAGGCTTGAGACCCTCCCGGGGAATTCGCGATCCGCATTGAGTGAGGCGACTCGCACCGAGTCTTCCGACCCTCTCGGGGACTTGCGTCTAGCACGATGATCCGCGACATTCTCGGAGCGAGGCGATTCTCACCGAGGCATGAGACTCTCCCGGGGAATTCGCGACCCCCACGGAGCGAGGCTACTCGCACCGAGACTTGTGACCCTCTCGGGAACTTGTGTCTAGCTCGGCGATTCGCACCGAGACTTATAACCCTCTCGGGGACTTGTGACTCGCTCGAAGATCCACGACCCCACGGAGCGAGGCGACTCGCACCGAGGCTTTAGAACCTCTCGGGGACTTGTGACTCGCTCGAATATCGGCGACCCCAACGGAGTTTGGCGATTCGCACCGAGCCTTGCGACCCTCCCGCAGAATTCGCGATCCCCATTAAGCCAAGCGATTCGCAACGAGACTTGTAACCCTCTCGAGGACTTGTGACTCGCTCGAAGATCCGCGACCCCCACGGAGCGAGACGACTCGCACCGAGCCATCCGACCCTCTCGGGGACTTGTGACTCACTCGCAGATCCGCGACCCCCACGGAGCGAGGCGATCCGCACCGAGGCTTGAGACCCTCTCGGGAAATTCGCGATCCCCATTGAGCGAGGCGACTCGCACCGAAACTTGTGACCCTCTCGGGGACTTGTGACTCGCTCGAAGATCCGCGACCTGCACGGAGCGAGGCTACTCGCACCGAGCCATCCGACCCTCTCGGGGACTTGTGACTCACTCGCAGATCCGCGACCCCCACGGAGCGGGCGACCCGCACCGAGGCTTGAGACCCTCTCGGGGAATTCGCGATCCCCATTGAGCGAGGCGACTCGCACCGAGACTTGTGACCCTCTCGGGGACTTGTGACTCGCTCGAAGATCCGCGACCTGCACGGAGCGAGGCTACTCGCACCGAGCCTGGCCACCCTCTCGGGGACTTGTGATTCGCTCCACGATCCGCGACCCCCACGGAGCGAGTCGACTCGCACCGAGGCTTGAGACCCTCTCGGGGAATTCGCGATCCCCATTGAGCGAGGCGACTCGCACCGAGACTTGTCACCCTCTCGGGGACTTGTGACTCGCTCGAAGATCCGCGACCCCCACGGACCGTGGCGAGACGCACCGAGGCTTGAGACCCTCCCGGGGAATTCGCGATCCCCATTGAGCAAAACTTCCGAAAAGTCAAATACCGCGACGGCATTTATAAAATGTCGAATGATTTTGATCGTTCGGCCAACGATACGACAGCACGTTGTCGATCGAAGTAGGATTTTCTTGTCGAACAAGGCCAAGGAGGAATCAATCGCTTCTCCTTGAAAATTCCGCGGCATTGAACACAGAACCGATGAAAATGAGTAATCGAGACAAGGAAATTCTAGAAAGCGCAGCTCGTGAAGAGAAAAATGACGCAAAAGGAAAATAAAAATAAAGTTGAATTCGGTTGAAAATAAATCAATAATTATTGGCGTTCAATAGACGCAAACTCATAGAGTATCAAAAAAATTACAAAAAATAAGATCGAGCTCGACATTCGACAAACCGAAATAGAATCGAAAAGCCGGTACTTACATTTATATGTCAGCACTCTTTATCTCTCTCTTTCTTTCTCTTTGTGGGCACGCTTGCAAAACGGTAATTCGGACGACAAATTGTTTTTCAGTCCAAGACACCCACGAACCAACAATCTTAACAGAAAAAAATCGCAATTGCAGGGTCTAGCTAGATTCTAGGGTCCTCGTGGGTTTGTCCAGCGCCCCCCTTAACCCCTCGTATGCGGTGATTTTGAACAACGCCGAATGTTTTCATCGTCATCCCAACAAAACAATTGAAAGAAAGAACAAAAACAACTAATATTCAAATTTTAAGCAACGACAAAGCACGAGATACAACGTGATGCACAGAATGAAATACTGTTTAATATAATTTATTAAGAAGACAATCACGTTATTAATTGTGTCCAGGGGTACCTTCGGAAGTCGCGTTTTTCGCCAGCTGATGATTGCCGCCTTATTAGCTTAAGTTAAAGAAAATTGATTATCGAACAAAAAAAAGGGTTCCCTAATTTGTGTATCAAAATATGATGCGATTTATCATATGATTTTAGGGGAATTTTCAGAAGAATTAAATGATTAACGGAAAATCTATCGCAATAAGTAAATATGTATTTTGCAAAAACAAAAGAGGCTGTACATAAATTTTGGGGCGCGACAAAAAGGGCGGCGGAAACACGCAAAGGAGCGAGTTCGCAAATCACGCGAAAGGAAAATTACTTGACAATCACCGGAAATCACGAAGGGATACGAACAAAAGGATCGGGGCTGCGGTACTCACAAGATTTGAGCAGAATCTCGCAAAGTCCGTCCAGGCTCGAAAATTGTCAATTGGTCCTCAGGATCCAATTATCTGCGGCCCACACTCACTGTGACTATTTTCTGCGGGGCCGAACGCAACCGGAGAACGGGGATTCACTACTATTTACGCTCAATTTTTCGGAAATTTCTAACTGAAACGTTTAACTGCCAAACGGGATCGAAAACACTCTACAGGCACACCGCACGCTTAGAGATCGCCGGACGGAATGTGTCGGGGCTCTCGCCGAAATCTGCGAAGATCGTGGTCACGTGCACGGTGTTTCCAATTTTCCTTTGTCGTAGAGCATTATGGGTAAGGAGGACAAGGAAAGCAATACGTCACGGTCATGCTAACGGAAAAGAATAGCGACACCGGATGAAATTTAGAAAAGCTACCGAAATCGCTGTGGGCAGAGGCCATAAATACTGCTACATATTTGCGAAATAGATGTCCGACAAAATGTCTCGAAAATAAAACGCCATTCGAAGCCTGGAAAAATGAGAAATCTTACGTTGGCTATTTACGAGTTATAGGAAGCAAGGCAGTTGCGTTGAATGAAAGGTTACTCCCAAGAATCTAAAGCGTATCGCTTATGGAGTAGAGGATCTAAAACCATCGTCAAGTCAAGAGACGTCAAGTTCTTTGAGTCGATCGACGATTCAGAGAGAGAGGAAATCGATATACTGTTCTGCCCAGATGCAAGACAAGAGAATAGCAAAATTCTAGATGAAGAAGAGGAATGTGAAGAAGATGATAACCATGATAACTCACAACACGACACAAAAGATTACGCTAGTGCAGTCAAGCGAGGTCGAGGTAGGCCAAGAATCCTGCGAACCGGAAAGGCGGGAAGGCCGAAGAAAATTTATGCAACGCAGAGCTCGTCAGTGAGCGAAGAAGACGAGACAGAAGATGATCCAGTAACAGTCGACGAAGCATTGGATGGAAAGGATGCAGATTTATGACTAGAGGCAATGAAAAGTGAAATCGAGTCTTTAAAAAGGAACAATACGTGGATTATTGTCTCAAGGCCCAAAGATGAAAAAGTTCTCACAAACCGATGGGTCTACAAAATAAAAAGAAACGCGAAAGGAGACATAGAAAAATATAAAGCTCAACTTGTAGCCCGAGGTCACATTCAAAAACCCGGAATTGACTACGAGGAAATCTTCGCGCCCGTTGCTAGATTCGAGATCATTCGAACTCTTCTCGCGGCTGCGGTCGAAGAGGAGATGTACGTCCATCAAATGGACGTGGTATCGGCTTACGTTCAAGGAAACATGTCGGATGAAGTGTTTATGGAACAACCCGAAGTTTTCGCAAATTGCGATCCTAATAAAGTATGTAAGTTACTTAAGCCACTTTATGGGTTGAAACAATCCGGACGCGAGTGGTACAAACGACTGGACAAATTTTTGACTCAGCAAGGTGGACATCGTACAGAAGCCGATCCCTGTGTGATGTGTTCGGTAAAAGTATTGAACGTGTTATTTTAGTAATATATGTGGATGACTTAATTTTGGCATCAAAAACTTTAAAAGAACTAAGTGCAGTGAAACAAATGTTAAAATCCGAATTCGAAACTGTGGACTTAGGCGAAGTTACAAATATATTGGGTGTTCAAATTCAAAGAGATGGCGACGTCGGTTCTATTCGATTATCTCAAGAACGGTACGTGAACGGGCTGCTAGAGAAATTTAATATGGATTTAGCCAAACCTGTTTCTACTCCGATCGAATCTAACACGAAGATAACGAAATACCTAAAACCTAAAGATGACGAGGAAAGAACCCGGATGAAAAATCGACCCTATCGAGAATTGATCGGTGGACTCATTTTTCTAGCTAACGTAAGTAGACCGGATATTACCTACGCCACGAATTCTTTAAGCCGATTCTGCTCTGACCCAGGAGAAGAACACTGGTTATTAGCAAAGCGTGTTTTGCGATACATAAAAGGCACAAAAGACTATGGTATTACGTATAAAAAAACCAAGGATGAATTGAAAGCCTATACTGACTCCGATTGGGGTGGCTACACAGACGATAGACGATCGTGCACAGGAAACGTCATAACTCTGGCTGGCGGAGCTATAAGTTGGAAATCTCGCCAACAACCAACGGTTACATTGTCAACAATGGAAGCAGAATATGTTGCTCTCAGTGAAGTGTCAAGAGAAATAATATTCTTGAAGAGACTATTGAATCACATGCAATTTAATAAGTTCGTAAAAAATCCCGTGCAAGTATACTGCGATAACCAAAGCGCAATTCAGTTGGTTAAAAATGCAATGTTTCACAAGAGAAGCAAACATATAGACATTCAGTGCCATTTTACGCGGGAATTAGTCGATGAGAATGAATTAAAAATTAGTTATTCAAGTACGGATAAAATGCTCGCGGATGTATTCACAAAACCGTTGTCTAAAGTTAAACATGAAAACGCAGTGGATATGTTAAATTTAAGATGAGCATTTATGTTATGTGTGGGAATAAACTTTCTTCCGTTCGTGCGATAGATATATTTGCTAGCGCTTCACATCGATAGAGGGAGTGTTAGGAAATGCTCGATGTGAATCGGTAAACCTGTATACATGAGGCGTTGTATATTTACGATTCGCGGGAGTGTGTGCGTGCAATATATGCATTCGAGCTTGAAGATCGAGACAATAGTTGTTTTTCGAAGTTAGTTCCACGCGAAACGTTGTCGGTTAATATACACTGTAAAGTAATAAAGCTTATTCCGTTTACCTTTTCATATACGAACGTTGTCGCTATTTATTTCCACGAATCCCTGACACCCGGCCGCGCTAATTGCACGATTATTAAAAAATATGGATGCTTTTTAGAAAGTAATACATCGAGAACTGCATTTGGTGAGATACGGTAAGTCATGCAATATAATTTTGAAGGGTTACTTTTTGATTGTCGGAGGATAAAAAGCGAGAAAACTTATAGTCGACTTTTCAGTGCGCAAAGTAAAATAATTGGCAAAGTGAAGCACACAAGCGTTGAAAACTGTTGTTTTTTTTCAATAAATTAAACCTGATGTTGTGGCTTATTTTTTTTCTGACTTTTTTCGAATTTACCGCACGAACCGAGTGTTGCTGAACGCCTAGCGGTGTTGCTAAGTCGTTGGCTCTCCGGATTCCGCTCCGTGCAGGAACCAGGAAGAAACTATACAGTACGTATCATCATCATCAGAGATTAGTGCTGTCATCATCTTATATGTACACATAGTTACTTCCTGATTACTGCGCGGCGCGGAGTACGGAGAGCCAACGACTTGGCAACAACGCTAAGCGTTCGGCAACACTCGGTTCGTGCGGTAAATTCGACGGCGCGGCATATGTACGGAAGAGCAGCAAGCCGCTTATATATCTGGTATCCGTAACAGGCATCAACAAGTACAACCGGTAAGAATTTTGTAAATTTTCGAATTATCGTCGAGATAACTTTTTGTAAATATACTAGAACTAAAATATGTTTTCTTTTTTACAGCAACAATGAAAACGCCCAGCGAGGGGCTCGCGCTTTTGACTTACCTATCGATTATCCCTCTCTCTCTCTCTCGCTCCCGAAAAATTCGACGCAGCTTGAAACGAACATTTTTTACGACGTCGCCAATTTTAAATGCCCACACGATAGCCACACATTGCCACAAGCACACACGCACACATTCAATAAATAAACACGGGAAATAAATAAGGGAAGAACACGGGAAAAGGAAATTTTATTTTTTATATTTTATATGTAAAGGGAGGATTGGAACTTTTTTTATTAAAATGTTTTTTAACAAAAATAAATTATTGTATTATAAGTACATATTATTTTTTTAAGTCTTCTCCCCCGGAGCACTTGTCAGCTCCTACCCACACGTATCCGCGGGTCCACCAGGTGATTCTTAGGATCCTGAAATAGCAATATAGACAAATAAATAAAATGAATATTTCTAAAAAATTATTTACTGACAATAATTATATAAACCAAAACTGCTACGCAATCTATATGTGCAATTCAGTAAATGGCACCGATTGATTGTAGGCATGTACAATTGTTTTCGTAGTTGAAATCTGAATAAATGTTTAGAAACTTCCTTTGTCAGAGTCGATAACAGATTTTGGGAAAACCTTGCGATATTCTCAAATCATTACACGTACACGTACTTTCATTCCGAATAGAAAGTCAGAAGTATCCCTTTGCCGTAATAATGTTTACAATCAATTTGTGCAACTTACTGAATGTAGTAAATCCTTTTACAGTAATTTAAAATGTAGCAATTTACCTGGTGTTTTGCATGGGAATTGTCTACTTGCTGCCGGTGGCCTCGTCGCATGATCCTCTCGCGAAGATTTGAGCGCTAAAGGTCGTCAATTTTTCGGCTTTGCCGTCTGTTGCGTCCGTCTGCAGGGCGTTTTCATTGTTGCTGTAAAAAAGAACATATTTTAGTTCTAGTATAATTACAAAAAGTTATGTCGACGATAATTCGAAAATTTACAAAATTCTTACCGGTTGCACTTGTTGATGCCTGTTACGGATACCAGATATATAAGCGGCTTGCTGCTCTTCCGTACATACGCCGCGCCGTCGAATTTACCGCACGAACCGAGTGTTGCCGAACGCTTAGCGTTGTTGCCAAGTCGTTGGCTCTCCGTACTCCGCGCCGCGCAGTAATCAGGAAGTAACTATGTGTACATATAAGATGATGACAGCACTAATCTCTGATGATGATGATACGTACTGTATAGTTTCTTCCTGGTTCCTGCACGGAGCGGAATCCGGAGAGCCAACGACTTAGCAACACCGCTAGGCGTTCGGCAACACTCGGTTCGTGCGGTAAATTCGAAAAAAGTCAGAAAAAAAATAAGCCACAACATCACGTTTAATTTATTGAAAAAAAAGAACAGTTTTCGACGCTTGTGCGCTTTACTTTGCCAATTATTTTACTTTGCGCACTGAAAAGTCGACTATAAGTCTTCTCGCTTTTTATCCTCCGACAATCAAAAAGTAATCCTTCAAAATTATATTGCATGACTTGTGACAAAGTGTCACCGATCGACCCCTTGGCATATCCTCCACGGTGGATGCCGCGATTCCCTCGCGTGTCGAAAGTGTCCCGGAGCTCAGGATCGCCTTCCTCAATCCTTTTTTTTTGCTTGTGTTATCAGTTTTCATGAATTCGGATACCGTCCGTCAGTCGCCGGTAAAGCGCCTGAACGGCATTACCGTCATTTGCTCGGTTGCGCGTTTCGCCGGGAGTGTCACAACCTCCCGAGCACTCGAAACGCCCGAGCCCCTCTTTCCCCTGACTGTCCCTCTCGGCAGCGCAGGAGGTACCACCCGATGGTAGGAGTCATCGTGGCCATCGAGAAGGGACACCGCCCCTCTCTGACGCGCCTGCATTGTTCCCCCCATCCGTCGCTGCGCGCCTGCATTATTCAGGCCCAGCACGTTAAAAAACCGTCTCATATTCCCCTTCTTTTCCCCTGTGGATGGCGACCTTACTCGCCTCTAATTCGGCAGTAGCCGTCCAGCTCTTGCCACCGCAAAGCTGCATTCTAGCAGCGTGGCTGTTTTACTCGATTGCGTCACATAACGCCTGTCCCTCTCTCTCTCTCTATCGCAGCAGGAAAGCCAAAGAGACGAGGACGGAGGATACTTTCCTAACACCGTGATTAGGTGGGGAAAACCCCGCTCGGACCCCGCTTTATAATTCCCCCGTATCACCCCCGGTGATTCTCCGCTCCTGGTCACTGGAGATGCGCGTACGGTTCCCGCGCGCATCTACCAAGCGCTATCGGCCCCACTCGTCACTTCGTTTTTTGACGCGCTACGGAGCGGACCCCGAAAATTTGTTTGCGAGGAAATTGTTCGTCAGAAAAACGTGTGTTTGCGAGGAACTTGGTGGCGTGCTTAAGTGTCGTGCGTGGTGAAATTGTTCGCGATTGCCGATCTCGCAAGTGTGGAACCAGCTGAACTACAACGGCTTACAACCGACATCGGGAGCCCGGACCCCAAGACGACGTCGGCGGACACCAAGGTTACGATGCCTTCGCCGTCAGCGATCCCCGAGTCCTACGTAGAAGCTGCGACTTCAACTGCGTAAGTACGTTGGAACTCCTACCCGATGATGTGCCCCCGTTCGTGCGGAGAACGCGGAACTTTGTGCCCCGAATAGCGCTTCCGGTCATTTTTTTTAAAAAGAAACTCTACCGTCGCGTGATTTTGAACCCCCGTCAACTGTCGGGCCGAGCGCGGCCACCCGTGGACGATATCGTTGTGTACCTATCAGTGCAGACAAAAATATACATGGTTTTTTTTTTATCTCACGTGTGATTATTTTCCTCTCGGTTGTACCCTGTCCTCTCGGAATCGCTGCAAAGGACAGTTTCTCTTATTGCGTTTTTTTTTGTTTATTCTTGTTCTACCCTTTTCCAATCTAGGAATAGGGTCATAGACTTACCGTATCTCACCAAATGCAGTTCTCGATGTATTACATTCTAAAAAGCATCCATATTTTTTAAAAATCGTGCAGTTTGCTCGGTCGGGAAACAAAGTTTCGAAAACGGAAACTAAAATTTCGATATTGCGTGAGTCTAACGTTTTTCAATTCGCTTTCTTTTTGCCAAATTTTCAAAGACAAAGGGAAGAAAATCACGCTGGAGCCATGTTATATGCAAATCTTGGCCTGTCGGGAGGTGTGTTGATTTTCGGAACTTTGTTCCCCGGCCACATTCACAAAAATGCATGAATCTTTCGTAACGACAACGCACGGCCAGTCGCGCCTGCACTCTTGTACGGAAGCAGAGAGAGAGAGAGAGAGAGAGAGAGAGGGAGCGAGTGTCTTTCTATTCCGATCAAGTGAGACAGTCTCGAAGCGCGAGTGAGCGGAGCAACCTAGAAAGAGAAGGTCTTATGTCGATCGCCTAAATTTAGACAAAGAGACGGCCGCTGTCAAACTTTGATGCTTTATTTTTCCTATTTATAAACTAACAATCTTTTCCATAATACTTTAATCGCTATTCCTCGACACGAGAAACAGATTTCTGCAAAAAAAAATCGCGAAAATCCCTCGAAAATCGCCAATTTCACGGCGCAAAGCTTTCTCGCCTCTGACGTCACAGGCGGGACCGCCCCGGCACGCTCGAGGGCCCTTAAGGGAGTGGCCTGTCAAAAAAGGCGAGGAAACTTTGTGCGGTTAACATTTATTTATTAGCAGCTTTTTCGCTAATTTTTTTAATATAAATCGATTCCGCATCGCAATAGCTCCCGGGTGAAGTGATTTCATAAAGATTTGTGTCTTAGAAATAGGAGAAATCAAACCTGAAAATGTTACACGTGACGTTTATCTCTGTCTAACTTGATAACATTTCTATAAGTCTTTCTCTCTCTCTCGTTTGTTTTGACTGCTACGTTTCGAGCCTATCTTTTCTATTGCAAAGGTGCCACTCAGATGCCTCACCCAATTCGATCAAAAAGGAATATGTGAGGTTACATTTCCCTATCATGAGCGCACATAATGCATACAAATAAATAAATTTCTATTTTCACTTTTTTTTATTACATTTGTAAATATGTACATATATCGTTTTATTTTTCATTTTGTATATATAATTACAAGTTTGAAAATATAAACATATACACGTGACGTATGTGAATGAATATAACTTATTTTATTTTATTTTTATGTATAAATGAATAGTATGTATCTTTCTATTCGTACATTTTTTTTTATTATATTTGTAAACATGTAAACTTTTTTATTTTACGTTTTGTGTATAAAATTGTAAATTCAAGTTGTATATAAATGTCACTTCGCTTTATATTTGTAAATATGTACATAATTTTTTTTATGTTTCACGTTTTGTGTATATAATTGTAAAAGTAAGTATATAAACTTGATTTATATCTACAAATATAAATTTTTTATTTGTTGTAAATATGTAAATATAAGTTCTATATGAATTTAGATTTTTACTTTTTTTTTTGTTTCATTTGTAAATGCAGTATAACATTCGATATCGCTAATAACAAGGGGCCCTCGCTTTGGGGGTACGAACACCCAATTTCGGCGGTATCGAAGTCAATTTCTTTCCGATATCGCAGGTTCTACTGCACATATATACATATAAACTTTTTTACGTTTTGTACCTAGATATATATATATATAATTACAAGTTTGCAAATTTACATAACGTACAACTATAATTTCTTTGTAGTAAATATGTATATATAAATTTGATTTATTTATTATTTTGTAAACTGCGAAATAAACTTTTTACTTTTTTCTTATTACGTTTGTAAATATGTATATAAATCTTTTTATTTTACTTTTTGTATATATAAGTTTGTAAATATGTGTGAAATAAATAATACTCGGGGAAGAAAACTACACCAGAAGGGAAAAGGGTTGGGAGTATTTCACGTTATTTTATTTATTTGCTTTTATTTTATTAACAACTCTCAATTGCCTATAGGGCCTTTTACAATAAACATACAAAAAATATTCTTATTCTTATCTAATATTCCTTTCTTGAATACAATTTTGGCTTTCGCCATGCAAAACGAAAAAATGTGGCCATGTCGTGCATGTACTGATTGCGGGCCTGCTGACGCCTCCGCATCTGAGGAGTTGGTACACATTGGCCTCTCGGTTCATTGGCTCTATGTTGTTCCTGTAAAATAAATGCAGAATGAAACTGTGTGCGTGTGTGTATCTATGTGTATGTGGCTATGTGTGACTATGTATATATATACAGGGTGATCGGCCAACTGTAGATTGTATAGATAATTCTGAGCAACTTTTCCTCTGAAAAAATTTCCGGGAAGGTAGAGTTTTTAAGTTATTCAACACTAAAATTTAGGGGGAAAAATCACTTTTTTTGAAATATCTCGGCTCTGTATGAAGGTATCTTAACGAACCGAAGCTCATTTTGAAGATATTTTCAAGCTATATAAGTTGTATCTGTTGATTTTTGACCTGCAATGAATATTTCTCTTGTTATAGTCATAAAAACGGGTTTAAATACCGATTTTTCAGGTTTTTCGCGTCTAACTCGTTTGGACACATAGCTATCGAAATATCACACTGGAAAAAGTTGTAGGCCTTGAAAACACAAACATTTTTTGTCCTCTAATACGATGCGATTAAATTAAAACTGAACCCTATTTGTACTCGTTTTCATAACATTTTGTTATTAATATCGATTTATTTGTCGAACTGTATTTTGTCAACTTTACGAGGCTCTTGTAGGGTTCAGTTTTAATTTAATCGCATCGTATTAGAGGACAAAAAATTTTTGTTTTTTCAAGGCCTACAACTTTTTTCTGTGTGATATTTCGGTAACTATGTGTCGAAACGAGTTAAACGCGAAAATCCTGAAAAATCGGCATTTATCCCGTTTTTATGGCTATAACAAGAAATATATTCATTGTAGATCAAAAACCAATAGAGACAATTTATAGAGCTTTAAAATATCTTTAAAATGAGCTCCGGTTCGTTAAGGTACCTTCAAACCGAGTCGAGATATTTCAACAAATGTGATTTTTTCACCTAAATTTTAGTGTTGAATAACTTAAAAACTCTACCTTCCCGAACATTTTTTTAGAGGAAAAAGTTGTACAGAATTATCTGTAGAATCTAGAGTTAGCCGCTGGGTAATGGTTGGCCGATCACACTGTATATATATATATATATATATATATATATATCTTACATCTTCTGGGATCTGCTGATGGTCATTTTCGTTCTGAAATTAGAAAAATACCTGAACATTACTTTTGTATACTTCATCTCGCCCAACAGCCCAAAGCGAACAAGGAAGCGAGGAAACTGGGTAGCTCTTGTAATAAGGAACCTATTTCTCTATAGAAATTGTTAAAAAAGTGTCTAAAAAATGAATTATTACAGCGCACAGTTTCCTCGCTTTTTTGTTAGGTCAGAGGAGCCTCGAGCAACATAATTATTCATAAGAGGCATTCTATCTCAAACCGTCCCACCGACAAAAGACAATCGCAAAAAGAGCATTTTTCAAATGAATTTCGTCAAATAAATATGAAATTATTTATAGTATGTTATGCAGTATTTCGAAAGAAAATTGATTGTTCAAGAAATTGAAAGCTCAGCGTTTGTAGTTTCAAGTGCTATGCATTTTTTTTATGGACTTTTGAGAGAATTTGAAGATAAAAATGATAAAATATATTCAATCCTAACCCGTCCAGTAGACATGTCAGAATCGAATTTTATATTATATTGGAATAATATTGGAATAATAATGGAATAAATATTAGTGCAATTGTTTTCATATAATCTTTAAAATAAATAATCAGTTTTCTACAGGTTAGCGCTCTTTTTAAATTTAAAATAATGAAAAATGAAATTCGATTGTGACATGTCGACTGGATGGGTTATGATTGAATATATTTTATCATTTTGTCTTCAAATTCTCTCAAAAATCCATGAAAAATGCATGGTACTTGAAACTAGACATGCTGAGCTTTCTTTTCATACAAGTTTCAAGAAAATGTAATGGGGGGTATTTTGAGACATCAAGAGTTCGTTATTTTAAACTTGAATTTCTATATGAAAATGAGAGAAATATTAAAAAATATACGGCGGAACGCCGGTGGACGAGTCTCAACACAAAGTAATCGATTTTGACATGAAAATGCACTTGAAAAATTCGGATTTTTGACAAAGTCGGCGCAAAATAAGTTCCTTTCTAAAAACATGAAGAAAGAAAATTAAAATATTAAGAAATATTTTCTTTTATAAGCAATAAAGTACCAAAATACCTCTTATTTGGTTAAAATTGTATGCGATACATACTTGTTAGTAATAAAAATTATAAAGTACAGTTTAACACTTATAAATAAATAATCCACTCGTATTATTTAATTTATTCTACTGAAAATAAGGCTGTTTAAAATATAATATCGAAAATACACTGCGAATGATAACTTTAAAGTTATTCCTTACCATGTATATGATTAATATTACAAATTAAAAGTATTTTAAAAGTAATAGTATATTATGCAACTAAGGTGTAAAATGAGATTTTACGCACGCCATGCGATTAGATAGGAGAGTGCGCAATCGTCATTTTACGCCCGTGTTGCATACGATGTTTTATTCAATGAGGTGTGGTAAAATTCGTTTCTACAGTTGTTCTCTGTGCTCAAAATGAGAATTTACACACGCCTTATGGCTGGCGACTTCCCTCGTGACCTCCGGGCACTCGGGTGTGTAAATTCGTGTTTTATGAGCACAGAGAACAACTGTAGAATCGAATATTACCGCACCTCATCGAATAAAATATCGTATGCAACGCGGGCGTAAAATAACTATTTTACGCACTCTCCTATCTAATTTCATGGCGTGCGTAAAATCGCATTTTACAACCTAGTTGCATAATTAATTAATAATAACATAAATAAATTTCTCCAGTTATCCGATGATCAAATACGACAAACATCGTGTATTTCCCATATCGTTGTTTGGCTCAGTTGGCATGGCCTTTGACCAGCGAAGCAAAGGTTAGAGGTTCGAATCCCTCTTCAGGTATTTTTATGTAGACTTTTTTATTTTTCGTTTTGTATTTAAATTTGTAAATTCAAGTTGTATATAAATATCATTTCGCTTTATATTTGTAAGTATCTATATAATTTTCCTTATATTTTACGTTTTGTGTATTTAATTGTAAAAGTAAGTATATATAAACTTGATTTATATCTACAAATATAAATTTTTTATTTGTTGTAAACATAAGTTCTATATAAATTTATATTTTTACTTTTTCTTTTATTTCATTTGTAAATATGTAAATATAACTACTTTATACATTTTTTATTATACAGGGTGATCCAAAAGACCCGGAACAGCAAAATATCTCAGCGGGAGTGCATTTTCGGGGAAAATGTTTTAGACAAAAGTTTAAGGATTTTTCCCTGGCTATTTAATGGCGATATTGAATTTGACCTTGAACATGACCTTGAAGGTTATTTCAAGGTCAAGTTAATTTTTTTAAATGGGAACCCCTATTTTTTTTCACGGATTCGGAAAGAGCACAAAATTTTACGTCCGAATATGCTATGGCCGTTTTTTTCGGCAAGGTAATTTCAAGGTGAAACTTAAAACTCCCGTGACGGCGAAATATCTCAGAGGGTGTGTATTTCTTTGGAAATTGTTTCAGACAAAAGTTTAAGGATTTTTCCCGGGCTATTTAATGGTAGCACAGAATTTGACCTTGAACATAACCTTCAAGGTTATTTCAAGGTCAAGTTTGTTTTTTTTAATGGAAACTGCTATTTTTTTTCACGGATTCGGAGAGAGCACAAAATTTTACGTCCAAATATGCTATGGCCGTTTTTTTCGGCAATGTCATTTCAAGGCCAAACTTAAAACTCCCGGAACAGCGAATTAACTCAGCAAGAGGTCATTTTCGGGTAAAATGTTTCAGACAAAAGTTTCAGGATTTTTTCCGGGATATTTAATGCTAGCATAAAATTTGACCTTGAAAATTACCTTGAAGATTATTCTCAGGTCAAGATTATTTTTTTTTTTAATTGGAACCCCGTTTCATTTTCTTAACGAAGTTATGAGGATCTTCCGGTATTGAGAGTGGTTAAATTCATTTTGTTCAGTCGATGCTATTACTGGACGATCTGCTCTAGGGAGATCCTTTACAGTGCCGTAAACTTCGAAACAATTTATTGTTCTGCCAAAAGTCGATTTAGGAATCAGTTCCTGTCCCTCGCTTGTCCTCTAATTTTGTAAATAGAATAATAAACTGTTTAAAAAAAGTGTATACATACATCTTACGCAACACTTGTGCAAAGTGAACTTGGGCGCGCGAACAGCGACAGAGAGCACGAGTCACCAGCGAAGTAAATAAACAACATACATTCACATTGAATTTATACATACGTGTACAGTCTTATAAGGTTACATTTTGGTCTTAACTTTATCGTTTTGTGAGATACATGGATTTCCTATCTAAACGCCTTTCCTATCTAAACGTATTAAGCATCATTTCAGTAACAAAATACATACGTATATTTCGTACAAAGAGCAATGGCTGCGCTAAGTGAACGAGAAAGAATAACCATTCTCATGATGAGAGGCTGGGGTGATAACCAGCGATCTTTAGAGAATGTGCGAACCTTATTTAACGCATCATTTAGAGAGGGACGAGAACCGATTTCTAAATCTACTGTTAGCAGAACAATAAATCGTTTTGAAGTTCACGGTACTGTGAAGGATCTCCCAAGAGCAGGTCGTCCAGTAACAGCATCAACTGAAGAAAATGAGTTGAATGTCGCGCTGTCAATAACGGAAGATCCTCATACTTCCATCAGGAAAGTTAAACAGCAGCACGACTTATGTTACGGTACAGTACAACGGATCTTAACTAAAAACTTAAAATTTCACCCATACAAAGTTAGACTCGTACAACAATTGAATGAAGACGATCCTGATAGACGCCTACAGTTTGCGGAATTAATGATGAATCGAATAGATGCTGATGCCGGTTTCTTGAATCGCATCGTATTTTCTGATGAAGCTACATTCTTCTTAAATGGGGCAATCAATAGACATAACATGTCTTATTGGAGTGAAACCAATCCTAATTGGATGGTCGATAGTCGTTCTACTCAATATCCTGAAAAAGTAAACGTATGGGCAGGTATTATAAACAATGCGGTAGTTGGGCCCTTCTTCATCGAGGGTACCCTTACTGGTCAAAAATACCACGATATGTTGAGGGGCGACATCATCCCTGCTATTCAGGTTATTGTAGGCGAGGATTTCGATCAGACTTGGTTTCAGCAAGATGGTGCAGCACCCCATTATGCAACAGATGTTCGCAATTATTTGAGTGATGTATTCGCAGAACGGTGGATAGGTCGAAGGGGTGTAATAGAATGGCCACCAAGATCTCCGGATCTTACGTCCCTTGACTATTTTCTATGGGGTTATCTCAAAGATAGAGTGTATCGAACGAAACCGGTGAATATTGAGGAAGTAAAACAACGAATACGGGATGAGATCGCGGCTATAGAACCAGATATGATTAAAAAAGTCGTATCGACTTTTCGCACACGCACACGCACACGCACACGCACACGCACACGCTCACGCACACGCACACGCACAGGTGACGGCGAGGGGAACCACCTGAACAAAGCACCCCGAAGAGGTGTAAACCCGACCGTGCTACCTCCACGCGTATAAGCATCTTGGGTAATGCTAAAGCCGGCGGTAGCATTGGAAACAATGTAAAAATGTTACCCATACATACGGTATTTATAAACGTATCGGATGTAAAAAAAAATGTATATTTTTATCCGGGAACAATGATAATGCATTGCACTCTGGAAACTCTGGAAACATTACGAAAATAAAACGGGGTTCCAATTAAAAAAAAATAGTCTTGAGCTTAGAATAAGCCTGAAGGTAATTTTCGAGGTTAAATTCAATGGTGTGCAAATTCTGTGCTACCATTAAATATCCCAGGAAAAATCCTTAAACTTTTGTCTGAAACAATTTCCAAAGAAATGCACACCCTCTGAGATATTTCGCCGTTACGGGAGTTTTAAGTTTCACCTTGAAATGACCTTGCCGGAAAAATCGATCATATCATACTCGGACGTAGAATTTCCCGCTCTTTCAGAATCCATGAAAAAAAATAGGGGTTCCCATTTAAAAAAATTAACTTGACCTTGAAATAACCTTCAAGGTCATGTTCAAGGTCAAATTCAATATCGCCATTAAATAGCCAGGGAAAAATCCTGAAACTTTTGTCTGAAACATTTTCCTCGAAAATGCACTCTCGCTGAGATATTTTGCTGTTCCGGGACTTTTGGATCACCCTGTATATAAATGCAGTATAACCTGCGATATCGGTAATAACGAGGAGCCCTCACTTTCGGGGTACGAGTTCTGAATTTTGGCAGTATCGCGGTCAATTTCTTTGCGATATCGCAGGTTCTACTGCATGTATATATAAATTTCTTATTTTTTCTACTTTATATATATAATTGTAAGTTTGTAAATATGTACAACTTTAATTTTTTATTATTTTTTTAATATGTAAATATAAGTACTATATTCATTTCGATTTGAACATTTTTTATTATATTTGTAAATATGTGTATATAAATTTCTTTTTCTTCATATTTCATATACATATATGTGTAAGTTTGTCAATGTAAGTACTATTCAAATTTCTATTTGTACTTTTAAAAATTTTTACTTTATTTGTAAATATGTAAATAAATGAAATTTTTTACATTACATTTTGTATATAAAATTTATAAATTCAACATGTATACAAATATAACTTCTATTTCTTTTTTTCATTCTGTACATATATTCTAGTCTCTTCTTTTTTATATATGCAATTTTTAAAAATGTTATTATACATATATATCTGTTTTATTTTATTTTTTTTTTAATGTTTGCTATCTTATTGTATTCCCCCCCCCTTACTCACCCTATATGAATAAAACAATACCCATAGAAGAAAACTACTCAAGATAAGAAAAAGGGTTGGGAGTCTATTTTATTTTATTTTTATTTATATTTAAATGTTTACTTATTTATTTAACTTTCAATAGTTATAATACATTGTATAGGGATTGGATTTCTGCCAAGCACGTCGGAAGAATGTAGCCATATCACGTTAATACATATTCTGCACTCGTTGGCGACCAAGCTGTTGACGAAACCGAACCCATCGACCTCCACGTCTATTTCTTCTTCGTTCTTCCTGCAGAATACGAATCATAATATGAATATGAAACAAATTTTTTTCAGTGTAAAGCCTCACTGTAAAAAGTGACAAATTTTACCATAATCAACATTGATCATAATATTGCCTGTGTTGTACGTGGTATATTTAACACATTCATCCGTGTGGAATTTACTACGTTCATCGTGGGCTCGATTTTGACCAATGTATAACATAACAAAAATACAGCACTTGTTTGTAAGCTTACACTGTAAAAAATCAAAATGAATTTTACAACGTTGATTTTAATAGTATTTGTGCGGTTATATCCTCAAATGACAAATTATTAATGCAAAACGAATTGCGCAAGTGCGGAGCGTCTTTTCGTTCTATCGCACGAATCGGAGATCGGCAAGTATCGAGGAAGAAGAGGGCCGGATCGCAATATCGCAAGAGCCCTTCGCGAAAGAGGGGCGTAATAATTGAAATTTGAACCCGGAACATAAAATTACAAAATTCACGGACAATCGTGAACAGACCGCCCGCCTCGACCTGCGCAAGGTCGAAAAAACTTAACCTACGTTGAAACTGATTGTTACACTTAACCTAAACAAAGTCTGCCCATGAGAATTGAACGCAGCACCGCCCGCCATGACGTAATGGGGAGATGTCGGCGATCAGCTGATAGGTAGCACACATAATTGCGCGATAGGACGAACGTATTCGGAACTCGTCGTCCTGACTTTGACAACGCGTACCCGATTATCTCTCCCACGCATGCACTCGATGATGCGGCCCAATTCCCATTTACAAGGGGGCAATGCAGGATCGCGAAGAAGCACCATACTTCCTACTTGCACTTCGTTCTTCTCGAATCTCCATTTCGAGCGCGACTGGAGAGTGTGCATGTACTCATTAGCCCATCTTCGCCAAAACGACTCGTAAATTTGGCGCACTAATTGCCAGCGCGACAAACGCGATTCAGCGACATCGAGCGTTGTAGGTTCAGGAGGAGTGGTAATTGCGGTACCGATAAGGAAATGTCCTGGCGTTAGGGCTTTGTAATCATCCGCGGAGTCTGACAGTGGCGCAATCGGTCGCGAATGAAGGCATGCTTCAGCTTGAGCCAAAAAAGTGATGAATTCCTCGTATGTCAATGTATGCGGACCGACTACGCGGCGCATGTGATACTTGACGATTCGAACTCCGGCCTCCCATAGCCCGCCGAAATGAGGCGCGAAGGGGGGAATGAAATGCCAAGTGATACCGTCTGTTGCGAGAAAGTTCAAGACGTTGGGATCGCGACTTATAGCGTGAAAAGCGGCGGAAAGCTCGCGGTCGGCTCCTCGGAATGTAGTGCCGTTATCGGAATACATATCCAGAGGCAGGCCCCGCCGAGAGCAAAACCTATTTAACGCGGCCAAGAACATTTTCGATGTATAGTCATTAACGAGCTCTAAATGTATAGCTCTTGTAACTAGACACACAAAAAGCGCGATGTACGCCTTGTGGCTCTTATGTCCTCGTCCAGATGCGTTGCGAATCAGTATAGGGCCAGCGTAATCTACCCCAGTATGTACAGACGCGCGCAAAGACGGAGTTACTCTAACCCGGAGGAGACTGCCCATCAGCTGCGTAGGTACCTCGGCCTTTTCTCTGGCGCACACAACGCACTGATACAAAACGGATCGAACTGTTTGACGTGCTCGCAGAATCCAGAACTTTTGCCTCAGAGTGGCGATCGTAAGCTGAAGTCCGCTGTGAAGAAAGCGCTGGTGAGTGTATCTAATTATCAACGACGTGATCAAATGCGATCCCAACACGATCGGGTGTTTCGTGTCATAAGGCATTGACGCGTTCTGTAATCTCCCGCCTACTCGAATGAGACCATCGTCATCAAGATAAGGATTTAGCGATGCGAGGGAACTCTTCCCCGAGACATGATACTCGGATCTTAAGGAGACAATTTCGGTTTTGAATAAGGCGCGTTGAGTATAAGCGAGCCAAAAAACCTCGGCCTTTGAAATTTCCGCGCTTCGCAGCCAGAGACCTCAAGCTGGGTCTTTCCGAGATTTTCTGCACAAAGAAATAAACCGTAGAACGTAAGCTGTGACGCGCAACAGAGTTGACCAACGCGAGAAACGAGACGCTAACTCCCACGAATCCTCGCAATGAGTAGACGCGACGATGACCTGCGTTTTTCTCTCGAGAAGACTGTCGTCTGTGGCAGGAATAGTCAACTTGGGCCATTTTTCGGGTCCGCCACGCAGCCAACTAGGCCCGTTCCACCACAAGTGAAGGTTGATGAGTTCACTCGGTAACAAACCCCTAGAACAACAATCAGCAGGATTGTCACGAGTGGGCACGTGGTGCCAAGTAGCATTAGGGGCGAGCGTGTGAATTGCAGCAACCCTATTGGCTACGAAGGTTTTCCAGTTCGAAGGGGGTTGGTCGACCCAGGCGAGCGCTACCGTGGAGTCTGACCAGCAATGGCAAGGCACGTCGGCTAGATTCAGAGGTTTTTGAACGAAAGCCATTAGACGCGCCAAAATGACAGCGGCGGACAATTCCAGTCGAGGGATGGTTAAAGGCTTCAAGGGGGCCACTTTAGATTTTGCGCACATCGGGGTGATTCTGACTTCACCGGACTGCGAAGTCGCTTTCAAATAAAGTACAGCGCCATAAGCAACGCTGGACGCATCGGCGAAACCGTGAAGCTCAAGATTAGCAGTCTCGCTTCCCTGACCGGTCCATCGATCGAAAGACACAGCATTTAACAATGGTAATTCTGAATAATAATTACGCCACTTACGAAATAAATCATCGGGAACTTGGTCGTCCCAATCGCATTTTTGCGCCCAAAGTTGCTGTATGAAATGCTTAGCCACGACAGTGACCGGAGCGGCCCAGCCAAGCGGGTCGTAAAAACGAGCAATCGCGGACAAAATCGCGCGCTTGGTCTCGGGCACCGAGGTACTGGGAGGTACCGAAAACTGAAATTCATCATTCCGAGAGTTCCACAGAACACCCAGAACCTTTTGACTATCGTCAGTCTCTACTGATTTGGACTCACTGACGCTATGTTCCTCAGGGGGCAAATCGTCGAGGAGTTCGGGACAATTACTCGCCCATTTGTGAAGGTGGAATCCACCGTTGTCAAGCAGGCCCGTCAATTGAGCGCGCATAATCCGAATGAGGCGGACGTTGTCCGCACCGAAGAGATAATCATCGACGTTCGTATTGAACCGAATTATGGTCCCGGTGAGTGGAAAATCCGTTCCCTCATCTTCAACGAGCTGTCGCATGACTCGAATGGCCAGATACGCGGCTGGGGCGGTGCCATAAGTGACAGTTGTCAATCGAAATTCCTGGATCGCGTCAGAGCCGCGCGGACGCCAAAGAATGCGTTGATAATCGGAATCACGTGAATCGATGCGAATTTGGCGATACATTTTGGCAACGTCGCACGAGTATGCCAAACGCCATTGTCGCCATTGAAGCAAAACCGAAGAGAGGTCATTCTGCAACTTCGGACCAACCAACAGGTGGTCGTTTAATGAAGTACCGTTGGAGGTCGCGCACGACGCGTTGAAAACGACTCTAACTTTTGGATTGAGTGGGTCACCCCGTACCACAGCTTGATGCGGAATGTAGGCAAGGCGATCGGGAGTGCTCTCCATCGTGGGAACGCGTTCCATATGACCTAAACGGTAGTATTCGTCTAAAAAATTGGCGTATTCCTTCGCGACCGCAGGTTGTTTCTCGAGACGCCTATGCAAGCGAGAAAGCATAGCGAGCGCTTTGTGTTTAGACCCTCCGATTACAGGGGGAGAATCGGTTTTGAAAGGGAGTCGGACTACGTATCGGCCGTCAGGAGCTCGTCGATGCGTGGATCGAAAATGATCCTCGCATTTTTGATCGTCTAGTGACAAGGGCGTAACCTGCGGCAACTCCTCGATCTCCCAAAACCGACGTAATTCGATATCGAGAGAATCATGCGTACAAGACAGGTGAGCGTACACCTGAGCCGTGGCAACGGAGAATCGATCGCGTGTAGGTCTGGATAACCGAATATTGTATTTTGAGCTGACGGCTCGCCTGCCCCGCCACGACGCAAACCGTCGCGCAATGTTAAAGCATACAAATCGGCGCCGATAATGAGGTCAATCGGCGATGATTGGAGACTAGGAGGGTCAGCTAGTTCGATTCCGTCAAGATGTGCGCCTTGAAACGTGTTGCAGGGCCCAGCACTTGCGTATTTTGTGAGCGATCGCATTATAAGCGCTTCCGTCGAGAGCACAGGGACATCTTTCTCGCAAGGCGCGATTTTGACAACGGCGGAATGAGTAATTATTCCCGCATCTGACTCGCCTATACCGGTCACGGAGCAATATACGCGACGTCTTATAACTCGAAGCGACTGCGCCAAGCTACTCGAAATAAACGTGGCTTCGGAGCCCTGATCCAATAAGGCCCGAACTCGCTGTTCCCGACCGGTCGCAGATCAAACCCGAACCCAAGCTGTCGCAAGAAGAATCCTCCGTTGATTTGCGGAGGCGTCATTAAGTACATGAGCGTTGACATCTGTGTGCGAAAGCGAAGTATTGACACAGTCATCTGACTCAAACGTTATGTTGGGTTCGGCTGAGCTAGCGTTGATTCTGCCGGAATCCGTGTCGAAATGCAAGAGAGTATGATGCTTGCTTTGACATTTGCGACAAGTATTTTTACTCGTACATTCTTTGAACGCATGTTTCTTACTTAAACAGTTAACGCAACGCTTTTCCTGCTTAACTATATTGAAACGCTGAGACGGAGTTTTATTTTTGAAACTCGAGCACGATGATAAAAAGTGATTGCCGCTACATAAGTTGCAACGTTCCAAACCGACGCTAGACGAGTCTAAGTGAGATTGCACGGATTTCAGCGTACGCGAATCACGTTTGTCGACTTTTGACAGCGGGCGCGATGCATCGTCAAAATTTTCCAGCGCGCGAATTCGAGCTACGAGAAATTTATCTAGCGCATCGTACGTCGGATATTCGGTCGATTCGCCGAGCTTGAGTTCCCAAGCTTGACGAGTGTTGACGTCCAAACACTGCGCAACGCGATGAACAATTATGTCGTCCCACTGATCAACGGGTCGTTCCAAATTTTTAAGCGATTTCAAGCAAATGTTTACCGTATCACTCAATGTACGTAATTCGTTCGCGGAACCGTTATGTAATTTTTTAATGTTAAAAATCGCGTCTAACTCTACTTGAATTAATTTTCGCTTATTTTCGTAGCGATCTTGTAACGCTTTCCACGCGATTGCAAAGCTAGCGACGGTAATTGGAAGAGCGGAAATGCAGTTGACAGCGATACCCGAAAGACACGAAGACAAATACAAAGTCACTTTTTCACTTTTTTTGAAACTTCACGTCACTCCAATCCGGCTCGAAGGACCAAATTTGTGCGGTTATATCCTCAAAAAGAAGTCGGAAAATGTTGAACCACTGAATGCCGGAACAAGCTCGACAGAGCCCGGAGTGGGGGGGGGGGTGAAATTATGGTAAAATAAAAAAAGTAAAATTCGAATTTTTAATATTAACAAAGTAATTGTAATATATATCTTAAAAAATGGAGCACCAAGCATACATGGATTTGCATAAATGAGCGCGACTCAGGGCGCTGGATACATGTTGACGCCACGCGGTAACAATGGCTGCCCCATATGGCACCAAAGAACGAAAATGGAGCCGAAATCCGTTTTTCAAACTGTCCAAAATTAAATACAGTCTTTTACAATTTGATTGATTGCCGAAAGGCGCGTGAAATCACAAGCACTATAATGGCAATCAATTCGCTGCGAGGTCACAAGGGACGCGAGCGAACGAGTAATAGCGCACACGTTTCCACCGACGCCTTTTCGGATGCGAATTGAAAATAAATGTCCAAACTTCGCGTTTCGCGGCGAATTGCGGTTGTTCGCTTTGCGCGTTGGGTGAATCGCAGATCAGCGACAAGAACGACAGATTCGCGGATCGAATGGACAATGAAATCGAAATTAATGGCCGTCCGCGATGCGAATTTGTGAAAAGTACAATTATTACGAAAAGACGCGTAGTTGAATGCGGTACTTTTCGAACTGGCTTCCCCCTCGATGCATGTGACGATCTGCCGATGATGAAGAATATCACGCAGGCGCGAGACAGCGCGAGTTGCTCTAAATGACAAATTATTAATGCAAAACGAATTGCGCAAGTGCGGAGCGTCTTTTCGTTCTATTGCACGAATCGGAGATCGGCAAGTATCGAGGAAGAAGAGGGCCGGATCGCAATATCGCAAGAGCCCTTCGCGAAAGAGGGCTGTAATAATTGAAATTTGAATCCGGAACATAAAATTACAAAATTCACGGACAATCGTGAACAGTATTATTAATTTTACATAGTATTATTACAAAAATTGTATGTCCGAATTTGACCAGTGGGGTGTAAAGTTCAATGTGAATTTTTACAGTGTACCTCTTTCAAGAGAGAGAGAGGGAGAGAGAGCGAGAGAGAGAGAGAGAAAACAAATTAAACTTACACATGTTTATAGTACATCTTCATCCGCATCCTTTACCGCCGTCCTTCCATCCTTCGACGCATTTTCTATTTTGCCCTCCTGAAAAGAAATGCAATGAGTTCATCTCTGGGCTTTGCATATGCTTGATGCGAAGAAAGAGAGAGAGCGAGTGAGGGAGACCGAGAGAGAGAGAGAATGAGAGATTGACAATGAAAAAGAATTGGGATGAGCCGCATTTGTCCGACTCCTAATCGCGGGTAGATTTTGAGGTGCTCAGAGGTACTTTGTTGTATCCGAAATTAGGAGTCGGACAAATGCGGCTCACCCGAACATGACAGAAAACTGCGAACTTATAAAAACATACGTATGTATGCTTACCGTTCCTACGTCGGTCGACGTCATTTTTGAAGAGACGAAAACCTGCAAACGATACGTTGCACTCCGTATATCCCGGATATAAACTGCAGCTGTTGCATACATATATATGTATGTACTGGGGTAAATCAAAATAAAACCTCTTTGAGAGACCTATAAATGATCGAAAATTGCATGGGCCGAAGACGAAGAGCAGAAAAAAAAAATAAAACTTCTTCCTCTTCGGCCAATGCGATTTTAGGTCAATTAGAGGTGGCTCAAAGAGATTAAAGTACATATTTTGAGTCACCTTAGTATGTACATATTTTATGTATCGCGTGCGTTTCCAAATGGTTCAGCTTAGTGTTCACAGATTTAGAATAAATCCAGCGCACGCGCTGTGCGACTTCGCGCTGGTTGGGGGTTCGATTCCCCGCGGAGCCGCTGAAATTTAAACGGCACGCCGGCGGATGAGTCTCAATGCAAATTAATCGATTTTGACATGAAAATACATGCAAAAAATTCGGTTCTTTTATGAAATCATCAAGAAAGAACATGGAAATAATGCGAAATATTTTTGGTATAAGAATGACAGTAGCAAAATCCTCGTTTTTTTACTAAAATTGTACGTGATTCATATTATTAATGATAAAAACTAAAATGTAATGCTACAATTATAAATAAATAATTCTCTGATATGATGTAATTAATTTTAATGAAAATAATGCTATTAATAATATAATGTCACTTTTTACTTGATATTACTTTACTGCATTTTGTTTTATTACATTTTATTGTATTCTATTTTATCTTATCTTATTCTACTTCATTCTATTTCATTTCATATTATTGTATGTAATTTTATTTAATCAAAATTTTTTTTAATGTAATAAAAATAGCTTTGAAAAACGGTTACTTGTATGGAAAAAATCAACGGTAATCTAACGCAATTCACCGTACGATTTTGATACATGTCGGTACGTCTGTATAGAATTATGTACGGTGAGGTACGTTTACGTACGTTCGCGTACGATTTGGTTACCATTCGAACATTTTGTACACCATTGTACAGAAACGTACGCAAACGTACGCGAACGTACACAAACGTACGCAAACGTACACAAAATTGCTAGAACATACTGAAGCATGCGGAGATGTACAGTATTGTACACTATAGATGTCAAACAACCATTCGTAATAAAATATTTTCTTACAAAAACGTCCGGAATTATATGAATATGTACTGAAACGTACGCAGACGTACGCAAACGTACGCAATTGTACGGATATATGCAGCCATGTATAGAAACGTACGAAATTTTTGAACTATTTACAGGAACGTGCCCGACTGCACGAATATTGAATATCCCAGATAGGTGCCCGTTTTTCTTCCGTTATTTTTTTTCGATTTTTTGTCCAAAATTTTTCACGTAATTTTGGAGGAAAATGACCCAAACCAATTCTTCTACATTGGACAAATATTCCAAAAATTTGTCGCGTTTTTTAGGGATATTTATACATTTTTTCATATTTTTCGCTCATTTTTTACAATTGCAAGGTTATTAAACAAAAAATCACGAAAAATTTGTGTAAGCTTTTCTTCGATGGAGAAATCATATAAACTATTTGCATCAAAGTCGGCAATTGTTCACGGATTGCGGTCAAGTTGGCTTGGAATGCCCCACATATATTTTTTTAAATATACATTGTAAATGATGCACGTAATGAAGAATAAAATGAACAATATAAAGAAGGGAACCGTAGGTAACTGAAAGGAATGCTTTTTTTATTTATATCACTTATGTCATACAAAATATCTTTATTGGAATAATAACAAAATTTTAAATTAGTTAATACATTTTGCAGTAGTTGCTTTGCTCAAAGAACCTATGAATAGATGATTTCTTACATTCATTAAAATACATGGTCTGTAAATGTCATTACAACTGATGACATTGAAATCATTTGTTTCCACTATTTTACAATATTTTAAATGTTTAACACATACATCCGCATTTTTGAAAATATAAGTATTACGAACATCCAATTTTTTATAAAATATAAATACCTTATTTCTGTTACTATACTCTACTTTATAAATTTTTTGTATTATACCAAAATCTCCATGTCTGGTTTGAAATACCGAATCATTCGTTTTTTTACATCGATTATATGTGCAAGATGTATAACGACATCCATTGTAAATAATTTTGGAATACATTAAACATTTTCTTAACAACATATACGTAACTGACGATTTTGCGCGTAACGTTGAATCCAATGCCTGGAGCCCGTAGTTTATTGTAAGGCAGTATGTATCTGAGCCGTCCAGCGACTTGTGGGCAGCGACACGTCAACACACGACACTACTGTTAGCGAAATCTACCCCTTGCACCAGTGTTGCACTTTTGCATCAAAAGCGTGTAAATAAACACCGCCCGGGTGCAAGTCTCTCAGCTAGAGACGGAGGTTAGGTTTCGTTTGTTTAGTTATTTTCATTTAAAAACCGATATTTTTGAAGATATTATTTTTATATAAGAACATTTTATATATCTAGCGAAATTGTCAAGGTCACAGGTGTCTCATATCTCTCAACAATGATTGTTCGCAAGATAAGGATTATGATGATAATATTGCTGCAAAAGTTTGCGAAAACATAGAAAGACGATGTAATATAATGGATTTTGTTCATGTGTTTTCTCAAATACATGAAACATTTGATAAACATTCCGAAGACCGATTGTGCACACTTGAAGACTTGCGTTATGTGGGTTCTCGTCAAATTGGATTAATGTCTGAAATGACATTCACATGCGCAAGGTGTTCATTCACAAAGAAAATAAGTAGTGAATCATGTAATGATAAAACTGATATTGGAATTAACCATGCAGCAGTTGCTGCTACAATAAATACTGGAATAGGATTTTACCAATTAGAAGAGCTATGTGCAGCGATGAACATTCCGTGTATGGCAGGCACAACGTATAGACGATATCATGAAAGTATCCATAAAATAGTTACAGATGTGGTTGAACCGTCACTTAAGGAAGCTGGAGAACTGGAAGTCCGTACAAAAGTTGTAGCTGACGGCACTTGGTTGAAGAGGAGTTACCATGGTGGAAAATACGACTCTAATTCAGGCGCAGCTTTCATTATTGGCTATTATAGTAAAAAAGTATTGTACGTTGGAGTGCGAAACAAGTACTGTTTTATATGCTCACGAAGTGAAAAAAGTGTTGTAAACCCTAGACCTCACGTTTGTTACAAGAACTGGGATAGTAATAACAACTCGTCTAGTATGGAGTCTGATATTTTACTGGAAGGTTTTAAATGCAGTAAGGACCAGCATTCTCTTATTTATGAATTTGTAATAGCAGATGGTGACAGCAGTGTGTACAATCGCATACAGCAGTATGATCCTTACGAGGAAGTACGTGTAAAAAAAGTCGAATGCACTAATCATCTCTTGCGCGACCTTTGCAACAATTTAAAAGACGTTGGTAAAGGAAGAAAGCGTTTAGGTCAGTGGCGAAAAATAATTGGAAATCGAACTCTACGAGCAAGAATTGCAGTTAAAAAAGCTGTTCAATTCCGTCGAGGTGAAAATACATCAGATGATATAAAGAAAAACAAGTTGAGGTCGGATATATTAAATATCCCTTATCACATTTTCGGTGAACATAGTAATTGCGATCCGTATTTTTGCGATGGGCGTGCCAAAGAAGAAGAAATTAATTATATTCCGGATATGCAGAAAATTGGATTATTAGCGGAAGTTGAGGAATCTTTTTTAAGATTGTCACAAAACTGCGAAAGTTTACTAAAAGATATGAATAACAACATAGTGGAATGTTGCAACGCCGTTATACCAAAAATGATAGGCGGAAAACGCATTAATTTTGGTCTAAAAGGATCTTATTGGTTAAGGTGTTTATTTGCTGTCTTACAGTTCAATTCACAAAAAGCGATGTCCAACATTCTTATATCATTGAATAAATCAGGACCGCATGTTGTGAAAAAACTAGAAAATCGAAGAAAATTGTCGAATGATACGAAGAATGTGTATATTAATATGTCAAAAATGTTCGAAGGGAAACAAAGCCACTTTTTTATTAAAAGGGGAAGAAAGGAGAAAAACGAACATTATGGACCTTCCTGCGAAGCACCTGATTTCAGCATTGAAGAATACAATGCACAACAAATAATTTTTGTACAAAAATTAAAAGTTTGGCAAAATGAAAGAAATAAAATTGAATTTCAAACAAAAGGACAAGATTCAAGCGACTTGTGGCATCAAATGCGTAGAAAATTATTGACAGCATCTAATTTTGGGCGAATTTGTAAAATGAGGGAAACAGCTTCATGTGCTCAAGTAGTTAAAGATATTGTATATCCTTCAGAAATGAAATCGAAGCAAAGATAAAGTAAATGAATGTGGAATGTTTATCGATAGAAATATTCCGTATTTGGCAGCAACTCCTGATGGTCTAATCGGCACCGATGGTATCATAGAAATTAAATGCCCTTTCGTAGCGCGAGACATGACAGTTGACGAAGCTATTAAAAAAAAAGTTGGAAATTTGCACAGCGTTTTCAATAAAGATGTAACTGACATGAATAAATCCCACACTTATTATTATCAAATCGAAGGGCAGTTGCATATCGCTGATACGACGTTCTGCAAATTTGTTGTTTGGTCACCTATGCAAATGAAAATTATGACCATTAAAAGAGATGATGAATTTTGGAATTCTAAAATAGAACCTTATATAACGAAATCTTACGACAATTGCGTACTGCCGGAAATAATCGATGGAAGACATAAACGAAACATGCAAATTCGAGATCCAGTGTACATAATCAAAGCTCAAAATGAAAGACTGGTACGTAAATTGCATGAGGTCAAAGTTACCTTAACAATGATGAAAAATAACTTGTACGATGATATACATTATTACATGCAGAATATTGGAGACATATTCCCAGTGGGACAATATTCTTGCGACGTTAGTGTACAGCTTTTAGGTAAAACGTGTTATACATTATGGTCAGATGAATTTCAAACATTGCGTGCAAAATCTTGGATTGAGGGTTCCGTATTAGATTGTTTCATGACGGCTAATTGCGACCAGTTTTGGTCTGATGTAACTTTTGTATCAACGGAACACACAAATTTTATTATGGGTGACGAATGTGAAAAATTAAAGACGGAAAATTGGCAAATGTACAACATTGGTGGCGTGTTCACGGGCAAAGTTTTCTTACCTTACTGTTACAGTCATCATTGGTGTTTAGTAGTACTTGATGTTAAAAGTGAAACAATGACGCACATTGATCCCATGACAAATGGACCGTCTGGTGAACGAGCAGTGGTGGCTTTAAAAAAGTATCTTACCGAATGCCGTGCTTATAAAATGAATAATCTGTGCGCGATAAACTGGCGTGTTATATCATGTACTGAAAACTAACCTCTTCAAAGTGATTCGTATAACTGCGGAATGTATGTCATGCATTAATTAAAAAATAATATATATCTTCTATCGTTTCATGGAAATTTCGCCACCAATTGATCATTAAGATTATCACATTTGCCACCAATTGGCTCAGAAATTATGCAAAAGCAGCACAATTCACGAAGATGTAATATGTATTCAGATACGATACTAAATTATGAAAATTCTTCATTAAATGTATAATATGTTAGCATAATTTGCGTTGACGTTGATAGTGTACAAAATTTTTTATTTATTATTTTATTTCATTTCATACGTCTATGATACGTCTAAGCAATCTAGATTTGACCATATCTGAATATCATATTATTTCTATGACAATTCTCGGCGTATTTCCTTTTATCATAAACACATAATTCTCATAAATGAGTATTTTTTCTGTAATGCATGTATATATTCGATTAACGACTACTTCTGAAAACTAGATTGATGAACATAATTAACGAGGCTGTGTGTAAATGACTGGAACGAATGTCGCCACTTCGTGAATGAAAGTAATCATTATACAACAGCTGATATCAGCAAGAGCCGTAGGAAATGTATGTTGATTTTTAAAATAATCTGTTATAAGTAAACTTATACGAAACAGAATAGAAAATATATACAAAATAGAAAATAGAATAAATTTATTATTATCATTATAACAATTTTTTTTTAATTTAATAAAAAAAAAACGGGAGCATGTGACTAACTACAAAAAAAATAAGTATCAGGTTTAGACACTAAATAGCACATATATTTCCATATTAATGGAGTATGCTATTTATTTACATGCAGTTTCCAATGGTGTTCGTACTTAACTCACTAACGAACTGATATATACTGAGATGCGTATTCCATGTGGGATCAATATAAAGGTACATATAACATGACATTCATCACTGTCGTGTATTATGTTTGTTATTTATCGTTTAGTGTGTAATTGATTAATATACTACGTACGATCGGCTCCACGTCTTTATGTCACATGACAACTAATCACATGATAAAATACAACACGATAATTGATCACGCGATAAAATATCACATGGACAAATAACCATAAACAATAATATCACTATGTTTATTCGTCTAGTAAAAGCATATGCGTGCCCTAAAAATACCCTAACCTAACCTAAATGTGGCTGCACAGGAAAATTTTGTTCGCGGAAAATAAATCTATAAACATATGTGGAAATCGTAAACAAAAATTATTTTCAATCTGATCTTTTAGACATCATAATATATAAATATATGACCAAGTAATACATATATGATTTTTTTTAATCAAGAAAAGATTTAAATGTGTGATATTTTGTCGATGTGATATTTTATCAGTGTGATCATTTGACGTGTGATCAAATGTCCGTGATATTTTTTCGTGTGATCATTTGTCCGTGAAATAAAGATGTGCTTTGTTCAAGACTGCCTCCCTTCTAGTTTAGTTATGTTAGGTTAAATACTTGTAGGTTTAACAAACAATTTGTTCAAGACTCTCCCTCCAGGTTAGCTATGTTAGGTTATATGATTGTAGGTTTAACTAACAATTTGTTCAAGACTGCATTCTTCCAGATTTGATTATTGTAGATTAAATGCTTGTAGGTTTAACTAATAATTTGTTCAAGACTTCTTTCCTCCAGGTTTAGTTTTGTTAGGGTAAATACTTGTAGGTTTAACAAACAATTTGTTCAGGACTGCCTCCCTCCAGTTTTAGTTATGTTAGGTTAAAAGTTTGTAGGTTTAACGAACAATTTGTTCAAGACTGCCTTCCTCCAGGTTTGGTTATGTTAGGTTAAAAGCTTTTAAGTTTAAAAAATATTTTTTTCAATACTGCTTTCCTCCAGGTTTAGATATGTTAGGGTAAGTGATTGTAGGTTTAACTTATACTTTGTTCAAGGCTGCCTCTCCCCCGGTTTACTTGCGCTAGGTTAAGAGGTTACATAATTGTCTTGAAGGACAAAAAAAGGTTATTTTCTCGAATTTTTCTTAAAGATACTAAACGAAGTAGATAATTAGTTTTTTTTTTATATATAAAAGTACGAGATGCGAACACCAATTGGTAAAAATTTAAATTATAAGTATAAAAAAACACGGCGTTGGCAAATGTCTTGAAGTAAATTGTCCAAAAAAAAATGGACTCGCGGTAGTCAGCATAACTTAGCACAGAGAATAACTGTAGAAACGAATTTTACCGCACCTGATTGAATAAAATATCGTATGCAACACGAGCGTAAAATGACGATTTTACGCAGTCTCCTATCTAATTGCGTGGCGTGCGTAAAATCTCATTTTACACCCTAGTTGCATAATATACTATTACTTTTAAAATACTTTCAATTCGTAATATTAATCATATACATGGTAAGGAATAACTTTAAAGTTACCATTCGCAGTGTATTTTCGATATTATATTTTAAACAGCCTTATTTTCAGTAGAATAAATTAAATAATACAAGTGGATTATTTATTTATAAGTGTTAAACTATACTTTATAATTTTTATTACTAACAAGTATGTATCGCATACAATTTTAACCAAATAAGAGGTATTTTGGTACTTTATTGCTTATAAAAGAAAATATTTCTTAATATTTTCATTTTCTTTCTTCATGTTTTTAGAAAGGAACTTATCTTGCGCCGACATCGTAAAAAATCCGAATTTTTCAAGTGCATTTTCATGTCAAAATCGATTACTTTGTGTTGAAACTCGTCCACCGGCGTTCCATTTAAAATCCAGCGGCTTCGCGGGGCCGCAGCCGGCTAACCAGCGCGACGTCATGCTGCGCATGCGCGAGATTCCTTCTAAATCTGACAACACTGCGCATGGCGTATCCCAAACGTGATGTTCAGTTGTTCAGTTACTGCGTCCCCGCGGAAACCACCAGAAATGGAGGAGATAGAGAGAGCTATTGGCTGTCCCGTAACCCCTGCAACCAGCTGCAAAATGGTGCGTATATTTTATTTTCGCGTTTTTTATATTTATTCCATTTCTTAAATGTCTCATAATATATTAAAATGTTTCAGGTCAACGAAGAAGGAGCAACGAACACCGAGAAGACCGAGGATGCGGGCAAAGGCCAACTCTCCCATAAGGAAGCCGATCCGGTCACGGACGCGAGCCATGTAGACGACAAATTGGTAAATTTTTCTCGCTGTTTTCTGTTTGTATGTATTTGTTATTTCTCTCTCTCTCTCTCTCTCTCTCTCTCTCTCTCTCTCTCTCTCTCTCTCTGACAACTTTGTTATATTAGTTGGATTTTAATTTTTGAAGATTAGGAATTTTACATCGTGTTTTTACATGGTATTTTTTGCGTGTGCTGACTACTAAACGCCTACAAGTCCTGTTACAAATTTGTGTAACTCGATTCATTTGTATAAACATTGTGAGTGAGTTTGTACACCAATTTTTAGATCACATGTTCTATATATTGTGCCTTATAAATGCTAAATCAATTAAAAAGTGTCAACTTCGTAACTGTTTTGTATGACAGTACGAAGTTCACAATTTTTTTTAACTGTTTCAGCATTTAGTAGGTACAATATATGTAACACGTAATCTGAAAGTTGTAATAGAAAATCAGTTGCAGTGTTATATAAATAAATTGACTTACATAAATGTGCAGCGGGACTTGTATTAGTTCAATGATACAACAGTCTTGTAAAGTTCTTTGCCACTTTTTGCAGTGTATATTCGACTTGTTTATGGGTCATTCTATCTCAAACCGACAAAAGACAATCGCGTGTAGAGCATTTTTCATGCGGATTTTGTATAAAAATTAAATTATTTATAATATGTTGTGCACTATTTTGAAAGAAAATTTATTCATCACTGAAATGGCCCTTATATTTTTTAATATTTCTCTCATTTTCATATAGAAATTCAAGTTTAAAATAACGAACTCTTGATGTCTTAAAATACCCCCCATTACATTTTCTTGAAACTTGTATGAAAAGAAAGTTCAGCATGCCTAGTTTCAAGTACCATGCATTTTTTCATGGATTTTTGAGAGAATTTGAAGACAAAATGATAAAATATATTCAATCATAACCCATCCAGTCGACATATCACAATCGAATTTCATTTTTGATTATTTTAAATTTAAAAAGAGCGCTAACCTGTAGAAAACTGATTATTTATTTTAAAGATGTATATGAAAACAATTACACTAATATTTATTCCATTATTATTCCAATATTATTCCAATATAATATAAAATTCGATTCTGACATGTCGACTGGACGGGTTAGGATTGAATATATTTTATCATTTTTATCTTCAAATTCTCTCAAAAGTCCATAAAAAAAATGCATAGCACTTGAAACTACAAACGCTGAGCTTTCAATTTCTTGAACAATCAATTTTCTTTCGAAATACTGCATAACATACTATAAATAATTTCATTTTTATTTGACGAAATTCATTTGAAAAATGCTCTTTTTGCGATTGTCTTTTGTCGGTGGGACGGTTTGAGATAGAATGCCTCTTATGAATAATTATGTTGCTCGAGGCTCCTCTGACCTAACAAAAAAGCGAGGAAACTGTGCGCTGTAATAATTCATTTTTTAGACACTTTTTTAACAATTTCTATAGAGAAATAGGTTCCTTATTACAAGAGCTACCCAGTTTCCTCGCTTCCTTGTTCGCTTTGGGCTGTTGGGCGAGATGAAGTATACAAAAGTAATGTTCAGGTATTTTTCTAATTTCAGAACGAAAATGACCATCAGCAGATCCCACAAGATGTAAGATATATATATATATATATAGATACACATAGTCACACATAGACACATACACATAGATACACACACGCAGACAGTTTCATTCTGCATTTATTTTACAGGAACAACATAGAGCCAATGAACCGAGAGGCCAATGGGTACCAACTCCTCAGATGCGGAGGCGTCAGCAGGCCCGCGATCAGTACATGCACGACATGGCCACATTTTTTCGTTTTGCATGGCGAAAGCCAAAATTGTATAACGTGAAAGACTCCGAACCCTTTTTCCTTCTAGTGCAGTTTTCTTCCCCGAGTATTATTTATTTCACACATATTTACAAACTTATATATACAAAAAGTAAAATAAAAAGATTCATATACATATTTACAAACGTAATAAAAAAAAGTAAAAAATTTATTTCGCAGTTTACAAAATAATAAATAAATCAAATTTATATATACATATTTACAATAAAAAAATTATAGTTGTACGTTATGTAAATTTGCAAACTTGTAATTATATATATATAGGTACAAAACGTAAAAAAGTTTATATGTATATATGTGCAGTAGAACCTGCGATATCGGAAAGAAATTGACTTCGATACCGCCGAAATTGGGTGTTCGTACCCCCAAAGCGAGGGCCCCTTGTTATTAGCGATATCGTATGTTATACTGCATTTACAAATGAAACAAAAAATAAGTAAAAATCTAAATTTATATAGAACTTATATTTACATATTTAAAACAAATAAAAAATTTATATTTATAGATATAAATCAAGTTTATATATACTTACTTTTACAATTATATACACAAAACGTGAAACATAAAAAAATTATGTACATATTTACGTATTATTATGTAAATATATAGCGAAGTGACATTTATATACAACTTGAATTTACAATTTTATACACAAAACGTAAAATAAAAAAGTTTACATGTTTACAAATATAATAAAAAAAATGTACGAATAGAAAGGTACATACTATTCATTTATACATAAAAATAAAATAAAATAAGTTATATTTATTCGCATACGTCACGTGTATATGTTTATATTTTCAAACTTGTAATTATATGTACAAAATGAAAAATAAAACGATATATGTACATATTTACAAATGTAATAAAAAAAAGTGAAAATAGAAATTTATTTATTTGTATGCATTATGTGCACTCATGGTAGGGAAATGTAACCACACATATTCTTTTTTGATCGAATTGGGTGAGGCATCTGAGTGGCACCTTTGCAATAGAAAAGATGGGCTCAAAGCGTAGCAGTCAAAACAAACGAGAGAGAGAGAAAGACTTATAGAAATGTTATCAAGTTAGACAGAGATAAACGTCACGTGTAACATTTTCAGGTTTGATTTCTCCTATTTCTAAGACACAAATCTTTATGAAATCACTTTACCCGGGAGCTATTGTGATGCGGAATCGATTTATATAAAAAAATTAGCGAAAAAGCTGCTCATAAATAAATGTTAACCGTGCAAAGTTTCCTCGCCTTTTTTGACAGGCCACGCCCCCGTCTCGGAGCGCTCGAGGGCCCTTAAACAAAATGGAAAACGTCAAATGTCAATAAATGGGAACAATGATCTCTTATGAACAACAAAAATTTATTCGCTACTTTCCAGACTTCGATAAGTAGATTGGCGAGCTATGCTAATATTTAAATAAAAGGCAGTATATGAAATGTCCATCCATAGAGTTAAATATGGACCTATTTTGAGAACGGTATGGTTTAGTGTTTAGCGTGCTCGCCCAGTAGCCTGAACGGTCTCTAGGTGTCTAGTTCGAATCACCGACGATGCATGGTCTTTGTTTGATTTTTATTTATTTGAAAAATCGACGAAATAAACATTGCTCGGCGAAGGTATCAATTTGTAGGGGCACGAGTCTCCTGTAATTCGTAGTCTATGACTACGGGTATATGACTGGATAACTCCGAATCGTGTGCGACGTGCGTATACATCTTTTGTAACCATTTCGTGCCTTCGCAGCCTCGATTAAAAAACAACATACAAGCGTGTGGATCTTCTTGAACCTAACCTTAGCTAGAAATAGGGCTTGCATAGAAACTATATATCAAGATTCACCAACCCCTATAAATTCGGGACTGCTGTCTACCTTTATCGGGAGTTTGTCTGTACCGCTTGGGGCATTTCCGCGGTCGGTGCGTCTTTGGCATTACCTCGGAAAAGGATAGGGTAATTCAAGTTCGTATTAATACATCCGACCCAAGGTTTTGACTTACCAACGAGGTCCACAGGGGTACTTATGACAAAATATTTAATACAAAAGTAAAATAAACGTCATTAAAACCAAAAGAAAATATGTATGTACTAAAATACTCACTTTTCAAGAGCACCGTTTAACATCTACTAACTAAAGTCGACGTCAAATTCTACGTATCCGTTCTAAAATTTATGCAATTTATATGATGTTTTATGTAGATCATTTCTTCTATATTCCTCTTCTTCCAATGAATCTCATTGTCTAAAATGGTAAAATTCGAAAATTTAAAATTGTGACACGTCATTACCGCGTGTGCAGTCAATGTTGTATGCTCTATGTACTTCTTCCAATTATTTTGATGTTCATATAAACATTTTGTTATATAGCGTTTCTTTTGACCAACATTTGCTACTATTTATTTTATAAATATTTGACTTAAGCAATTTGTCAACCATATCAATATTGATTTTAAAAATTATCTAACGTATTGAATCGATTATTTACTACGGGAAAGTCAAATTTTGTATACATAGCTCCGAACAGGCTGATTTACTATACCAATCTTTAATCAAAATGTTATTTTGCCTGATGAATTTGATGTTCAAAAATGGTAGAGCACCATTTCCTCCGGTTCAAAAGTAAATTCTAATTCAGGGATATAACCGTTAAAAGAATCTACAAGGTGCTGTATTTTGTTTTTAGAGTACATCAAAAATGTATCATCAACAAATCGTCTCTAGAAAATAGGTTTACGTTCCAGATGCTTACGTTCCAGAAAATAGGTTTACCGTCCAATATCTCTGTTTTAGGATGAAGTTGGCGGCCATTTCCCAGCGGCCGATTTGACGGAGCGCCCGGACGACAGAGTTTCTCAACCGGCCGCGATCTCGACCGTTTTTATGAACAATTCGCGGGATTCTCATTCTGAAAATGACTTTGTCTTCCTTCTATAGGTTTGAAGACCATTTTCAGCAAAATTCATGCAATGAACTGCTTTTGTTGCAAAGTTATAACGATTATTGATAACAACTTAAAGTATCTGACGAATTTAACGGTCTTTTTTTAAACAATTGAGGGTGTTCATTTTTAAAAATGATTTTATCTCACTTCTATGGGCTTCAAGAATATTTTCTGCAGAATACAGAAAATGAACACCCTTTGTTACAAAGTTATAACGATTGTTTGTAAGAACATAACGATTCTGACGATTTTAACGGTCTTTTTTTAAACAATTAACAAAATGATTTTATATCACTTCTAAGGACTTCAAGAATATTTTTTGCAAAATACAGAAATGAACACCCTTTGTTACAAAGTTATAACGATTGTTTGTAAGAACATAACGACTCTGACGAATATATCCGTCCTTTTTTATACAATTAAGGGCGTTCATTCTTGAAGCCTTTAGAAGTGATATAAAATCATTTTTATAAATGAACACCCTTAATTGTTTAAAAAAACGGCAAATTCCTCAGATTCGTTATGTACTCATAAACAATCGTTATAACTTTGGAACAAAGGGTGTTCATTTTCTGAATTTCGCAGAAAATATTGTGGAAGTCTTTAGAAGTGATATAAAATCATTTTTAAAAATTGAAGAACCTTAATTGTTTGTAAAAATACCGTTAAGTTCGTCAGATACTTTACATTGTTATCAATAATTGTTAGTTATAACTTTGCAACAAAAGCAGTTCATTTCATGAATTTTGCTGAATGTTCTTGAAACCCATAGGAGGAATACAAAGCCATTTTCAGAATTTGAATCCCTCGAATTGTTCATAAAAACGGTCGAGAGCGCGGCCGGTTGAGAACCGTTGCCGGCCGGGCGCTCCGTCGAATCGTCCGCCAACTTCAGCGTCATTGTTTTAGGTCAATCGTGACTAAATCTGCTAATGTCGGTGACAAAGTTGAACCCATAGGTGTTCCTTGCTTTTGTAGATATATACGATTATTGAATTTAAAAATCTTTGATTCTAAAATTAAGGAAATCGTTTTAATAATTTCCTCAAATAGGATTTTTGTATGATTTTTAAAATCCTTTTCATTCAACAATTTTTATGCAATCATGCACAATGTTAGTAAACAATTCACAACATCAAATGAAATTAGACTATGGTCAGATTAAACTTATAAATCCTTAATTTCTTCTTTCAAAGGCCATGTGTTTTTTGCTGTATGTGAATTGCCTTTAACAGTTTGATATATTATTTCCTGAAATATTTTACTGATATTATAAACTGGATTACCGAAAGCTGAAACAATCGGTCTCATTGGGTAACAAGGTTTATGAATTTTACATAACGCCTTGAAATGATGCCATTGCTGTATTTTTTTCCGTATATTTGTTTTGTAACCAAACTTTATAAATTTAATTTATTTTGTCTTGAGTTTGTGTTATCTTATCTTTTTCTATAATTTTGTAAGTATTATCATTTGATAACAATTGTTGAATTTTCCCATATAATCTTTTTATTCATAATCACCGAGATGTTTCCTTATCAGCTTCAGTTACATATAAATCATTAAATGTTATTAATTTTCTCAAATTTTCAACTAATTTGAATTCATTTGTTTCGTTGCGTGAAGAGTTTGTTTCTTTAAGGGTTTGTGTTCAGCAATATCACTTGCAATCCTTAAACGTGCAGGTGCGTGGTCCAAATAAGATCTGAGTCTTAAGTAAAATATTCAATCAATTTATTTAGCTTTATTCGCTTGTTTCACAAAGACTAAGAACCCACAATCCAATGTGAGCTCTATGACAAACGAAAATGCGTAATTGGAAATGTGCAATATTCGCGACACATGGGTGATCGAACAAATGAGTTGCGGCGTTGACCGAGACATAATTTAGTTAAATCTCGAATCGAATTGTAAAAAGGTGTTTTACAGTGTGAAATTTCAGATTGGATTTCGGAAGATCCAAGATACAATTCTCCGTGCAGAGCGGCGTGCGTGCGATGCGAACCGCAGTTACCGGAAATCTGGCTTGCCTTTCGGGATCCCGAAAATGGATTGAGAAACAAGCGGTTGAAATTCACAATCCAATTCTTGGAAACCCGCGAGATTTAAAAAGGGCAATTTATATATATATTAGATAACGGGTCGGTATCAATTCATAGTAGAGCGCCCGCGCTATACTATCGATTTCTGAGAGATGTTACTTTGTGACACGAACGCACTTGGTATTTTTTCAAAATTAGGTTCCCTAATAAATAAATAAAGATCATTTACTTGCAACTTTAGTACGTTAAACACAAAACTTCGTTTCAAATTGTTGAAGAAGATAATTGGTTCAAGTTGTCTTCAGTTTTCTTCGTGAAGTAAAACGCTGTCATCTTGTACGTCCTCCATAGATGTTTAGGAAAGTACGGACTTTTTAAACCTTTTTTAAAAACTCGAAGGCGTTAGCAATATTCACGGAGTCGAATAATGATATACTTTAGTCGGTGAAGTTATATTTTTTCAAGATTTCCAATCTGTACCACGATGGTTTTACAGAAAACTCCTATACCAGATGTAGAAGTGTCAGAAGTTCTTGGTTTCGTATTCGGGTAAAATCCTCTCCTCATGATGTGTGAGAAAATTTATATATCAAGATGCGGCAACCACTGTAAATTTGAGACTCTCTTTGAATGCCCTCATTGATTAGGTGCGGCGATGGCTATCCCTACCGTAGGCGAAACCCTCAGGAATTGGCTCCGGTTCAATGATTGGTTGAAGCCCCGCTTCCAGAGATCTCTGAATGATTATTGATAAAGGTAAGAGCACCTCTGATAATGGAGAGAAAATCAACCACGCCTAAGCGGGAGATCCTGTAATGCTGGATGGAGGCCCAGCTGCAGTGAGAGCATCTCCGATGACGGAGAGAAACTCAAATACGCCAAAATGAGAGATCTTGTGTTGTTGGTTGAAGATGAGAGGTTGGACTCTTACGTTTAGAATGAGCCAACTAATCGAATTTTTCAAGAGGGTAGAGATGTCGGACTCCAGCGTTAAGATAGAGTCAACGAATCCTACTCTCAAGGGGCCTCTCGAATCTTAAAAGAGAATTCGGACTTTAGCATTTATATAAAGCCAACTTGCTACATCGAAAATCGGAAATTGTCTGCTCTTTTCAGCCTACCCACTGGTTTATTTATATGCCGTTCCCCGCCGTGGAAGACCTTGGGAATGGGAAGCCAGTGTGGAAAAAATGTTCGGTTCATAAAAGAATGGCTCATTTTAAATAGAGTATTTAATTTTTTAAATTTATTGGCTGCTTTTTAATCAATTTTTGTCGAAATGACCAAATTCAATACTTCTTCCAGACCTATGGTCTGGGTCGCGTTATGAAGCGACCTAAGCATCCAAAAATCGATTTTCGAATTATGATTATTTTAGATAAACTAAACATTGTGTTTCAATTATCCGAAATCAAAAATAATTTTAATTGAATATTTCTCATGTAATAATATTTCAGAGATAAGCTGTTCACACAGAGATCGCCTTTCACGAGAGTTTGGACGCTTAGGTCCCTTTCTTCAGAATGCGTCACATATTCTGGTGTCAACTACACACCTTCAATTCAACCATTAAACCTTTGAAGCACATTTTTCTTTACATGGAAAACGGTTGGAATTTATTACTCGGGAGTTTTGATGACCGCAGATTTTCAAAATTCAAAATGGTGTATCCAAGATGCCGGACCAAATTAGGAAAATGTTGCTTGATCGAGATGAAAGATGGAACTTGGGCGGGTTGTCGGGGTCGCTGATTACGAACATGGCGTCGGATTTTCAGTTCTCTAAATGTCGGATCCAAGATTAGAATTTTAGGACCTGAGTAAAGATTCGACGTCCAAGAACCTCTAAAGCCTGTTCGAGGCTATATAATCGTTACGAGGCCATACCATTTTACGGCAAAGAATAACAAAATTAATTATGTTTTCATCAACAACAATATTTCACGATTTGTCAAGAAACAGAGGGGTAGCCATAACGGTGCCAATTTGAGTGGCTACAGCCGAATTTGAATGCTATTATGAGGTTATATATCAAAATATTACCACAAATTATTACGCGTCAATATATTACATGTCAAAACATTACATATTTTTATAAAAAGGCAATAAAAATATTAAGAAAAAAACAAAAAAGGTTAAAACAAATTTAAAAGAAAAGTGGATCTACAAGCTCACGTCATTAGCTTTTGGTTATGCCAAGGGTAAGCAGTCAAAGTCGGCAATGTAAAATTTTTTATCAAAACTTTAATATTTCTTAATCTCAAATATATTCAAAAATAGTTTTAGCAAATTTTGAATCTGCCAGCTCAGAGTTTTCAAAATTCAAAACATATTACAAATACGTATTTCGGGGCCCAAAAATGTTCGAATAAACGTTTCCAGGCATAATACATGTCATTTTTAAAATTCCTGAACTGCCATTTTGAATTTCGCAAATGTGACCCCGGATTCGTCATGAATGACCATAAAAAACCCCTTAGTGATGTGACGATAATAGTCACAGATCGACACTCTGCATACGTTTATATAAACTATCGTTAATTATAAATGTAACGGACAGTTGCTGTCATTACGTAGAGCGTTCCCTTAATAGGTAAATAATCCTTTTGTCTCGTTAAAAATAACTGCATTATTGTTCCTCATTAATTACCGTCAATCACAGGTTCGGTGAGTGAACGGCAATTTCTTTACATGGCTCGTAAGAAGCGTCTAACTGAGTACGAATGCTTCCATCTTACTCTTGTCGCACGAGCTCTCTTTTCAAAGGCTCCGCTAGTGATCCGAAGGCCGAACGAGCCTCCGGCCGAAATCTTAAGCATGTTGCACCGTCCCTGTGCAATGTTGCAATCCATCTCCTCTCGCTGGTATCTCGCAGGCCGGGAATAGCTTCTCTCTCTACCCCCACCCTCTTCTATTCATGGAAGTGCGTGCACCAATGCCAGTACAGCGGCTTTCGTGGCCTCCGCTTCCCCCACGCTCAGCCAATTATGTAGCGGCAAGCTCCAAGAGCACTTTTGACTACTCTCTGCATTGTCAACGAAGCGGCTTCGCCGCTCGTCCCTTTGCCATTAAAAGAAAGCATGTACATTAGCTATCGCTCTCTCTCTCTCTCTCTCTCTCTCTCTCTCTCTCTCTCTCTCTCTCTCTCTCTCTCTCTCTCTCTCTCTACAACACGAAATCGGCCGTCGCTTTTCGCCGTTGCCCACGAGATGTTGTCGATATCGTCGTCTCTCTCAAACAAACGGGATAATGTATGTCGCTCCATTATACCGTCGCATCAGGACGATTTCCCCTCAGGCCCCTCTAGTATTGTCTCCGCGCATTTCAGACACCTATGTGCCGTCCTTTTCCGTTCCGCAATCCCTATTTACAAATGTCTCTTCTCCCCTTCCCATAATCCTTCTAATAAGTAGCACTGCCGTTCCGCCGCACACATTGCCGATTTTCGCACGGACCGCGGCACATTCAGCTTTTTTGTCAGTCCTGTCGATTTTGGAGCCTCGTGCCTATTGTTTTGGCGACTCGTAAGGAGAACTCTCCATAACTTGTGTCCGAAATAGTGCAAAGTGCCGCAACTAACGTGTCCAGAAAGATCCACCGAAGAGAAGACGCCCTCATCGGTTCGCAGAATCAGGACTTCTGTCATCTCACTTCAGAGTAGCCATCTTAGATCCTGGTTTTTTCTCAGAACTTACCCGGGTAACCAGCAATTGTGAGAATTCACTTTCTCGGAATTGTGATTGCGCCGCCCCCTTTTTTTCGTGTTCCTTTTTTGTAATGTTGCCGTGTCGCGCCTCCGCGATAATCTTATCGCGCTCAAGAGAGCACGTACTCCTGTTATTGGTGTGTTAATAATATCTTTGATTAGAGTTTCTTGCTCGGTATATGGCGTTTACGTTATTTATTTTGAACCGCCTTTCTCCTCAATTATTTACAGCAAAAAGGAAATAGAGGGTTACAGTAAAATCTACCATGAAAATCGAAACGGAAATAAGCTGGATAACTTTTTTTCCACAAAATGCGTTTTTTAGTGTTTATTTATTTTTATTTATTTATTTATTTGCAATAATTAACAATTGTACAACAAACTTAACATATTATGGGTGTTCCCGTTCACATATTGCGACTTAACCTACCCGAGTCCTGTTTATGAGTTCTTGAATTTGTATAATATATTTGACACTTTAGTAGTTTATCGAGAGAAAAAACGCTGTACAAAAAACTCGATTCAATGCCCTTATACCTAACTACTACGTATACAAGACATGTTTAATTCTTTTGGGTTTTGTGTCGCTTTTTCATGTCGCTCTTAATTAACATCACGTAAAATTTCATTTCGCGTGATACCAATATTGTTATAAACAGTACATGTAAGTTTATAAATATAACTCTGAATATTTTCAATCTTTAATTTATCATGCATTTCTTTAATATTGGTGTACTTTCTGCAGTTTCCAATAAGCCTTAAAAATTTATTTTGTATTATTTGTAATGTATTATAGTTAGTTTTACAATATAATGCCTGCTTTTACGGCCAAAATTTATTGGCTTGTCGTCCACCGCCCGTGAAGCGGGCTTTGGGGTTTTATCGGGAAAAGGTGGACGCCTCGCTTTTTTTTTTAGCCCGGCTAGCTGGCGTTCTCCCGGTAGGGCACGAGCTCGCCCAGAGGAGGTCGGCTCCTGCCTCCTTCCGCGCCTGAAAACGGGGACCGCGAAATACCCTACGGCGGCACCGCACACCGCCCGCACAAGCTACGGAAGGGGTGTAGCAGGAAAACAATAATAATACCAATTATTTTATTTTAATTAAAAAGGATATTGGGCCTTCTTGCCCTCTCAATTTTATTGTATAAATTTTCAGGTGGCCCACGGCCGACTTACAATTAGTTGTCCACAAAGTTTGCGGTTCGCCGGCTCGCTCCCGACAAAATGGCGTTTCGTTCTCGGTTCGACGGCCGTCTCGTCCTCGGCTTGACGGCAGGTCTCGTCCTCGATATTGACGGCAAGTTTCGGGCTCGACTCGCTCCAGATGTCCGGGTGATCCGGCCCGTTCTCTCTACTCGCGATGACGCGCTCGACACTTGGTTTCGCTTTTTTTTATAATTGTTCACGCGACGCTCTTACGTTCGGACTCTCGAAAACTTCCTCGGGACTCTCGATACTTCTCTCCTGAAGGTGTGCTCCCAACTGACTGCGGCGCTCGCCGCTGCCGCGCATCTCCGAGCGCCGTCACCGGCGGCGCTCGGGCATTTTCGGGGCCGTTCGTTCCTGCAACGATTCTATTATCGATCGATTCGAATTGATGTATCACTCCGCGCTCTCGCGACCGCGGCACGACTCCTGGACAACGTAACGCCCCGTTACAAACCCCCCTCCTACCTCGGGATTACTCTGAAGTCCCGTCTAAGGACTACCGTACCTCGTATCTCAGATCAAGAGTTTGTCCAGGAATCGCCGCGATCGTTCCACGCTCACCTTCTAATCCACTCTTACCTCCTCCGAAGAGGGCGGGGAAGGGAGAGACTCGACCTTCCCCCCATCACGGGCGGATTACTCCTTCCGCAGGGCTTCCCTTTTGGCCTCTAGGACCACCATCTTCTGCAGCGGGGGAAGCAGCCCCGCCAGCCGATGAGCCCACCTGAGGGCGTCTCCCTCGTCGACTCGCCCTGCGACGAAGGCCGCGGCAGTTGGCCCCAAACTGCGGAGCAGGGTGGCCAATGACTCGGCCGTTTTCAGGGCGTCCTCCTCTGCCCTCTCCTGGTCCTGGTCCTCCGGCCTGGGCGGACTGGCCTCCTGGCCGTGGCCCGCGTTCTCCCCGGGGGCTGGATTCTGGATTGGATTCCGGTCTGGTTCTCGATGTCTCCTCGTTTGTCTTCTCCTCGCGGGTCCCCTGACCCCGTCGCCTCCGCGATCGATGTCGATGTCGGTAGCGCTCTGCACATCGAGGGCAGCCGGAAATAAACAAGCCCGAGAACCCGCAATTCACGCAAAATGGGCGAATCCGCGGGGCCGGGCAAGATTTCCACAGGTGCCTCTCGCGCCAGCAGTTGAAGCACTTCCCGGGAGGAGGATCTCGCTCGACGTCATTGGACAGCTCCCGCAGCCCGCCAAACAGGATCCCGCGGGCGACTGGCCGCGACTTCGGGTGCCGACCCACGGGGAGAGGGAAATCCCCTTGGCGATCCCTCGGCACCGGCGGTTGTCGTGGCGACGCTGCTGCTATCCCGCGGTCTTCTTCCTCACCCCAGAGGGGAGCGACCTGCACCTCGACAGGGACATCGTCGGGTCAGGGCTCCTGCAGGACGACCCAGCTTTCATCCGGGGTGGGCGCCTCCTCTAGGCGCACCCCCGTCAACAAGGCCGCGAGGACTCCTCCCGACTGCTCTCGGGGGTCCCCTGTGGCGGCCGGTGAAGTGCCCCTTCCTCTCGTGGTCACCTCCACGCTCAAGGCCTCCTCCCTTTCGGGGCCATATAATGGAGGTCTCCACTCCCCTTGGTAGGGGGGGAGGGGGCGCCTCCCTCCTCTCCGACTCACTGTCTCCGACTCACTGTCGTTGATCTCCACATAACTTTATTTCTGTAACAAAAATTGTAAACGGAATTAATTCTCGACTCGACGGGATCCGCGGGGTGCAACATACCGCTTCAGGTCCGTAACGTGGACTTTCGTCACTCTTCGCCCGGTTTCCCCGCCCAACTCGTACACGACGGGAGAAATTACGTTTACGACGCGGAACGGCCCCTCGTATCGCGGCGCGAGTTTCTCGGCAAATCTATCCGCGCCCGACGACAGGACGTGATTTCGCCGCAACACTAGATCTCCGACATGAAATCGAATGTCACGTCTGCCGCGGTTATACTGTCGACGCTGGCGCTCGCTCGCTCGGTCTTGAAACCGACGTACCAGATCCCGTAGGGCACTTACACGTTTCAGGCGTTCTTCCCATTCCTCGTTCTCGATGCGTAGCACTGGCGCCTCCCCCTCCAATCGACGCCTCAAACTCTTGACCGGGGACGGTTGTCGGCCAAAATTAAGGAAAGCCGGTGACACTTTCGTGCTCTCCTGTACGGCCGTATTGATCGCACTCCGGAACTCGGGCAGATGCAAGTCCCAGTCTCGATGATCGGCACCTACAAATGTGCGGATCATAGTTTTGATCGTTCGATTCACTCGCTCAACCAGGTTGGCCTGGGGATGGTACGGAGGCGTAGTAATCGATCGCACTCCGTACGCCGACAACATCTTGTCCATCACCTCGTTTCGGAATTCCTTCCCATTGTCCGTTAAGAGGTATGAAGGCGTCTCCCATCGAAACAGCACCAAGTCTTCGAATGCTCGAGCGATACTCCTGCCGTTGGCGGTCCTCAGCGCTTTCAACTCCACCCACCTAGTGAACGTATCGGTGAATACGAGGATGTACCAATTCTGTCCACGACTAGGCGGGAATGGGCCCATGATGTCGGCGGACACAACGGTCCACGGCTTTTCAATGATCCGTTGACCCATCAATCCTGGGGGCCCGCCCTGCGCCGTCTTTTGAGCTTGACAGTCGCGACACTCTCCGATAAATTGCTGCACATCATATCGGAGGCCAGACCAATAGTACTCTACTGCTAGGCGGCAATACGTCTTCTCGACGCGCTTGATTCCTCTTTCGAACGTTCTCCACGTTCTCAGTAAAGTGGGCTCGTCTCGAGTCCACTGTCTTGCCTTCCCCTCGAATAGGCCTGGCAAGACGCGTAGCACGTCTCCCTCGGGTAGCTCGAGGCAATCCATGCACTCGTGCAACCCGGCTAAAAATTCTTCGACGTTGGACCCGTCGAACTTCAGACCCCACGATCGCAGCTGCTTCAGGGTCCATCCGCCCTGAGAATGTCTCCTTGGTTCTTCAGGCGGAGCAGCATAATGACCGTGTTCGGGAAACGTCCATCTCGGCCGTGCTGTCTCCCTATGGAGTTCTCGTTCATCCGAGGCTACCTCCTCGTAATCCTCCATCGGGCTTCTTCTTGCCCGCGTTTACTCAGGACGAATCTCTCGCCTGATTCTCGCGCCTGCGCGGCTTCCTGGTTGGTCCCGCGGTGGTCGAGCCTCGTTCTCCTCTCTCTCTCGTGCTCGTTCGGCTTTTCTCCGACGATCGTCCCTATACCCTTCGCTCTGGCTCTCCTCCTCATATTCCTCTTCGGATTGAGCCGCGAAAAGAGTGCGCTTTGCTGCAATGCGCGTGCGTAGGCGATCGTCCTCGGTCTCCGTTTCTTCGGGCAGTGTGAGCGCCCTCTCCGAAAATTCCGGGCAATATCTGCGTGGAATGGCTCCCTGGTGCACTGGGTTCGGAGCCGCCAGCGGTCTGTGGATCACTGTTGTCCCTTGCGGGTGATGCCACGATCCGCTACTCAAAGTGACATATGTCGTTGGCACGGCATATGTCATCGTCCCTACTGGATGATCGAACCCTGGTCTGGCGATGTCCACAACTCCGGGTGACATTCTCGACCCGTTGTGGTCCAGGTCGGCTGGCTGCTCACATCCAGTGGCGTGCATGTCGAGGTGGCTCGACTCGTAGCCGTGGACGTTCTCGTGTCCTTCGTCACGGCTTGACAGGTGACAATCCTGGTTGAAAACTCCTCTTGCCCTCGATGTCCCTCGATGGTGTTCGTCCCTCCGAGATCTGGACGTGGACACTCGTTTCGGAAGCGCCGGATTTCATCGCGCTCTCCGCCTCTCCTTCGGAGATTTCCTCCGATTGAGCTCTCGCAAGTCGGGCACGTTGGACCTCCTCATGTCCGACTGTACTCAGGCCTACAGCTCTGTGCCGTGCAATGACCTCTCTGCGGGTCAACCCGACCGGATCCTCCGCGCCTTGCGAGACCTCATTCGTGAGTTTCTTCGAGGCAACGGTCCTCTTTTTTGTCATCGCGATGCCCTACTCTAAATTTTTCGCCTAGTGCGGCCTCTCGCGATCGCGGGCTATTCAAGGTCACTCCACTCTACACTGACCTCCACGGCACTTCACTGCTCTTTCTTTTGGTTTTTTATTAATATTTTTATGCACTCGCGTTTCTCTCCTTCACACACGCTCTCCACTCTTTACAAGTATTTAATGTGCTCTGTGCACTGTGCACGCAACTCTCCTGCACACCTGGAGTTATCCGCTCTCGCACGCGGATACTCCACCTAAACGTGGGCCGCACTCGAGTAGCCCTATCCGACGACTCGACCTCTGCGATTGGTCGCGCGATCTGCCTACTCGATTTCTCCCGTCGCGCACGCGCCCAACGGAGGAACGGGCAAGCTCGCGGTTCGACTGGTTTGACAGTCGACTGACGTGCGCGCGCGGTTTCCCGTTGCACCTCGTGGATCGCAGTGGTTGTCGGACAGCCTGGTGACACCCGATTGTCGCTCGCTTGCACCAGCACACAAAGAATCTGTACTTTGCGGTCTGTATCACTTAGCCTATTTAACTTAAATCTAAGGGAAGGGATAGGTATCTCTTTTTTTTTTTTTTTTTTTTCAATAACACCTTACAACTTAATAACTAAACTTCTTATTCTAATTTCGTACTACTATTCAAAATTAATATATTCTATTACTAATTAATCAAAATTAAATTTAAATTCAAATATTACTCGAAATTGATAACTTATTTATTATCTTAGTAATCCATTGTAATTTATTAATTCTAATTCCATTTCTCGCGGGAGGAACAGATCGAACGGATTTACCGACGCGCTCCTGCCAACCGCCCGCGGCGCTGCGACCCGACGCTTCTCTTGTCGGCCTCTCTATTCAACTGCGCGTTCCGCGGCCCCTACTCCGGTGGGGGATTCTCCCACTCGGCCCGACGTGCTACCTCTCTGCAGGCAGGGGAATCCCGTCCCCACTCTACGTGGACCGTCGCGTGTTCCCTGCCGGGGGAACTTCTCTCCCTCCCGACGCGCATCGTTTCCGCGCAACGGAAATCCCCACGCGGCGCGCTCCTTTGGACAAGCACGGTGCTTGCCCAAGTCCCCGCGCGGCGCGTCCCTTTGGACAAGCACGATGCTTGCCCAAGATGGCGACTTTCACCCGCGTTCGCCGGAAAAATGGCGAACTGCCTCGTGGCCGAAGCTTTTTTCTACTTTTCACTCGCGCACTTCAATAAACCCGGTGCCTAATTTAGGCACTTTTCTTAAGCCCCGCGTTGTGGCGCCATTTATAATGCCTGCTTTTACGGCCAAAATTTATTGGCTTGTCGTCCACCGCCCGTGAAGCGGGCTTTGGGGTTTTCTCGGGAAAACCCCGCGCCAGGTGGACGACTCGCTTTTTTTTTAGCCCGGCTAGCTGGCGAACTCCCGGTAGGGCACGAGCTCGCCCAGAGGAGGTCGGCTCCTGCCTCCTTCCGCGCCTGAAAACGGGGACCGCGAAATACCCTACGGCGGCACCGCACACCGCCCGCACAAGCTACGGAAGGGGTGTAGCAGGAAAACAATAATAATACCAATTATTTTATTTTAATTAAAAAGGATATTGGGCCTTCTTGCCCTCTCAATTTTATTGTATAAATTTTCAGGTGGCCCACGGCCGACTTACAATTAATTGTCCACAAAGTTTGCGGTTCGCCGGCTCGCTCCCGACAAAATGGCGTTTCGTTCTCGGTTCGACGGCCGTCTCGTCCTCGGCTTGACGGCAGGTCTCGTCCTCGATATTGACGGCAAGTTTCGGGCTCGACTCGCTCCAGATGTCCGGGTGATCCGGCCCGTTCTCTCTACTCGCGATGACGCGCTCGACACTTGGTTTCGCTTTTTTTTATTATAATTGTTCACGCGACTCTCTTACGTCCGGACTCTCGAAAACTTCCTGGTTCCACCTTTCCAGTGGCGGAATGGAACGGGTCCGTTGAGGTCCGTGGGTAATTCGAGCTGGTACACCGTGCGGGTACCCAGCGTCTGGGGGTGGGGTGTAACGGAGATCTCGAGCCCGCACCAGGGGCGAAGAAATCTCCCTTAGCACGGCCATCCTCGGGCCCGAATTAATATAATATAATATAATGTAATAATAATGTCATTTATTAATACATTGTTTGTTTCAGCGCCCCGGCACTGTGCATCGGCACGGGGCGGGCCGAATAGAAAGAGACGGAGAGAGAGATAAGAGAGAGAAAGCGCGAGAGACGGAACCGCGGAAAAACGTCAGATTGCGTTGGCTTCCGCGCTATTAACATAGTGCACGGTATTCGTGAATTTGGTTCGTTCTCGCTCATGCTACGTGTGTGGGTGATTTGTGCCCCTGAACTAATAACTTGGGATTAGGCGAATCGCAGCCCAAAGTAAGTACCAGCTTTAGTTGCCTGCCTCAGCGGCAACGTTTATTCTCGCTCCTCCATCCCTTCGATCTCTCTCTCGGTCGCGGCGAGTCCCAGGCGAGGGACCAAGGATAGCGAGTCCATAGAAAGCCGTTAATTCGGCGTGACGGAGTTTTGGGCCTGTTGCCCCAAAATCGTCAACCCCGTTTCCGATAAGATAACGGAATTCGTGGAGCCCGTTGCTCCGTAGCTTTGTTAGGGGTCCGTTGCCCCGAATTTGTATATTTTGTTAATTATTTTTGTTTGTAGTAAATAAATGCGTTTAATTGTGCTTTTTTTTTAATACCGGAGCGATCATTTTACCAACCTCTTTGTTTCGTGTCGTACACGTTGAAAAAACCGTAACGACCGTCTCGTGCTCTCCGCTGTAGAGCCAGTCGGTGAACGAATTTTTCTCTGCGGGTTGCGTCTGCGCCAGGACGTCGCGATCCCAACCGGTCGAAGTCGTGAATTCATCCCGGAGCTCTGTTCGGAGCCGAAGTGTCGTTATTGCGCCCCCGAAGAATAAAAATTGTTACATGGCACCCAACGTTAAAAGTTAAAAGAAAATTTGAAAGAAAACGATAATTTCAAATTGGGTAACTCAAAACTGCAAAATTGGAAATTGCCAGCAATTTCTAATATCGAAACGGTAATAATCCAATCTCCGGGAATGTAAACAATTGCCTGTAAATACAAAGGACAATTCGAGTAGGCATAATTCTGGCACGATTGAACGTGGAAAATTAATGGGAAAAATTTTAATTTAAATGTTTAAAGAATTTTAAATTAAACATTAAATTAATTTGGAAGTCACTATTATGCCAGAATAAATTAGTCCACCCGGAAGAGGAATAAAAATTGAAAAAAAATTAATTCCAAATTTATTATTTTAATTTCGGGGGACAGAAATTAAAAATAATCGCTGATTCCGAGAAATGCCTCGATAAGCGGTTCATTTCCTGGAACGGAAAAATAATCGAACGCAATTCGAAATTGAGAGGCCGAAAATAAAATAGACAGGTGAATTTACGATAGTAATTGTTTTTTATTGTTCTCATTGTGTCTTAGCAAAGAACAAATTAAAGATAAAAAGCAAACAAATTGCCAGGCACAATAGTGCCAGAATTATAGAAATTAATCGAAATTAAAAAGTATTTTTAAGGAGTATTTTGGAATTTCGGTAAAACCGAAATTAAAATAATCGATATTTCCGGGAAATAACGTGTTAATGAGTCGATTTCCCGGAACGAGAAAAATAAAATAAGTATTAAATAATACATTTCGGTCGAAAAATTATAAACTCAGAAATAAGTGAATTTATTAAACATCTGAATTAGCGTGCGAATAATTGGCAACGAAAAGTGCCAGTTTTATCGATTACAAATTTTTTTTTAGCGATTAAAATTGTTTCTTAGTTACGTTGCTATTGGTTTGTTTTCTTTTACAGTACTTGTTCAAAACGTGAACAAGTGCCAGTAGGGAACAATTGATTATAAATTGGAGGAAGAATAAATTCATTAATAATTAATTGAAATTAATAATAATTATTACTTTAAAAAAAATTCCATTTATTGAATTTTGTTCTTTACTTATAAAATAATATTCACAAGTGCCAGAGAGCACAAAAGGTGAACTGGATAGATGAGAAATAATTAAGAGATTCTTGTTTTAGGTTTGAGTTTTAATTTTTTATATATTATTATTTGGTTATTCTCTCTGGCCCAGTACAAAACGAAACAGGAAAAATTTCAGTAATTTTTCTGCTCCTGTCATCTTAGATCAAGTAGACTAATTTTTGGGAAAATTATAAGGTTGGATAATTCTACAACCTGTACGTAACCTAGACGTACAAAATTAAGGTGCGTAATAAGTCGGTATTACGTCAGGCACAAATCGTGCCAGTACGAAACGGCAAATTTTAAATACTACCGAATACTGATTGGGTTGGATCAGCCACACAGGAATTAAACGAAAATTAGACGTAAAGAACTTGATTGAAAAAATTATAATTTCACAGACTTTCTTGGGAGCCAGTTATAGTTTCACGGAAAGCTGTGAGTCAGTAAAAATAACCAATCAGGTACACTTAATTTAAGATAAAAATTAAATCTCCTCTGATTAGTTTACGATCGTGCCAATAATAGTTCACAGGATAGTATGACCTACATTTTATGTGTTTTTTTTTTAAATTTATTATTCCTCAAATTTAAAAATAGGGTACATTATTATATGTAGAGATATATTTTCGAACATTTGTTTGTACAATAGTAATAAGTATTCAGTGACAATACAAGAGTCACGAAAAATCTTCACGGAAGAGTGAATAAGTTCACGATAAGTATAGATACAAATAAGTGTCTTCACAAAAGATATAGTGACCGGCAACAATTTTGCCAGTAGTGCAGGGCCAGAAAGCACCAATTAATTTAGACAGTGCATTAAACAGTGGAAGTGCATAATTGTAAAAAGGAAAATGCCACACGACATCACACTACTGAACCAGACGGTTGAAGAAGAATTGCAGGACCTGCCAGTAGAGGAATGGGCCCTACAATTGGAGGAGCCAGAATTAGATCAGGCCCTGGAAAATTTAGAGCTCCAAACCACAGGTAGAAGGCTTACCAAAGTAGACCGTCTGTTTCGAAGAATGATGGGTGATTATACCCAAACAGATTTTCAACAAACGATAAATGACCAGACCTGTAGGGATTCACTACTGGCAACGTTTATTGAACAAATGATTCCAGAAATTCAAAACTTCGCAAAAAGAGAAGAAATGGAATCAATTCTCAGTGAGAATAGCGAAATGGTGCATGAAGTGCCGAGAACTACGACTTCAACAACGGTCACAACATCGGTTACGACGACGACGGCCTCTACGGGAGAAACTGGGGCTCAGAGCTCAGAGAATGCAGGAGGCCAGAAATTCACAACGGTGACAGGCACCAGGTCTAGAATGTCACCGTTAGAAAGAGTGTCGCCGGATGACCTGATCCAATATACGCTGCCTGATGGAATAGAAACCATAATGTCCTGAAGAGCAGCCGCAGCGTTTGAAATATCAAGGTCGGTACAAGAGCAACAAAGCCAGAATATACAGAAGCTGACAGAAACAACGGATCAACTAATCCAAATGATGGATGAAATTCTACGATCAAAACAGAAAACTCATCCCCAGACACCATTTTCCAGTACCAGAATCCCAGACAGCCCAAGCGCTGGATTACAAGATACTGGACAAGATGAACAGAGGCGAAGGAGATCCAGAGTCAACTTTCAAGACACGTTCAGGCTCAATTATTTTGATTCCAGAAGTGATCCACAGGTGTCAGAGATACCACGGAGGAATCTGGCCTAAACTGGAAGTCACTGTCAGAATTTTAATAGCGCCGCATTTAGGACGAGCCAGTACAACCCTCCGGCTATGGACGTCTCTGGGGGAGTGGGAATGCCCCTAAACCCAGGGAGTTCAGGGTCACGATTCGGCGCATTCTCAAGATGGGATCAGGGGCCACGTGATGTGGGTAAAATTATACGCCAGTGGAGGACATCATTCTCTGGTCCCAGAGGAGCCAGAACGGCCTAATTTGACATGTTGGACGTGTAAATGGCCTGGCTACACGAGGACGGCGTGTCCGCGCTGTGCGGAAAACGGGCCCAGGAGGCAGTAGAAGAGGTCACTGCGTCTCCAAGGCCCCCACAGATGACCTCAGAGACAACGGAGACAGAAGCCGCTCCAGAACACCGAAGCCTATCCAATGAACGAGAAATCGAACACTCTCGTTGGTGGCTGAATGTCAAAATAGGAAATTTTGACGTTTTGGCATTGTTTGATCCTGGTGCTGCTCGCACGGCCTTGGGGCCAATAGGAATCCACATTGCAGCTGCATGTGGAGGACGGATCCGCCCATACGGAGGCCCATGTGCGAGAGTAGCAGATGGTTCATGCTCTCCAACCCTGGGACTCATAGATCTTCCATTCCAAGTCAATGGAGAAGAGAAAGAGATCCAATCAATGATCATGCCAGAGTTGGATATGGAGTGTCTGCTTGGGGCAGGCTTCGCCAGAATGTTTGATGCGATTCTGCATCCGAGACAGAATTTGTTGTTCCTGGAAGGTTCTCGACAAGGAATTCCGGTCGAGGTAGCAAGTTTGGAGGTGGAGGGATCCCGAACCTCATCATCGTCAGGCAAGGCAAGAGTGTCAGAAGAGGAGACTCATCAGCTGGAAGATCTAATAAGAAGATGTATTCCGGCAGATAGCCCAACGATTGGATGTACCAATTTGGTGGAGCACGAAATAGTGTTGAAATCCACAGTGCCCATCAAACAAAGATATTATCCTGTATCCAAACGGATAGAGGAGGAAATGCACTCCCAGGTCGATAAGATGCTCAAAGAAGATATAATCGAGCGATCGACGAGTGATTGGTCGAGCCCGGTGGGAATGGTTAAGAAATCCAACGGAACGTATCGCGTCTGTGTTGATTACCGCAAGCTAAACGCGGTGACAGAGGGAAATGCGTATCCAATCCCCTACATGGATGCCATTCACCGAAAGCTCCAGAGAGCCAGGTATATCTCCACACTTAACCTCAGCAGCGCCTATCATCAAATTAAGATGAAGGAAGCAGCCCGACCATTAACTGCGTTTACGGTCCCAGGTAAGGGCCTCTTTCAGTTCAAAAGAATGCCCTATGGACTTACAGGCGCTCCAGCTACGGTTCAGGCCCTGTTAGACTCGCTAATTGGACCAGAATTAGAGCCATTCGCGTATGCCGATCTGGATGACATAATTATTGTCACAGAGACATTTAAAGAGCATTTGCGATGGCTTGACTATGTCTTGCGAAGAATACAAGACGCCGGGTTGACTATCAACCGCGAGAAAAGTCACTTCTGCAAAAATGAAGGGAAGTACTTGGGTGTCATCGTAAATAAACAAGGATTCCGAGCGGACCCCGACAAAATTGAGCCGATACTCCACTACCCAGCGCCTCGCAATCTGAAACAACTTCGCGGATTTCTCGGGATGGCATCGTGGTACCGGAAGTTGCTCGCGGATTTCGCCACAATCGTCGAACCGCTGACACGTCTTACCAGGAAAGACGCAAAGTATGACTGGTCCACGGAATGCCAGGAGGCATTCGATTAAGTGCGAGCCATGATCGCGACTGCTCCGGTCTTCCAACGCCCGAATTTTGAGCAACAGTTCGTCGTCCATACTGACGCAAGCGACACTGGTCTTGGAGCAGTCCTGATCCAGGAGATTGATGGTCAGGAACGAGTTCTATCCTTCGCTAGTCGTACGATGTCGGTAGCGGAAAGGAATTACTCCACCACGGAATGGGAATGCCTCGCCGTATTGTGGGCCATTCAGAAATTTCGCCCATACGTCGAAGGCTATCAGTTTTTAGTCCTGACGGATCATAGTAGTCTGCAATGGTTACGCAATCTTCGTAACCCGACGGGAAGATTAGCTAGATGGGCCCTGCAGCTACAAAGTTACGACTGCGACATTAAGCATCGTAAAGGCACATTGAATTATGTACCCGACGCACTCTCGAGAATGTACGAGACTGCTGGTCCCGGAGTACTTGCCGTTCAAGATCCAGATAGTCTGGATGAAGAAGACTTGGACGTGTGGTACAGGAATAAAAGACGCGAAATCGTGCAAAACCCCAGAAATAAACCTTACTGGAAAGTAGCGGGGGGGGGGGGGGGTCGGATCTATTCATATCGTTCGGATCCGACAATCGAAGATATCCTAGGGGATATCTGGAAGTTGCCTGGAAGTTGGTTCTGCCCCTGCGTCAAAGACAAGCGGCTCTGCAAGAATGCCATGATGCTACGACTGCAGGACATTTAGGTCCGAGAAAGACCTACGAGCGTCTAGCCACGCGCTACTGGTGGCCAGGCATGCATCGGGATGTAGCCTGATACGTCACGGGTTGTCAGGTGTGCCAAAAGCGCAAGGTGCCCCAATTGGCCCCAGCAGGACGTATGGGATGTCGAAACATTACGCGACTCTGGCAAATGGTCGCAGGTGATCTCATGGGTCCGTTTCCGAGAAGTAAGACGGGATTTGAGTTCTTACTCATTTTGGAAGATCTCTTCACTCGGTGGATCGAATGCGTTCCACTCCGGCACTCTAATGCTCGCCTTGTCACAGACGCACTGGAAGAGCGTATCTTTTGGAGATTTGGAGCGCCAGAGGTGGTCCTGACGGATCAGGGCCTAGAGTTCAAAAACAAAATCTTGGACGAGTTCTTGGCCGAAAGGGGAGTAGCGCGAGAATTTACGCCAATCTACCATCCACAGGCAAACCCAGTCGAGAGGGTGAATCGCACGGTCAAAGTTATGATCCGGTCATTCATTTCAGAAGACCATCGCTCACGGGATGAGCACATCGGCGAATTTGCTTTTACCCATAATACGTCCGTTCACGATTCCACATGTTTCAGTCCGGCCATGCTCATATATGGTCGACAACCGGAGCCAGCTAATTCGCTACGGCGACAGGAAGACGCCCGTGCGCAAAAAAATGAAGCGCAGGAATCGATCAGCAATTGGAACTGACGGATGAGCACGTTGCGGACTCTACATCGAGAGTCCCTGGACAAGGCTCAGGAAGAGCAAATGCTTCAGGCTCAACATTATGACGCCAAACGACGTGACGTCTATTTTGAAGTGGGAGACTACGTGCTTCAGCGAAACCGAGTACTATCGTCGGCCACCCAAGGAATTACGGCTAAATTAGCCCCAAAGTGTATGGGTCCCCTTCAGATCGCTGCCAAATTAGGATCGAATACATACGAACTAGTCGACTCAACTGGTCAGCGAAAGGGACCAATACATGTGGTGGGCCTGAAGCCGTACCGACGAGATCATCCGGAAGAATCAGAAGAACGTAACACTGAAGATTCCCCGGTAGAAGACGGGGCAACGAGGGACGGCCATCAGACCGTAGTGCATGCGTGCGTGCCACCGTTCCCAAAACGTGGAAGGGGGTGTCCACGAAAAACCGCGTTGCGCGCGTGCGCCCGGTACTTCGGTGACCCCTAATATTCTAACGAGCGAGTCCGATAGCCAAACCGGTTACCAAACGCGCCTGCGATCACAGCGTAATCTCCACCGCGTCGAGACCCAATCGTAATTTAAGCGGAAATCTTATGTTAACCCAATGATAGCGTTAGGTTACAGCTAAGATGTTAACCTGAGACGATCTTGAAAGTAAGAACTGCCTTTGTGATTGTTTTACATGTCAGCCGAACAAGGAGGAGGGGACTGAACCGAATGGCGGTTTGTCCTGGTGACAAACCCTTCGCTCCAGCCGGTGCCAGTAAGCACCCATCCGGTGCCAGCAGGAGAGACGGAACGGGACCCATCTAGGGAAGAGGGCGAGAAAGGAGCAGGTGCTCCGACTGATCGCCCAGGCAAAGGAAAGCCGAGCAAGGGCTTCGTCAGAGGAGGCGGAAGCATTCCAGGCCCTTGATGCCTCCCGAGAGGAGTTCGGGGAAGACGATCCCGAAATATGGCGGTGGGCCGATAAAATCGACCGGTACCGGGCCAAAAAGCGGGAGGAAGCGGCGTACCTGGCGGACCGACTGGCCGCCAAGGAGGAGCCCTCAAAAAGGCGGAAGCGGCCACAGACCGCAAGGTTAAGGCAGTGGATGGCCTCAACGCGGCGGTTCAGGTCCTGAAAGAGGCCCTAAAGAAAGCGGAGCAGAAGCGTTACGCCGCCGTCGACGACGAGAAAGCGGCCCAGAAAAAGTTGGCCTAGACGCTGCCGCGCCAGGATTAGAGGCCCCAGGCCAAGGACCAGTTACGGGTCCAGTTATAACCTGACCGGGACGGGTTGTCCCCGGAACCTAATAAATTCATAAAAATTATTTACATTTCGCTCTTTTTTTTCGTATGATTCGACGATACCACGATCCTTCTGAGAAACGGGAGAGAGATAGAAGGGGGGAATTAACTTAACAATCTCCCGGTCCTATATCCTACCATCCATCCTGGTTCCACCTTTCCAGTGGCGGGATGAAACGGGTCCGTTGAGGTCCGTGGGTAATTCGAGCTGGTACACCGTGCGGGTACCCAGCGTCTGGGGGTGGGGTGTAACGGAGATCTCGAGCCCGCACCAGGGGCGAAGTAATCTCCCTTAGCACGGCCATCCTCGGGCCCGAATTAATATAATATAATATAATGTAATAATAATGTCATATATTAATACATTGTTTGTTTCAGCGCCCCGGCACTGTGCATCGGCACAGGGCGGGCCGAATAGAAAGAGACGGAGAGAGAGATAAGAGAGAGAAAGCGCGAGAGACGGAACCGCGAAAAAACGTCAGATTGCGTTTAGCTTCCGCGCTATTAACATAGTGCACGGTATTCGTGAAGTTGGTTCGTTCTCGCTCGTGCTACGTGTGTGGGTGATTTTTGCCCCAGAACTAATATCTTGGGATTAGGCGAATCGCAGCCCAAAGTAAGTACCAGCTTTAGTTGCCTGCCTCAGCGGCAACGTTTATTTTCGCTCCTCCATCCCTCCGATCTCTCTCTCGGTCGCAGCGAGTCCCAGGCGAGGGACCAAGGACAGCGAGTCCATAGAAAGCCGTTAATTCGGCGTGACGGAGTTTTGGGCCTGTTGCCCAAAAATCGTCAACCCCGTTTCCGATAAGATAACGGAATTCGTGGAGCCCGTTGCTCCGTAGCTTTGTTAGGGGTCCGTTGCCCCGAATTTGCATATTTTGTTAATTATTTTTTTTTGTAGTAAATAAATGCGTTTAATTGTGCTTTTTTTTTAATACCGGAGCGTGCATTTTACCAACCCCTTTGTTTCGTGTCGTACACGTTAAAAAAACAGTAACGACCGTCTCGTGCTCTCCGCTGTAGAGCCAGTCGGTGAACGAATTTTTCTCCGCGGGTTGCGTCTGCACCAGGACGTCGCGATCTCAACCGGTCGAAGGAGTCGGGAATTCATCCCGGAGCTCTGTTCGGAGCCGAAGTGTCGCTATTGCGCCCCCGAAGAATAAAAATCGTTACAGTACATATTTATTAAATTTTGCTTTCTTCAAAAAAACCGCCATGCGCTTCGCGTGAAACATCCTAATAGTAAAGACAAAAATAATCTTAAACTTGGTCATAGTTTAAATGCAACTTTGCATCGGAAAATGATTGTTACACAACAAATGAAGTCGACAAAATACGGTAAAAAAAATTTCCTTCTAAAAATTTGAAATAATTTCAGCCAATAGATAATTCAAAAGGAAACTTTTTGTTTCTTAAACATTTTTTATATCACGTTAATTTTCTGAGATATAGCAGACTGAAAAAAATCACATTAATTTGTTCAAAATTGAATAAGTATTTGTAAAGAAATATTAGACAAAATCCCGAAGAGGCAAATTAAAGCTATAGGAATTACCTTTCGATCACACGCGGTACATTTCTCCTGCAATCATTTTAAAAAAAATGGGAGCGCATTGAAAAAGAAAAAAATAATACGAAAAAATGACTTTAGTAAATCGAGCAGAATTCGTAGAGAAATGTATATATTGAAATGAAATTACCACGACTGGGAAGCTGAAAGTCTCCTCTTTAATTCCCTTTTTTTATTTTTCCCGTACGTTGACTTGGCCATGAGATATCAACATTTTAATTTAACCAAAATTCCGCAAGGGTGAGCACATACTTTTCAGCGGTACTGTATATATACACACAAACCATAGTCTAAAAGTAATCGAAATTGTAGAACGATTGTCTGTATCTACATTTAATTTTTTTTGTATTGGAAATGGCATGTATTCTGTACTTACATTTATTTTTTAAACCATGGGGACACATTTTACAAAGCTATAACAATTTTCAGAAACGTTATAGTGAAATTTTCACAGCACTAAAGTAAAACAAGTAAAACAGATCATAACCACTTTTAAACAAATTTAATCATTAACGTGAAAGAGAATGACAGTGATCGAAAACGTGTTATTTATACCTGGGGACAGCCAGGAGGCTTACATTTCGGACCTTTAGCAGTATGTGAAAATTTTATCATGCGATTTGAACAAATTATCTTTTGTGCAATGTTTACATAAAAGTATAAGGCGCAAGAAAAAAAAATGTTTAGGGAATAAATTCCATTATTTGGATAAAATATTAACTGGGGACATAAAATTACACTTTTCTGGAGGATGACGCAAATAGTAACGTACATGCAATCATAGATTTTTTATTAGTGTTTTCAATTTTGTGGATAAGCCCTTAAGATATGACTTAATTAATAGGATATATAATTATATAATATATGATGGAAATTTGTATTTAATAAGTTTATATATTAAGCCGTTATGCCAAACTGTATCAAAAGCCTTCTCGATATCCAGGAATACTGCACCTGTATGTTGTTTATTATTAAACTCTCTTGTAATATGATCATTACTCTTGCTAATTGCTTCACTGTGTCGTTTATGTTCGTTAGAAAATCCAAATTGTTCCGAAATTAATATCTTATTAGTTTTGATGTGTTTTTTTCAATCTTGCTTGTATTATTTTCTCGACAATTTTGCTTATATGTGGTAACAAGCTAATTGAGCGATAGTTTTCCGGCAGCTTTGGGTTTTTCAGTGGTTTTGGAAATAATATTATTTTAGCTATTTTCCATTGTTGACGGATATATCCATACCTTAATATGGCATTAATGATCTTAGTGAGATAAGCAAAACCTTTTCTTGGTAACTTTTTAAGGATTAAGTATGTTATTTCATCCTTTCCTGGGGCTTTATTATTCTTAAATTTACTAATAGTTTGCTTAACTTCTCCAGTTATTGTTATCATTAACTCCGTGTGATTATTTATATTCGATTTGGTATATCTATTGACATCGCGTATTATGTCTGTTTTCATATGATTAATTTTCCCTAGGTGATTGTTTTGTGCGTTAATGCTTATTAATTTATTTGCAATTTCGTTTATTTTATTCTTGTCACTATACACATAATTTTTGTTATTGGTTAATATTGGTGGTATTACTTTTATGTTGCTTATTGGTCATGGAATTCATTATTTTCCACAGTGTATTATTTGCCGCTTTGGCATTGCGTAGTTTATCGTTCACTTTATTATTACGGAATGTCCATAATTTGGCGGTGATATCCTTAGCAAGTATTTTTGCATTATACTTACAATCTTCATTTTTAGTTCTTTAAAATTTTCTTCTGTAGGCATTTTTTAGTTTCATTGTCATACGAATATCTTCTGGCAGGTTGTAAGTATTTATGTGTATTTTTTTTTTGGATTGATGCTGTCATCGCTGTTTGTATAATGTTAGTGAAGATTGCTACGTGCATTTCAATTTCATTCGGTGTTTTGACATTAATGAGTAGATTAGTGTTATCATTGATGAACTTTTGGATAACATTCCAATTTGCTTCTTTCATATCTAATTTTTCTACCGTTGCATGTTTTTGTATTTTGCCGAGTATTTTAATTACAACAGGATTGTGATTAGAATTTAAGATTGCCATTCTTTTTGGAGTGTTTAATTGATTAACATTTTTAATCAATATCAAATCAATGAAACTAGGTTGGCCTCTTTTGGGATAGTATGTCGGCTGTTCGGGTATTGAGATTATAATATCTTTTCCTACACAATAGCCTAATAATTGCTTACCATTGTTATTGTTCGTAATACTGTTCCATAATGTATGTCGAGCATTTAAGTCGCCCATAACTATAATTTTATCACGATTATTGAATAGAATATTCATTTCTTGTCGCAATAATTGTCTTTGAGGTGGAAGATACGTACTTACGATTTGAATTTGGTTCGTTTTCATTTCAATAACTACTGCTACCGCTTCTATATTTGTAAGACCATTTAGCGGTACATAATAATGTTTAATGGTTTTTTTAACAATTAATGCAAATCCACCGCCGGCATTGTTTCTATTATTTCGGTATATGATATATCCCGGTATGTTAAATTTATAATTGTTATCTATTTTTGTTTCATTAATACCTATTACATCATACTTATGCTTATAGATTATTGCTATAAGTTCATTAATTTTATTTTTAATAGAATTCGCATTCCATGTCATTAATTTGAGTGAAGAATTACAATTCACTTTAATTGAATAATTCCATAGCGCCTTCTACTAGTAACGCTACTTTTGCTAAACTATCTTTATCTTCTCTAATTTTTCTGACTGTTCTTCTAATTGTATCCGCTATTCTTACTATATCTATGTTTACAAATAACTGCTTGATTTCTTCTATCAGGCTTCTTACTTCTGTGCTGTCATCATGTATTGATTCAGTCCGTTATCGTTGATTTTTAAGCAAGGCATCCTTATAGCCCCTTCTACTTTGTGTATTAATATTGTGTCTTGAGTCATTTCTCGGAAGTATATTAGCATTCAAATGTTCTCTTACAACTTGTTGTCTTGCTCAGCTAGGTTTGCTGTTGGTTAATTACTTTAGAATATACAGTGTGACGAAACACGTCACAGATCGGGACGCTGGCCGAACCCCGCGCCATCTATTGAGGCCGGGCGTAACCCCGCCATGAAGTCCGCCCCTCCCGGAGGAGGAACGGGTTTTTTTTTTACCGGAGCGCGCCTCCACTCGTCCTCCCCCACTGGTCGTGCCGCAGTGCGCCTCGAGAGTTCCCGAGTAACGGGCCTCGGCCACCGCCGCCGACCTCTCTCTATCTCTCCCTATCGCTCTCTCTCACAACGGCGACAGCTAGCCCGAGACGAGACGGGGACGCACGAAGCACTTTTCAGCGCTCCGTGTCGTCCCCTCCCACCACGAAGACCCCGAGGACGGTGCTCGTCATCACCCCGACGAGTACGTCCCCCAGATAGGAGCCCCGGACGAACCCCTCTCTCGCGCGGGTCGCTCGAGCGCGCACGCGCCGGCTCGACGGCGCACCGCCGCGCAAGAGACGAGACGACACAGTACAGTATCAGTGAGGCTCTCGAAGATAGCTTACGCTTGTTCGCGCCACGCATTAACGTAGAAGTTCCCGGTATCGAAATCGTCAAAGGAGAGACGTGCCCAGCAGAAAAGAAAGGAAAAGGAAGGACGTGCCTCGCAGGATCAAGGAAAACCGAGGCCAGTTTTTCAACCGCCGACCCAGAGAGGAGTGTCCACCGAGTCCCCTGGAGCAGCCAACCGGTCAGCCGGAAGAATCCCCGTAAGTAGTTTTTTTTATTAGTACCCCGATATTACCAGTGAAATCAGTCCCGGTCATTTTTAACAAGAAGTTCCGCCATCGCGAGATTTAAACCCGCGCCCCCGTCCCCCTTTTATACTCGTGGTAAAAATTAAAGAATCTGCCTCGTCCTTTTCCGGACAGAGGTCATAAATGGCATCCGTGGTGGGGAAATCTAAATAGATTTTCCCATTTCAAAAAGAAATTTTTTAAAAAAGAAACGGAAGTGTCGTTACGAGTTCGGCGGAACTCGCCGGGAGTGCAAAGTAAAAATCAGTTTAGTGGTCCCTTTTAGTGTCGCGGCGGAAAAGATTAAGTGCCGGTGAAAGATCGTTACAACGGGTGCAACAAAAATTTAAATTGCAACGCTCGAGCACTTGTGTTCGTATTTATTATTAAATACGAAAACCAGTTGCCGGGAAATAAGTTGGCCCGGTAAAATCGAGGTGTTGGTAAACACCCGCCCTGCCGTCCCGAGCCGTTAGAAAAGAAAATTAAAGTTCAAAAGAATTCAACGAACTTATATTCCGTCGCAACTTCCCATTTAAAAATAAATGTTTATAACCCTGTAACGAAACTTTGAATTTCTGTTTCGTTTCCTTGGAATAGAAAAGTTTTCGAACTATGCACATTTAATTTTAGATTATATTATATTGGTAATTATATTTAATTAGTTAATGATGTGCATTTAATTTTATATATTAAATTATAATTTTATATTTAGATTTAATGAGTTAACTATGTGTAATTAATTTTAATTTTAGTGGGGTACAGAAATTCACACCCCAGAAACTCCCTATAATTACAAATACGTAAGGGAATAATCTAATAATTTTAGAAAAATTTTTTTGAATATACAGAAATAATCGTTATTTTAATTTGCAGTTTTTTTGGTTTTTGTTTTTATTGAGTGTTTTCAAATCGAAGTAGTAATTGAATTAATTCGGACAGTTAAATTCCGGTAATAGATTTTCGAATTTTAATGAGAACTGAAAATTTTGAATTTGTGCCACACGTGTAAATTTTTCTTTGAGAATTGAAATTTAATTATTTTTTTTGTAACAAAGTTGAAATAATTAAATAATAAACTAACTAAAAATTTTTCAATAAACAATTTTTTTTTTAAATTTAATTGAAAGTAATTTTATAACAAACAATTTTCGCCATATTGAAAAGTAATTGACGGGTTTGCGATTTCCAGGTATAGGATTTCCCCCCGCCCCCCAACCAGAAAACGAAGAGTAATACGCAGCTTTTGCGTTAGGAAAAAATTATTTTAGAATTATACTATGCCAATGCCAATATATATATATATGTATATGTAACATATGTGCTCATAAGTAATAGAAATGTTAATTTTCTTAAGTATCGCCCCACAGGTATCAGTGTAGCGACTGGAGTGTATTAAGTGTAAAGAGGAAATAAAGTTTCCAATTTCCTGTCGCGAGTCGCGCCTTTGTATGAGAGACTTAAAGGAGGAAAACATTTTTTTTATAGTAAAAGTACACCCGTCAATTCGTTATCAAAAATAACGGATAACCCAGACTCACTACCCGGAATTCAAAGTCGTACTTTTGAGTGTACGTTAGTGTTGAATGTCCCTTATTTATTAATATTCATTATTTTTGAATTTTCCGTACTTTTGCATTTCCCTTGATTTTGAACATTTCTTAATTTTAAAATCCCTTAATTTTAAAATTTCTCTTAATTTTAAAAATTCCTTAATTTTATAATTCCCCTTAATTTTAAAAATTCCTTAATTTTAAAATTCCCCTTAATTTTGAAAATTCCTTAATTTAAAAATTCCCCTTTATTTTTGAATTTCCCTTTATTTTTGCAATTCCCCTTATTTTTGAATTTCCCTTTATTTTTGCAATTCCTTTTAATTTTGAATTTCCCTTTAGTTTCGAAATTCCCTTTATCTCTGCATTTTCCCTTATTTTAGAAATTCACTTGTTTTTGATTTCCATTATTTACGAATTTCATTTATTTCTTTATTTTCCCTTTATTTTCGAATGTCCCCCTAATTTTGAAATTCCCTTGTTGTGGATTTCCTTTATTTTCGAAGCTCCCTATATATATATATTTTTTATTTCCCCTGTTTGATATTGAGTTTCATTAAGGAAGAAGTAGATAAGAAACAGTAGATTGTGATTTGCGTACCGATAAAATTTTTTTTTTTGGATTAGCGTGATAGCGCGCCGCCTTTGCGTCGGATATTGCGAATATACGGTTCGAAGCCATTCCGGGAAATTTGTTTTTTTTTTTGTGAGGGTGGGGCTTTGCATTATTTGGCTGAACGCCAGATAGCAATTTGCTCAAGCAACGACCCTGGTTGCTCGACGTAGAATCTCGAGTTACATCGCGTCCTTGAGGGGCACCTGATCTTTTAGCGTCTCTCTCTTCATTATTTGAGTAATTCCGGTAGGACTTAACGAGCAGATTAAGAAAGATTCTGATATTTACCCCTACCCTTTTGTGATTTTCCTAATTGCGTTCGTATTGGTTGCGTCAATTTCGGTAAAATGGATTCTTTCGAATACACCCCCGTTACATCCCCCGTAATGGGAATACCCACTTTAACGGTGGTAACGCCAAGCACCACAACCGAATATGTCCTCATCACGACCGCGCCCGTGTCGTACACGGCAGCCGCTACACACGTCGCGCCCTCTCGGGCAGCGGAGCGACGAGTAGCCAGTCCGGAACAAATTTCGGCAATTCGGGCAGAAATCGACCGGGTATAGATTTACCCGACCTTATCGGCCGGTGTGACAGAGCCGAATTGTTGATATCCGGATCGATAGAGGTGGTCCGGGATCGGCTCGTAAGATATACGATCTTACAGCGGTTCCCGGATACCCCGGTCGAGTGGGATCGACAAGCAGATAGACGAGGCGACCACCCCCCATATACGTTGTCCGAAGCGGTGAGTTGCCCCGTTTATGGGGATTGGCCCATGCTAAGTGGCCCCCGGCCGACGGCACATCTAGATCCCATCGAACCACAGCGGTCAACTCGGTTCGGAACCGCGGAGTTGCATAACTATGGTTTTCCGTCCGATCAATCGCGAGCCCATTATCGGGGCCCGATCTCGTTTGGGGAGGAGAGTTTTCGATTCTCAGTGGCAGATGCGACCACCTACCAGGTCGATCGGTCCTATGAGGGGTCAATAGTCCCCCCTCATGACGCACGACCAGAAAACGTGCATCGTCGGGAGGTACCGACCAGCATCTACCACAATCCGCCCAGCGCGCTAACGAGGGGTAGCCGCCCTACATTTTCGGCTCCCGAATCATTTCGGAATGACACCGTGAACCACGGAGTATAAGAGACATCCAATCCCCAATGGTCCGGGGAGATCGACCCCAAAATCGGGGCGATTTCTACCTGCAACCAGTGGACCCCCCTCGACCGGTAATGGCGGGACACCGCCGCCCCCCCCCCCCGTCGTCCGAACGCGCACACGTCCCATGTCCACTTTTCAGCGGACCTGACATATAGTATGTCCCCGCTTCAACCCCCCTACAACAGCACGCGGATCGGTCAACCCCAAACCTCGCATCGCCCGGACGATAACGCGTTCACCGCTGGAGGGTGATTCAACCCCAGCCTTTCGATGTCCGGTGTTCGATGGCAGAGGACTGCCATTGAACATTGGAGGACACACGGACCCCGTTACTCCGGCGAGGAAGGGGAGGACGCGGAGGTGTTCCTCGTCAAACTGGGGGAATATGTCACGAGTCGGGATCTGACGGAAGAGGACCTCCTGCGCGCCCTACCTGAAGCGTTTAAGGGATCAGCCCTCAACTGGTACAGGGTGGAAAAGTCAAGCTGGCATACGTATCCCAGCTTTGTACGTTACTTTCGCGACTAGTTCGGTCAACGCCATCTGGAAGCCAGCATAAAGAGGGAGATCACCTTACGCACACAGGGACCTGAAGAGCCCATCCGTGAATACTTGGTGGCCCTACGGAGCCTATTCAACTTGCTGGCTTTCCCTCCGTCTCAAGAAGAGCAGCTGGATATTGCAGTCCAAAACTTACGTCCGGGCCTAGCAAGAAAAATCGAGAGAGAAACCGTTACCGATTTTGCGGACTTACTGCGAATCGGTCGACAGGTGGAGGGGGCCGCCAATCAAGAGAGGGTCTACCGCCCCCCTCCAGCGGCTAATCAGTCCGCCTTCCCCGCCTTCGCCTATACGCCCAAGACGAGGCGTGGCAAGGAAAAGCTGGCCCTCGCGACGCCCGCGGTGAAGCCGGCCAAAGATACTGTTGTAACCCCACCCCCTCTGTCGCCAGCCCCCGACGAGGAAGAGGAGACGGCGCGGCGCCGGTAGCCCGCTAAGAGCGGAACAGAGGTCGTAACCCCACGCGCTCGGTACCGTTACATCAGCAGCACCAACCACAAGTGGCAACCACTAACAACCCGCGGCTATCAAGAGTACCTCGCCTCCTGGATGTAGCGCCGAGAGAGCGCCCACCCTCCGAGACTAGGTCGCCGCCGAATCGGAACCCCGTCCGGTGTTATAATTGTAAGCAGACGGGTCACATATACCGAGAGTGCCCCCATCCCTTAGGGCATTTTTGTAGGGTCTGTGGCTATCCAGGCCTTGATGCGTACAATTGTCCCGTTTGCGCGTGTAAACGCTCTGGAAACTGTTAAGGGGGGGGGGGGGGAAGGAAACCCCTAAGCCACCCCTTACAATCCCATCCGCGACCATCCCTACGTCAAGCCGTATAATAAAAAAATTTGAGAATAGAAGGATCGCTTCGGCAACACCTAAGCCCAGTGGGCTGAATATCGGGTCCGAGTCCATAGATTCTTGTGAAGCCAATCAATGGACATTAGATTCGGACCCTCGTCCCCACTTTCGCGTAGCTTTGAATGGTAAGATTATTAGGGCACTCGTTGATACCGGAGCTTCGCGCTCGTATTTAGGCCTCGCGTGTCGGGAGGTAGTTTCGCCGTTCCTGAGGTCAAGTGAGGAACAAGTAAGAGTTGCCAACGGTGCGCTAGTCCCATTAAATGGTGTCGTTACCCTCGCGATGACAGTCGATAGCCATACGCGAAATCTGGAAATAAGAGTTGCGCCCATCCACTATGCATGTGTGTTGGGGGTGGATTTCATGTGCCTATTCGGTCTTAAAATAGATACCGAGAATAATGCGTGGAGTAACCGCCACGGCACCCCGCACTCGTTAAACGATTCCAGCGTTTCGGTCACCGCCTTCGCCGTACACGACTGCGCTGGATTGGTCGCCCCCTCTCAGGAACCCGCCCCACGATTAAGGAGGCTGCTCGATAAATTCTACCCCGCAAATAGGACCCCTACGATCGGTATAACGCGTCTGATGCAGCATGCTATCGACGTACAGGGTCATCCCCCGATTCGTCAAAAGGCTCGCTTACTCTCTCCCTACATGTTAAAAGTAGCACAGGACGCGGTCGATGAAGTACTAAGTAATGGCATCATCGAACGCTCCGCGAGCCCCTGGATGAGTAACCCCGTTATTGTTCGGAAGTCGAATGGGACTTTTAGGTTCTGCGTCGACTTCCGAGACGTCAATAAAATAACAAAGAAGGATGCATACCCGCCCCCCTCGATGGATAGGATTCTGTCCGGGTTGAGTCGGGCCCAATGCATCACCACCCTCGACCTCAGCCAGGCCTACTTTCAGGTGCCGGTAGCACCTAACAGTCGGCCCGTTACCGCGATCACTGTCTCCGGTCGCGGTTTATTCCAATTTAAACGGATGCCTTTCGGGCTCACCAACGCGCCGGCGACCTTTCAGCGATTAGTGAATCGTCTCATCGACCCAGCGTGGGAACCCCACGTCTCCGCGTACTTGGATGACATCATCATCGCCACGGACGATGAGGAGGACCACTTCCGCTACTTGAGACTTGTCTTGACTAGTCTGCGCAACGCCGGCTTGGAATTAAACCTGGACAAGAATGAATTCTTCCGGGACGAGGTAAAATACCTCGGTTTTGTATTAAATAGAGATGGTTTGAAGAGAGATCCGGACAAGGTCGTTCCCGTTCTCGAATTCCCGCCCCCACCAACCTCAAACAGCCAAGGCGCTTTTTAGGGATGGTGGGGTGGTACGCGCGCTTTCTCCCAGATTTATCGCGTGATCGCGTTCATCTGACCAAATTGTTAACAAAGAATACTCCCTGGAACTGGGGCCCGGAGCAGCAATCTGCTTTCGAGGCCCTCCGCGACTCCCTCACCCGGACCCCTGTGTTGGCACGCCCAAATTTTGACGTCCCCTTCATGATTCAGACGGATGCGAGCGACTTTGCTATCGGTAATCACCCAAGAGATAGCCGGTAATGAGCAAAGTATTTTATTAACGCGTTAATTATTTTATTAATTACGAAAGTATACCGTCACGGGAAAAGAGTGTCTCGCCGTCCTCTGGGCCGTGAAAAAGTATCGACCCTATGTCGAGGGGACCCACTTTCGGGAGATCACCGATCATAGCAGTCTGCAGTGGCTCAAGAATTTGCGAGACCCAACCGGGAGATTGGCGCGGTGGGCCCTAGCCATGCAGACCTATGATATGAAAATCGAGCATCGAAAGGGCACGCTCAACGTGGTGCCCTATGCCCTCTCGAGAATGTACGAAAATGTCGATACCGCCCTTTGCGCCCTGGGGGATACCACGGACACGTGGTACACCCAGAAAATGGATAATATTCGAAAATTTCCCTCGAAATATCCTGATTGGAGGATCGAGGATGACCGGATATATTTCCATAAGCCCCACCCGCTGATAGAGTCTGCCCTCACCGACCTCGACGCCTGGAAACTCGTCCTCCCCGCGGGAGCGCGTGCCCGTGCCTTCAGCGATGTGCACGATAGCCCGCAAGCCGGCCACTTAGGAGTGGATAAGACGTATCTCATCCAAGACTTCTATTGGCCCGGTGTTTTCCAGGACGTCACTGCTTTCGTCGCACGCTGCCCCGCCTGTCAAAAGCAAAAAGTCTCTCAGCAGGCCCCGGCCGGACTCATGCGCGAAAGAACCACGGAAGGCCCCTGGATGACGGTCAGTTCTGACGTCATGGGACCGCCCCCCCCCCCCCCAGCAAACGTCAAAACCAGTTCGTAGTGGTTTTTCAGGATCTGTTTACCAAATATGTGGAAGTGAAACACATTCGAGCGGCTACAGGTGCCGCCATTATGGCCGCCTTCAGTAGCCTAGTTATCAATCGATGGGGTTGCCCAAGATATTTTCTCTCAGACAATGCCAAGCAGTACGATAACACATACGTGCAGACCCATCTGAAGCAGTTAGGCATAACCCCCGCACGTACCCCCCGTATCACGCCCAAGCGAACCCAGTCGAGAGGGTAAACCGGACCCTCAAAACGATGATGTGTACCTTCGTGTCACACGATCATCGCGACTGGGACGTGCACCTAGAGGAACTTAAGTTCGCCCTGAATACGGCTGTCCAGTCGTCCACTAAAATGACCACCGCGTTTCTGAATTTCGGCCGCAACCCAGTAGCCATTAGAAATCTACGTACCGATCTTCCCCCTCCCCCACTTACACTACCCAAGGATCCTGAGTTCTGGCATGATCGAATGAGGAGGCTACCTCTCATTCACGACTGGGTACATCGCAACCTGGAGCGCGCCGCGACGCGCCAAGCCGAATGCTATAATCGCTCCCATCGTGAGGTAGAATACAAGGTGGGCGATTTAGTGCTACGACGCAAACGGGTCCTATCGTCGGGAGCTCAAAATTTTGCGGCTAAACTTGCGCCCAAATTCAGTGGCCCGCATAGAATAGTACGAGTAATATCCCCCGTCGTTTTCGAACTTAGCGACCCGGATAGTCGTCGGAACCCAAGGGCGCATATCAAAGACTTGAAACCCTATCGCGCCCCCGACGCCGAGGAGAGTTCGAGAAGCGAACCAACCGCTCCACTCCCGACACCCGAAAACCCTGCGGACCCTCAATTGAAAATGAGGAGTCGGAACTCGTTGGGAGTGGAACCATTGCCACGTCGCCGCGGCCTACCATCGAAACAGCCCCGACAGGGCACCCAAGGTCCGAACGAGGGCACCCACATGCCACGCCGCAGCGAGGTGCCCCGAGTGATAAGGCCAGTGGAAACGACTAAACCGACCCCACCCCGTAGGCGCCCGGGTCGTCCACGCAAGATGTCAGCGCCGCATGTCTCCTTTTCGCCGGCGCACCCGTGCGGAAGACGTCCCGATCTACGACCCCCCGAAGAGTCTAGCTGCTACACTGGTACCTCTATTGTTGAGGGACTTCTCCCCCACCACTTTTTTTTTTGTCTTCCTTTGTGTGTGGGTCAATTGATATGAAACTGTTTATTGTCTTATTAATTATGTTTTCAGTATGTTAATAGGCTACATCGTTGGGAGAAAAAGGGATAAGGTTGCCCCAACTCTTTAAAGTAGACCCAACCAATGTAGGGTAATCCCCTTTTGTTACAGGTACTAACCAACATCATGGTGAAAGTGGCACCAGAACGGAAGAAGAAGACCCGTTGGGCAAGGGTGCCCTGCCAGGTCACCCTCATCCGCCCCAGGGGAGCCACCGCTCCATAACCACCGACGCCGGAGCCAGCAGCTGTGGTGCCGCCACTCACACCGGCGGATTTCCCACCGCTGCCGAACATCTGCGGGCGGGTTATATTCGCACGGCCAACCGCGGATAACCCGATCCCCCCGTGCCACGCCGGCCTAAAACCCTTGCAGTTGGGGACGGCGTCAGAGGAGCCGGAAGATCCGTCGGGGCAACCGCGCCTACGCCGCCCCTATGAGACCCCGGGACAGCCACCGCCCCCGGACGCGGACCCCTCCCTACCGGAGGAGATGGACGACGGAGGAGGCGGTGCCGCGCAACCGCCAACCGGCGGCCAACCATCGATCGGGCAACCGGGGGAGAATGTCCTCGTTCGCCCCCCCTCCCTTTTCACCCCTCCCAGTCGCTGGTTCCAATCGAGGATTTTTGCGCCTTGGTCTGGGAGGAGGAGCGGAGGGGTCGGCGGGGGCAGTTCTTGAAGGGACCCCCCGAGGTGCCAAACCCGCAATCGTGGGCCCCCCCGCCGGCGCGGGAATATGTTTGGGCCCATCCGTCGCAGCCGCGCCCCCTCACCCCCCTCCAATTCGCAAGTGCCGAGCCCCCCCCGCCCTGTAACACCGCCGACCGGCATCACCACCATAGAGGAGCCGGTGTGCGAGGAACCCCGCCGGGTTGGCGCTTCCCGCCGTCGTCCCCCGCAGGGGGAACCGCACCCGGCCGCTCCACGGGGTAGCGCATCGCTACCCCTCGCGCCAACATGGGGTCAGCCGGCCGCAGCGACCGGCTTCCCCGGTCATAGTAGACATCGCCCCCGACCGGGCGGTACTGATACGAGTGACATCAGTGCCCCCCGGGAGGGCGGCCGCGGTGACGCTGCCACCGCCTCTGATGGCCCTACCACCCCCCCTCATGGCACCGCTAGTTCCGGTAGCGGCTCTCGGGGGACGTACCCTGGCCAGGGCCGGCCCTGGACCGTACGGGTCACCCCCGCCGAGCGCCGCTGCTGGAATTGTGGCCAGCGAGGCCACCCGGCGCATAGCTGTTACCGGCGACTACTGGGGGGAAGGAGGTCTCGCGAAGAAGGGGGCCGTTTACCCCTACAGCCGGAGGTACCCGGCCCGGTAGAGGGTAGTGGAGCCTCCTCCTCCCCATCCCGGTATCAGGGACGTGCCGGTGTCGTGTGCGTGAACTGCTGTCCCTTACGATGATGTTGTCCTTTGTGAATTATTGTTGCCCTCGGCTATGCACATGCCTGAATGAAAAGTGATTAGCATTCAAGAGCAAAAGTTAATTAGTTAAAGTTAAGTCGCAGTAAATCGTGTAGACTGCGAGATTATTTTAAATACTGCTCGAAGTCGCGCGGTTAAAATTATGTTTGTTTGCCGCTAAACCGCGCAGTTAAATATTTTAGTTCGTCCTTCGAGATACGTCACACAACCCGGGTCAATAGATTTAAATTACGCTCATTCGCTCCCACCGTAGGTTTTAGTGGTCCGTCGCGAAGCCACAGATCTAAGTACTTCAGGGCACGTCGCAATCAGTCACCCATTCGGGACCATGGGTACATATCTCTAGGTTATTAACTTCGGGACTTAGTATGTTAAAGTTAGTCTTCGTCGCCGTCGTCCCGTTGCGATTCAGTTGGTCCGAATACCCAAAAAACCCCCCCCCCCCCCCCCCCCCAGAACCCGAACGTCGACATATGACGTACAGTACCCAAGGGGTATTGGAGTCAGGCCCGGGGGTTTGTGACGAAACCCGTCACAGATCGGCACGCTGGCCGAACCCCGCGCCATCTATTGAGGCCGGGCGTAACCCCGCCATGAAGTCCGCCCCTCCCGGAGGAGGAACGGTTTTTTTTACTGGAGCGCGCCTCCACTCGTCCTCCCCCACTGGTCGTGCCGCAGTGCGCCTCGAGAGTTCCCGAGTAACGGGCCTCGGCCACCGCCGCCGACCTCTCTCTATCTCTCCCTATCGCTCTCTCTCACAACGGCGACAGCTAGCCCGAGACGAGACGGGGATGCACGAAGCACTTTTCAGCGCTCCGTGTCGTTCCCTCCCACCACGAAGACCCCGAGGACGGTGCTCGTCATCACCTCGACGAGTACGTCCCCCAGATAGGAGCCCCGGACGAACCCCTCTCTCGCGCTGGCGCACCGCCGCGCAAGAGACGAGACGACACAGTCAGTATCAGTGAGGCTCTCGAAGATAGCTTACGCTTGTTCGCGCCACGCGTTAACGTAGAAGTTCCTAGTATCGAAATCGTCAAAGGAGAGACGTGCCCAGCAGAAAAGGAAGGACGTGCCCCGCAGTATCAAGGAAAACCGAGGCCAGTTTTTCAACCGCCGACCCAGAGAGGAGTGTCCACAGAGTCCTCTGGAGCAGCCAACCGGTCAGCCGGAAGAATCCCCGGAAGTACAGTTTTTATTAGTACCCCGATATTACCAGTGAAATCAGTCCCGGTCATTTTTAACAAGAAGTTCCGCCGTCGCGAGATTTGAACCCGCGCCCCCGTCCCCCTTTTATACTCGTGGTAAAAATTAAAGAATCTACCTCGTCCTTTTCCGGACAGAGGTCATAACAGAACAGTAATTGTTGCTAGCCACATGATTTCCACCACAATTTATGCATTTAGGATTTTCCGTTTCGTTTTTAATTTCGCAATCACTCGTGTTGTGATTACCTGCACACTTAACGCATTTTGGCTTCCTTAAGCAATTTTTTACAATATGTCCGAAACTTTAACAGTTAAAACACTGTGTAACTGTTTTGTTGTTTCGAAATTTTTCCCATTTAATGACACAATAACACATTTTGTTGATGCTAGTTACCGTTTTAATTTCCACTTCCGGATGGAAGTTGATTATGTATAGTGGTAGGTTTGAAGTACCATAGACAGTTTGTTTAGTCATTTGTTTAATACTCATAACTTTTACGTTTTTAGTTCTTAGTTTACGCTGAATTTCTTCTTTGGCTATATTCGGAGGTATTCCTTTTAACACCATTTTGAGTTGTTTCTCGTCAGGCAATGAATACGTATGATATTCAGTTTTAGAATTGTTGACTTCATTGATTAACAATTGATAATCTTCGATTATTTATTTATAACATTTGACAACAAATGAAATTTGAATATTAGTCGTAAAATATTGTAGACAAATACCTTACCTACTAGTAACACCAACCAATATTTTTAAATACCTCATAATTGAATTTTTATAAATGAAATTATCTGGCAGAAAAGGTGGTCCCCGAGAGGGACCACCGTGCTTCAAGGGTCAATGGAATAAAAAGTGTTCAATAAGATATTACGACAGTTTAATTCACTTATAATTGAAAATCAGAGTTGATCGCAATAATTTTCTTTTATTCTTAATAGATTGATTGATTTTTAAATAGAATATTTAATTTCTTTAAAAATGTATTGATTATATTTTAATCGGCAGTCGGAGCCGGGAGTTCCTTCCCCGCATACCGAGACGAGTGGTACTACTACTACACTGAAAAACAAAAGGTAGCTCTACCGCTTTTTGATGAGTACTATCATCGGCCTTCGAATTCGGGGCGGCAGCGCTCCCAAACTGGTCGGACAGCCGATCCAAATTGCCGGTAGGATACGGTTACTTAAGGATTGGCCGTTCCCGCTAGTTAAACGTGGGGATATAACTAATACGCATTAATACATATGGTTAATCAATTGTATGCAGTTTTCGGACAGAATTTGACTGTGATTTTAATATAAATGTTTTAATATAAATTCTACATTGCAGTAGGGTACTGAATTTTGCAAACGATAATATAAATATACTATTTACGAAATGTATATCGTGTACTCTTTGTTAAGTAAGGAGAGAGGGAGATGGAGGGTGTAAGAATTTCAAATCACGTTGTAAATAAAAAATTTTCCTTTTAAAGAGATGATTTCGTTTTTTTTATGACAAATATGTACATGTTCATACAAACAATGCAGGTTAATGAAGGGGGTTGACATTTAAGAATCAGATTGAACATGTCCATGTTTCCACAGCAGAATATTGTTCACATAAACAGAAATGAAGCGTACTTTGAAAAGGTACGGTAGACGTGCCTTTTCGAAAGCCTGCAGTCCTACTTCACGCGGTAACTCTAACGTATATTTACCAAGTTCGTGCACAGACTATGAGAAGGGAAGAGTGTGCTCCCTTTCGGGACCGATAGCAGCACCAAACGGTCGGTAAAGTAGGCGTAACCCGTGAAAGCCGGTGGTACTACCGACAGGTACGGTAGAGCTACCTTTTGTTTTTCAGTGTAGGTACCTCTCTCTCTCTTTCTCGAAGGACGAAGCCCGAGACGAAACAGCCGTACGCTATTCCGCTTCTCTCCTTCGGCTGATTGCCGCCAGCTATCGGGTCCCGACACGAGGTGGCGCGAGGTGGACCGCGCACCAAGTCAAACGATCGATTCAGTCAGAGACCGCGCGACAACTCAAACGAAACTTGTGTTCCGGATCGCGCCTGAACCCGAACACAAAAGTGTGACAAGAGTGATACGCCTCGCGAAGTACCATTAGAGTCATTGTAGTGAAAAGACTTCCCGTGCCATTGGACCAAGGACCACTCGTGTCAAAAACAAAAGAGATAAGGAAACCAGCATCTTTAAAAAATTCGTCCTTTGTATTCATAGTGCGTATTCTGCTCGCGTTATTAAACCTAAAAAGCCTTTCTTCTCAGAACTGGAAGAGAATGATAACAAATCAAAGTACGCCAAACGGATGAAATTGACGGCTGAGAAAGCTTCCAGTCAAAGTTCTTCCGAAGTGCAGGAATTCATATATCGCGGACCCCACATTAAAACCTAAGCCAACGTTAAAAATCATGCCGAAAAACGAAACGAAAGTGACACTTGATAATGCATTTTTCCGCCCTCCGACGAAATCGCCACCAAGCGTTCGGTGTATGGAGGGGAAGCGACAGTAATCGTGTGGCCTCTTTGTGCGGCTATCCGCACCGGAGCGCAAAATGCACGAAGCACGGCTATCTGCACTCGGAGCATGCATCGCGCCCCGCAAGGCGGCACTTTCTTTTCGTCCGGCTGAACAAAACTGAACTTCAGTCGTAACCACCTCGAACCAAAGCTACAGAGGCGGAAAGCAGCAGCAGTAACATATCGCTCCATACTGCATGTGCCCTACTTTTCTCACAGTGAAGTTCGTGAGTGAAAATAAATACCAAAAATAATAAAAACATAATTTGAACAAATTTAGAGACATTAAGGTATATGTTGAAAAGGACCGCATAATTTTGATTCATTTTTTTATACACATACAACTAGCAAGCATTACATTGACTTTGTAAAAGTTCTGTTAACTTCACGTGTGATCGGGGAGCACAGTTAATTTTTATTTCTTTTCGGCTAAGACGCCGATTGGTCAAGGGGGGGGGGGGGGAAGTAATGTTACTGCATGAAGGTCGTAACTGATCACACGGATATTATATTATACATTATATTTATAAATGGCGATCCTCACACTATCTCCAACGTACGAATATACACGAGCTGCACCTTGGAACGGAAGTCGAAGGGTAGCCTCAGCATATACGTACGGATGCAAATAATGCGAGTGGAAACTCCAATCGGTTTCCGAGTGGAAACCGCGACGGAGCGGGCAGCGCAACATATAAGTCGAAAAGTCTTTTTCACTTCTCCCGTCCCACGACTTGCTCTGTTGCGTGCCATAGGTACGTAACAATAATCTTTTATGATTTTCATTTTCTGTAAGAATAAAACAATACGGTGTCACAATTTTTATTTCTGTTACTACGTTAATAATGACCAGAACTTTTGCACATTTTTGGAAGCATTTGCCACATATAAACGGTCAATTTATGATACTTTCAATGTTGTAGATATACGTTCTATAGATATGACGTCACATGTGGGTTCGGATGAGCTCAGCTGTTTCCGGAGCGTAATCGGTAGTTTTGAAGACAGCACTTTTTAATCGCAAAATTCTGACATTTAGGAGGTTTAAAAATGTATGGTATAAACAATTATCTGAAAAAAAATGTTAAGACCGAATTACGGAATTAAAAATACGGCATTTTGTATTCTTGTTCGCCTTTTAGATAAAAATTACTTTAATTACCTCTGCCAGCTTTTTTTAATTGTTATTTTGGCAAGTCCTTCAGAATACCATCGAGAAAAGATAAACAAGGTTTCAAATTTTTCTTCCGATGATGGCGGTTGTCATTGCCGCTACCCACAGACGATCAATCGAATGCCGATTCTCATTATTTGCATTAGTTGGGAATACATTGAAGTGTAAGTGGCTTGCTAAGTACACAAACTGCTATATTTTTTCAAACAACATGTACACATTTGAATTGCTGGCGTTTTCAGAAAATTCAAATTATTCCCACAAAATAACTCATTTACAAAATAAGGATTTATAAAGAGAATTGCGAATATTCGAAATAAATCACTAATCACGCTCCAGAAAGAGGGAATGTAAAACTAGATAGCTACTATACATAATACGATTACTATCAAAACATACACATTGGCAAATAATACAATAGTCATGAAAAATTATATTAAGACTATTTTTCAGGCTGTATGTGTAGAAAGTAGAATAAATTGTAAATAACGATATTGTTGGCGTCTATTGAACCCAAAATAAAAAAAAATGGGATTTCTATATAATTAAAATTAAGAATGATTGAAAAATAGCTCTACGCGATTTAGCCCAACGGTCTGGTTTGGAGGTATTTTTCCGCCTTTCATAATGTAAATTGACAATTATAAGTCCCGATAATAATATTTTTTCAGTGTTATTAATATTAGATGTCAATACTTCATTCATGAGGACGCGATAAAAACAAAAAACTAAAGATCATAATTTGAGGCAGCGATGAATTCCTGCTTCAATTGGTACATTAACGTTATGCAAAGCGCACGCACACCCACACACACACACGTACGCACGTACACACACGCACACACACGCGCGCGCACGCACACACGTGAATGTAATTTGATTTAATTTGTAGAAGGACTTATATACTTGATAGGATTTTGGGATGACAATCTTTTCTGAAAACAATTCCGATTATAAAATCAAACTACGGGTGTCATGATTATATATGCTTGGCATCTGCTTGCATCGATTAGGAGATAACATGTGTGTAGCATGTATGTATGTTACATGCATATAGGACATAAAAAACGTAGATACATGATTACTTCGAACATCATTCAGTTGTGAATATATATGTATATACTTAAATTAATTGAGTCGTAAAAATACAAAAACATACACTGTTCAACGTTTACTTACACCTTCGTATTACAAATTGTATTTGATTGACTAGCTTTTAATAATTATATCCTTCTTGGATTCACATTGTTTGACAGCTCGTATTGGTATATTTTCTATAACTAGAGCTAAGCACGTTTCATTCCTTCAATCTATGGAGTTAACTATGACAATCACATTATTCTGTAGCGCTTTTATTATGACCATTGATGGGCGGAAAAGGTAGATGAAATCGATATTTCGTTAATTAATTTTACGGGATATGCGCGTCGACATATCCATTCATGCAGTCCCGCACGTACGCACGTTCGCCCGCGCGCACACACGCGCGTTCGCACGCACGCTCGCTCGCACACACGCACAGACACGCACGCACGCACGCGCACGCACGCGCTCACACACACACACACACACACACACACACACACACACACACACACACACACACACACACACACATACCATATCGCGTTACATATCATATCGTTCCAAAAGGTCAAACTTATCCTCCTTTTCTTCCCCTCTTTTTCCTTTGAATGTAATTCATTCGTCATCATTTTCTAACTTAAGCCAGTACCGTGTATTGTTAATTATTACAATGCTATTTTAACAAATATTTTTACTATACTTAGGGCCATCATCTAAGTTTATTTATTTTAAATGATCGACGTTTTTCAATCTTAGTTCAGCAGTCTTCCAAATATTTTTTTCACGCGAATGTGGAGCTTATATTTTGAACGTAGTTCATTAACTTCAATGATGCACAATTAATGTATTTATGTTCTTTTTTAGTTTTAAAATTTACAGTACACTTAGTGAGCACTAAGGCAGTCAAAGAAAAACGTTCTTTCAATTGATACAAGCGTGAGGCAAGAAAACTCGATGTCGCGCGCTGTAAATATAAACTCGACGTAATAGTTTCTGCTCGTGTCATCCGCTTGGCTCATCGAAACGCGTGAAATTATCAGTCTTACAATGTTTATATTTTCACAAATGTTAATTTCAATCTTACAATTAGAGTGCTTATCTGCGCCTAATAATCTAGCTAGTCGTCATTCTAAGAAACTCAATCTCTGGGACAATTGTAAGTTACGGATTTCGATGCTGTGAGTATCCGCCAATTTTACACCCGTTTACATATTTCTATAAAAGTTTAACATCAAGTTTAGTCTAAAAGACCATTTTTTAGAGAAATACAAACTATTCGAGTAGCGATCACTGCGATATGAATTCCAATTAATATTCACGACACTTTACATTTGAACCGCTGGAACGAAACGTTCGTGCCGGCGAACGCAGAGTAACGGATATCCTCAGGACATAGTACTGCATTTAAAAATGACACATAATATATTTGGAGTAAACGCAGATGAAAATAACCATATATGAAAAAAATAATAGGAAATTTAATCACTAAATATATCTGCATGCCCTAAATATAATAGATGACCACTATTTACAAGAAAATTAATAGAAACCACTTTATGGTGGCAAAATACTATGCGAATAAGTGCTGTACCTCCTGCATGTCTGAGTTTACTCTACAAGTGCATATAAGTTGCATAAATATCTTGGTTAACTCACAGTTTAGCAAAATATTAAGTGTAGCCAGGGTTGCTAATATTGGTACATAAAACAAAGAAAGAAAACAAGAAAAGTATCAGGCCCATCATAAATTAAATGATTATTATATTCGTTATATTGTCATTCTAGTCAGGACGTAAAATCAGTTGAGTTCCATTTCCCGAAATGGATAACATAAACACAAATTGCAAATGGATTGCAGTCCTGTTTTTTCTCTCTTTTTTTATCACTTATCGAGATTAGAGAATCTTAGAGAAGTAGTCGCAATAAAGCACTAATAATAATAGTGATAATAATTTTAAAAAATAATAATGTTGATGATGGTGATAATGTTAATGCTTATAATAATAATAAATATAATATTAAATATATGTATATATTTATAATATGTTCACGACATATGATTTCTTTCATATTGAATATCATCCTTTAAGTAAACTCTATAGGAAAGAATCTATCTTTCTAGTAGCATTTGGCTAGCCAAATTATGTCATTTTCTGTAAATAGCGTTATAAAAGCATTTTTGCGGTCTGCGGGCTCAATATTGAAATCGCACGTACACTTCAACGGCCTGTCGACTTTTGCTGTTAACATATGTTTGCATACATAATAACGACCGCGAGTGTTCAAGCATATTCTTAACCGGGTTTAGAGAGATCAGCTACGAAAACTTTAATATAGAAAATAACCACCCCCTCCCCCCGCCCCGTTAAATTAGTGTCATTTTTAGGTGTTGAATTACAAACAGTGGTTTTAGTTGATCGATTATTACACATTATTATCCGTACGACTCGCCTCTTTCTCATCGAAAATTATAAAAATAGCGCCAAATGCAGGTCTTGTCATGGCATTTGCCATCGTGCAAGTAATGCTAATCCTTTTCATTCTTATTCTGTTAATTTTAATTAATATTGGTTAGAGGAAATTTAAACCTCGCCGAAGCCGCCAATAGCTTGTTCAGTCATACGCAAGCATAATGATTCAAGGCGAGAGTCAATCTCTGGTTCAGTTGAGTCCGATGTATTACTTGAGTGGCCAAGAAAATTGTCCCGTGGTGCGCTGTACGTACGCTGAAGTGTTTTTTGTAACTGCTGTAAATAATAAAAAATCGAAATATTTAAAATTTGTAATGAAACAAATCATATTTTTCTTAAATGGTTTTTGTATAAAGTAATGCTAAGCATATTTCTATCATGATTAGCAAAATTATATGAAAACATACAATGCTATTATGAACAATGTAGTGTATAAAGAAAGGTATATCAATTATTTATCGGTTAGAGAGTTTATACGCATCATATAAGAAAACAAGGTGTACCAACGCGAAAGATCATTGGTATTAATTTTCTTCAACGTAAACGTCTGGTGTTTACAAACGGCGATACTTTATTAGAACATTTTTCAGATTTACTAATTATTATAATCAAGTTGTCCAAAATTCTGCTAAACGGACAAACAGAATAAGTAATTGGGATTTATCAAGTTAATACTTGTGGTCTCCAAGTTATGTCTGTAATAGACATATTTTGATTGCCATTCAAACACTAAATTACTATACATGTGGTAAGAAGATAAGTAGATTTACTAAAAGTACTGAAGGCGCTCGATCCAAACACCTACCAGTATAAGAACCGATCGGTATAAAAACACTTTTGTAATCATTACAGTGACATGAACGTTCGGGATCGATCCCCTCCACAAAGGTTTCGCCCAGTACATACATACATACATACGTACGTGTGTGTTATACGTGTACGTATCTATAGGTATATATACGTGTTACTTATGTATTACACATCGACTCCCAATTCCAACCCTTCGGGTCCGCTGCACCGGTTCCATGCATACCATTTAACGAAGTTAAGTTGAGGTAATTTGTCGTACAGGTCGCGTATGTTGCTGCGTACATTCGGCCATATTCGTGTGCGCGGTTACATCCTTAGTTTTCTCTGTGTGCATGTGTAATATGTATGTTTCACTGTAGGAGAGGAAGTTTATCTCAGATCGACTCCATTTTCTTCGTCGGAATCGCCATACTGTGGTGTCTTCCTGGGTGCTGTATAATAATAGTTCATCAAATTAAATTAATTAATTAATAAATACAGATGCTTTGTAGGGTGTAATTTTGTTTGTTTCAAGGAATGATATAAACACTTATTGAATTTTGTTACCGTTGCTCAATGTGTAAATAAATCTACATTTACTTTTAAACCAATAAGAGAGCTTAACAGTATTCTAAATGCACCTGGTGTTCTGCCAGTAGGATATGAAAGAAGCGCATAGAGTTTGGGTCCAGTACGAAGCCTAGAAAAAGTCTCAAGTCGATAAATGAAAGTCATTCTGAAATGTTTTAGTTATACTAAAATGGAAAAAGAAATGCGATATCAAGATGGAAATACTATACGAATAAGGAGGTTAGCAGGTACACGGGTGAAGGAAGGATTTATATTCATTATATACAAGGTGGCTGATTTAGCTAAATACATAGATATATCTCGAGAACTAAGATCTACTTCAACAATCGAGAACAGATTCAAAAAAGGTGCGGGATGAAAGTTGTTCGACACGAAGGGGAGCATGCAGTTATAATGAAAACGACCCCCTCCAACTAACTCTGTAGGAGGTGTGGGGGAAAACAATAAAACTTAAATAGGAACCCTCATATTTTATTGCAGATTTGGGTTCTCCGAAAAAAGTACACCCATTTAATAGGTGGCGCTGTAGTCAACAAAAAGCAAAAGAAAAAAATCCGTAAAATTCGAAAACATCTCCAGAATTTACACAACATCTGAGAAATAAAAGTAGACGTATTTTATTTTAAGCGTATTCAATGATACCAATACGAAATATTGGGTTTTCTTTGATTTTATATTATTATTGCAATGTTTTGCAATGGAAAGTATCGGAGAAATAATCGTGGATTTGGTTGTGTCGCAAAAAATACATGTAGAGTTACCGCGGAACAACGACGTGGACGTAGTACTTTTCTGTTCCCTGTGTGGTGTTTGTTTTACGTGAGTCTTCTTGCCTCTCAACCGTTCAGTTACTTGAGTAAGTGTTCGAAATTTTGACCTTTCACTTCAATGCATTTATTTATTCTTTCTTCAAATGACTTTACACAGGATATTATTATATTTGGGAGAATTTCTGCGCAAGCAGTTCTTATGCGTTCCACCATATTTTCACGAGTTGTTGGTAGTTGTTCATAAACCTTACCTTTTAGATTACCCCATAGGAAGAAATCCGGAGAAGTTAAATCAAGTGACCTCGCAGGCCAGTTAATGGAACCACCTCTACCAATCCACCGACCATTGTTATCACGGTCTAGTAGTTCCCTTGCTCCTGCTGAAAAATGTGCAGGGCAACATGCTGAAACCACATTGTCCGTCGGACGTCCATAGCAACTTCCTCAGTAGTATCGTTATTTCTTATTCTAGGAAATCTTGATATTTTGTTCCGTTCAAATTACCTTCATTGAATTAAGGACCAATGAGTATATTTCCTAAGATTCCACACCAAACGTTCACCAACCAAGGACGTCGATGATTAACTTGATGACACTGAAACTAGCATGAAATTCGTAGCAGGAAATTCAGTGGCTGATAGGCCTTGGAAATCCGTAGCAGGAAATTCAATTGCTAAGTTCTTAGCAGAGATTTTCACTTCATACATGGCTATTCGTTCCCTTGCTCCTGCTGAAAAATGTGCAGGGCAACATGCTGAAACCACATTGTCCGTCGGACGTCCATAGCAACTTCCTTAAGTAGTACCGGTATTTCTTATTCTAGGAAATCTTGATATTTTGTTCCGTTCAAATTACCTTCATTGAAATAAGGACCAATGAGTATATTTCCTAAGATTCCACACTAAACGTTCACCAACCAAGGACGTCGATGATTAACTTGATGACACTGCAACTAGCAGGAAATTCAGTGGCTGATAGGCCTTGGAAATCTGTAGCAGGAAATTAAATTGCTAAGTTCTATTTAAGATATATTGTCAAGAAAATAAACGAGTATTTCCAAATGGTTTCAACCCAGCCGAAATTAAAAAATGTTCTTTTTTCTGCATTTATAACATTAGGTTTAAATGTGTTAAAAAAAAATACTATCACACTTGAATTTCGATTTTTTTACCACGTTTGGTGATAACGCATTTATAACCTTAGGTTTAAAAGTGTTAAAAAAGAATACTTTCGGCTTAGGTTCCGGGTTGGGACCACCCGGAAGTTCTTTTATATATTGTTGACAACGATATGCAATTCCTAGAATGACGAAAATCGAGTGCAAAGACACTTCTATTTTGATTTTTGACTATTTTTGTGGAATAACTATGTGATATAAGAACATGTTAGAAAAAAGAACATTTTTTCATTTCGGTTGGGTTGAAAGCACTTGAAACTACTGGATGATTTTCTTGATAATATCTCAAAAGAATACTATTATTCTAATCAATAGCCAAAATCGAATAGTCATTTATGTAGTACAAATCGCTGCTAATAACTCAGCAATCGAATTCCCTGCTGCGGATTTCCAAGGTTCCACCATGGTTCGTGTATATAGAGATTCATCTGAAAATAATACACGAACAAAGAAATTGTAATTCGTTTGCATTTTTTGACGTGCTCATTCACAGAACACCACTAGGTTACGAAAATCATTGCCATGTACTTCCTGATACTGTGAAATGTGATATGGGTGAAACTTATGACGATGCAATATTTGTTGAATATTATTTCTGAAATTCTCGATCTTGAAGGAAATATCTTCGAAGAAAAACGATATTTAATATTAATATTAAATAAAAATTAAGAATTTAAAAGTTTTGTTATTAGTTCTGAATATATTCTTAATGTCCGAATCAAGAGCTTTAAAAGGCATTTAACTAAATAGATACATTGTATCGGGAGTTACAGGCCTTTTAATGTGCACATAACAGTCGTCCTGTTGAAAATTGAAATCCCCGTAAGTTGGCAACCCGCTGATTTAAGGTCACAACATTTTCCCGGTACGTTTCTGGTGAATAGGACTAATGTTTTGTAACCCCCAATTTCGGATAGAAAAAAGAGTTTATAATAAATTAACTGAAATAATCTGAACGCAACAACTAATGGGTATTTCGCAAAAACAAAGGGGGATGTATATAAATGTTGAGGCGCGACAAGAAAACTGACAGCAGAAAATACGCATAGAGCGGCGAGTTCGCAAATCACGCCAAGGAAAGATTTTTTTTCTATGCCCGGTTATCGACTCGGGGGAACAGGTTATTGTGGGGCAGCGGTACTCACGAAAGATGAACCAAGTGTTGCCATCAAATCCACAAACGGCAGAACTTTGGTCCAGACTTGAAAGGCACTAAATATTCCTCCGGATCCAATTTCCGCAGCTCACACTCACTCACTCTAATTTTTATGGGGCCGAACACAACGAGAAAAGAGAATTCGCAACAATGTTCGTAAAACAACGATTGGGGATTACTGGATAGAATGTCAAGATTCTTTCGTAGATCAGGGAACACTAGGGTTTTTTATTCACGTGACCTTGAATTGACAAGAGGTCACCGATGTTTGCCACTGCGCGGCTTTATTAGGATTGTCCGCATACTGGTAACCTCGTATCTCTTCTTGACCTCTTAACTGGTCACACTGAAACTAAACACTAACTCAAAAGTTTTTTTATGGCGGAAACTTATAATTTAAATGGGGTGGGGGTTAGATCAGTGACGTATTTCGTCACAAACCCCCGGGCCTGACTCGAGTTCAAAAAGGCAACGCAAAAAAGTTATCTATATCACTATAACATTCAATGGCGTATCACAAATCGCAAAATATAATTTTCGCTAATAGGGGTAATATATCACAATGGGACCGCTGCGCAATGTCAAGTTGTGACATATTCGCAAATTTATCGCAAAACAATTTACAGGCTTACAATTAAACGGAGATTTATTTACAATATGCATCTCAGAATGCCGCAAAGAAAACCTAAAAAGGTGTGGCGAAAAAAGTCACACAACTATTGCAACACAACAAAAAAATTACAACCAGGATAATATAAAATTATATTTTCCGCAAACGCAATAATAGGATCTGAGGCATCCAAATTCAGACGTATCCCGCTCCATTTTTCACGAACTTATGAAACAGAAGAGGGGAAATGAAATTTAGGAATTCGGGATCCTCTCAAAATAAAAGGTATAAATTATGGGAATGGATTTACGATCGATATGGAAGGGCTTGGAGGGAAGGGGTGTGCGGGCTCGCATGTCAGGCCGGCAGATGCAAAATATAGACGTACATGGCAAATATGACCATTTCAGTCCGACTTAGCCAAAGGTGACAGTGTTTATTCGTGCTCGAACGCAATTCAAAATAACTTACCTTCGATAACTTAGGAACACTAACTCTAATAAACCTAACTAATCCTACGCACGCAAGAGGGGATGAAAAACGCAAAACATCTAAAAAGAATGTAAAGGGGGTCCGCAGACTTGACAGATTCAGTAGTCGGGAAATTAATTCCAATTCCCAACCAAGCTTTATAATCCCATGCAATATTAACAAAAACATTGACGGGTTTAAAACGGTTTGGTGGTGGTAAATTAATACAGCAAAATCAAAATCTAAAATAACACTATCTCAAAGGGAGTAAAATGCGAAGGGAGTTATCAAACATAACGGGAATATCGAACCTAATGCATCGGTATTTCTTAATATAATCGATATACCGAACTCAAAGCAAATGTACTGCATAAAAAAACATCGCAACAAACTGCAAAAATCGTTCTCGCGGTCTGGCTCTATTAGACCGGATACTAAATTTACAAGGGGCGGCGAAAAATGTGTTCGGAAAGTCACAAGTTACGTATTTCGCTTGCATATCATTAAAACATCGAATTTTTCTAATTGCGCATTACGAGCGGGGACGGCTTTGCAAACGGTAGTGGGGCGAATTCTGGGAGCTACTTCGCTAATGATGGAATTCGCCCTAATGATTCAGTGGGTGGGAGTAATGTAGAGAATCGGCGAGGGTCATCGCTTTTCCTACAAGGTACCGACCGCGGAAGGGTATCCAATTTCACGATCATTAATGTAATCACGTCAGCCTTTGAAGAATAAACAGGAAAGGCGATGTGAAGTTCTCGAAAGAGGCGCGGTGACGGATTTCGCGGCTGCTCTGTTTTCTTTCACATTTTCGCATTTGTTTCCCGACAACGCGCGGGGAGCGATCTGAGAATCCGCGGGAGGGGGTCGGTCAATTTGCGGGCGAACCCGGCGGAACCTACTACGAGTAGGGTATTTTTTGAGTTCGAGGATAGGAAGTTATAGGTAGCTGACGCTAGGTTTTGATTTTTATCGAGTGGAAAGGGGAGCTACGCGATGGATGAGATGTGGATGCGGATGGTAAGGGATAGGAGGTGTGGGATGGTTTAGAGGGAGAGCTATTACGTGATCGAAAACTGAAATCGACTCGATTCTGTTTCGATGATGAATCGAGAAGACCTTCCTCTGCGAGGGAAAGTGGATCCGTATCCAATATAATGGACCGTCGGGGCATTACGATCGTCGAAAAGACCATTTTCAGGTGATTGTACGGTGAAGTTAGTATTTAACCCGAGAGGGGAACTAAAAGGGTATTCGGGAGTTGTTACAATATTCCAAAGGGCAAGAAATAAATTGGGGGCCGGCGGATTTCGAGAGTGAACTCGCCGAATCGAAAAGCGGGTACAGATCCAGGACTAAGAAGGCGACCGAATCTCCAAATGAGATTGAGTCCCGAGAACATGCACCTTGCATGTTGGGAGATTGGGAGGGGGTCAGAAAAACGAAAGTGCGTGTGTGGCTATTCAATAGATCCGTTTGCGGTGGTTCACTGCGACCCCAAAACGCGATATTAAAGGATTTCTTCAATGACTCTTCGATGATGGGGTAACTTATGGCTTCGGATAAAAAAAATAGAAAGCTTAAAAACAATTGTATACGAAAGAGGGAAACGCGAATCAAAAACAAATGCACATCGCAATAGAAGGGGAGGAAAATCGCGACTGACTAACAATAAAACGAAAAAATAAATTTGAAATTTTACTTTTAACGCAAACCGGACTTCTAAAATCAAAATCCGGAAAACTGAATTCTATAACAGGAATTGTGGAATCCCGAAATCGCAACCGAAAAATGCGCGCAAATAGGTTTTATAATATCTGAAAAATCATTAATCACATATTCTCTAATTGGGATTTCGCAATCACGTAACGCCTTATCATTACGTAACGTGGTTAGGGAGGAAGGGGAAGGGATAACTAGACCTATAATCGTTAACTACTTAATTTCCGAAAACCGGGAGAAATGCAAATAAAAACGAATTTAAAAAAATTTTTAAACCGAAATCCAAAAGATAGAGGTTTGAAATTTTAAATTAAAATTGTAATGAAATTTAAAATCTAAATTGTTTGATCTAAATTTGAAATTCATTTTCAAAATGAAAATTGTTACTCAAAGTTCTAAATTCAAGGATTTTTTGGAAAACATTAACTTTCAATTTACGCAGCTCGCACTCACTCACTCTAATTTTTAGGGGGCCGAAATTTTCAGATCGTTTTACAGCATCTATTACATATATATTTTTCTAAAGAGGTCCACGATTCTTGGCCGAAAATGAAAAATTACACCTTTTTCAACCTCCATTTTTTCTGTATCTTTTGCCTATCCATATTCCTTTTTTTCCTACTTTTTACAAGATAGATACTTAAAAATTCACATTTACAATATGTTCAAATTATTTTGATTTTATTCAATTAATTCCCTTGAATTTTTTTACATACTTCAATACGTACTAAGTAATAATAAATGTTTATTTTTTCGAATGGATCTTATTTCATTACGTATTTCTATTCAATTTTGCTTTAATTTACAAAAAGGTGAACGAAAAGTTACAAACTAGTCGCATTTAGAAACTGGGACATTTATCTGAAATAGAAATAATCCAATAATATTTAAAATCACAAACTAAAATAACAAAGCAAACAAATTTAGCTTAAATGCCACCTGACTTTCATAAATGAATTTCGAAAAACGAAACAAAACACGTGTCTGAATGTTTTTTACAGGTTACCATATGTTTTTAAGTGTACAACATTTTTTCTGATATATGTTATCGTTTTATTGAGAGTTAAAACAATTAATGAAAAATAAATTGTTGAATAAACATGGGATAAACATTTTTTTACGTCAAATATAATTTCATTAAAAACTATAAAGATTTATTTACAACTTGAGTAAACATGAACAGTTATTTTTTAAAATAAAAACACCCAAAATTTTAATTGTTTTTAACTCGAAGAATTAAACTGTGACGAAACCCGTCACAGATCTACGCGCTTCCCGAACCTCGCGCCATCTATTGGGGTCGGGCGTAACCCCGCTACGAAGTCCGCCCCTCCCGGAGGAGAAACGGTTCTTTTTACCGAAGCGCGCTTCCACTCGTCCTCCCCCACAGGTCGTGCCGCAGTACGCCTCGAGAGTTCCCGAGTGCCGGGCCTCGGCCACCGACGCCGATCTCTCTCTCTATCCCTCCCTAGCGCTCTCTCTCTCTGAGAACAGCGAACAGCTAGCCCGAGACGATACGGGGACGTACGAAGCATTGGCAGCGCTCCGTGTCGTCCCCTCCCACCACGAAGACCCCGCGGACGGTGCTCGTCATCGCCCCGACGAGTACGTCCCCCAACTAGGACCCCCGGACTACGAACCCCTCTCTTGCGCCGGAAGCTCGAGCGCGCACGCGCCGGCCCGACGGCGCACCGCTGAAGAAGACGAGGAACAAGAGGGACAGTATCCGCGAGGCTCTAGCCAAGGACAGAAGTAGTTCGCGCCGAAACAGTTACGAGTCGTATCAGTGTCAAGGTGGATCAAGGAGTTGAGAGAGGCGTAGAAAAAGTGCCAACCGACGCCCACCACCACAAGGACCAAGATCCGGGGAGGAACCTCCAGGACCAGGATTCCCCAGGCCACCCCCGCTGCCACAAGGAGAATCTCCCAAGTAAGTCACCCGTTTCTTTTATTTTCTCTTATTCGCCCCCCCCCCGATTTTCCCCGTGAAATAAGTCCCCGGTCTTATATCTAAGAAGTTCCGCCGTCGCGAGATTTGGACCCGCGCCCCCCGTCCCCCTTTTGTAGTTCGTGAGAAAAATAAGTCTGCCTCGTCCTTTTCAGGGCGAGGTTACAAAATGGCATCCCTGGTGGGAAAATCTATTTAGACTTTCCCATTTTAATAAAAAATTAAAAAGGAAGTGTTGTAACGAGTTCGGCGGAATTCGCCGGGAATCTGAAGCGGAGTCAATTTTCTAGATCCTTTTTAGTGTCGCGTATACCGGAAGTGTAAATAAAGAAAAAAATCGTTGCAACGGGTACAACGAAAATTTCAATTGCAGTGCTCCAGTACTTGTTTGCGTATTTAATTTTAAATGCGAAAAACAGTTGCCGGGAAATAAGTTGGCCCGGTGAAATCGAGGTGTTGACAAACACCCGCCCTGCCGTCCCTAACCGTTAGAAAAAAATTTTTCAAAGTTCTAAAGAATTTAAGGAACTTATATTCCGTCGCAACTTCCCATTTAAAAATAAATGTTTATAACCCTGTAACGAAACTTTGAATTTCTGTTTCATTTCCTTGGAATAGAAAAGTTTTCGAACTATGCGCAGTTAATTTTAGATTATATTATATTATATTGGTAATTACATTTAATTAGTTAATGATGTGTATTTAATTTTATATATTAAATTATAATTTTATATTTAGATTTAATGAGTTAACTATGTGTAACTAATTTTAATTTTAGTGAGATACAGAAAGTCACACCCAAGAAACTCCCTATAATTACAAATACGTAAGGGAATAATCTAATAATTTTAGAAAAATTTTCTTTGAATATACAAAAATAATCGTTATTTTAATTTGCAGTTTTTTCGGTTTTTGTTTTTATTGAGTGTCTTCAAATCGAAGTAGGAATTGAATTAATTCGGACAGTTAAATTCCGGTAGTAGATTTTCGAATTTTAATGAGAACTGAAAATTTTGAATTTGTGCCATCCGTGTAAATTTTTCTTTGAGAATTGAAATTTAATTATTTTTTTTTAGTAACAAAGTTGAAATAATTAAATAATAAACTAACTAAAAATTTTTCAATAAACAAATTACTTTTTTTGAAATTTAATAGAAAGTAATTTTATAACAAGCAATTTTCGCTATATTGAAAAGTAATTAACGGGTTTCGCCATTTCCAGGTAAAGTATTCCCCCCCCCCCCCCCCCCTAACAGAAAACGAAGAGTAATCCGCAGCTTTTGCGTTAGGAAAAAATTATTTTAGAATTGTATTATGCCAATATAGATCTATATATATATATATGTGTATATGAATGTATGTGCAATATATGTACTCATGATATATGTTAATTATTATTCAATTATAAAAATAAGTATGAAATGTTATCTTTCTTAAGTATTGCCCCACAGGTACCAGTGTAGCGACTTGAGTGTAGTTTGTTTAAAAAGGAAGTAAAAATTCCAATTTCCCTTCGCGAGTCGCGCCCTTGTATGAGATACTTAAAGGAAGAAAACCTGTTTTTTTATTTAGCAAAAGTATACCCTTCAGTTCGTTACCGAAAATAATGGATAACCCAGACTCGCTACCCGGAATTTAAAGTTGTACTTTTGAATTTCCGTTAGTTTTGAATTTCCCTTATATATTAATATCCATTATTTTTTAATTTCCCTTATTTATGTATACCCGGAATTCAAAGTCGTGCGTTTGAATTTCCGTTGGTTTTGAATAGCCCTTACTTATTAATATTAATTATGTTGGAAGTTACGTTAGTTGGAATTGCCTTTAGTAGTCATTTCCATTATTTTTGAATTTTCCTTGATTTTGGAAAATTCCTTAGTTTCGAAAAATCCCTTAATTTTAAAAAAATTCTTTATTTTTGAATACCCTTTATCTTCGAGTGTCCCTTTTATTTTATATTTTTTTTTGTGAATTCCTATTACTTTCGAATTTCCTTTTATTTTGGAGTTCCCTTTTATTTTTGAATACCCTTTTATTTTTGAATTTCCTCTTATTTTTGAAGTTCCCTTTTATTTTTGAATACCCCTTTATTTTTGATTTCCCCTTTATTTTTGAATTCCCCTTTATTTCTGATTTTCCCTTTATTTTTGAAATTCCCTTTGTTTTTGAATTTATCGTTATTTTTGAAATCCCCTTTAGTTTGGAAGTCCCCTTTACATAGAATACTTTTTTTTATGCGTGAAAGCGCATCGCATTTGTGTCGGATATTACGAATAAATAATTCGAAGTAATTCCGGGAAGTTGTTTTTTTTTTCGTTTTGTTTTTGCATTAATTGGCTGTACGCCAGATATCAGGTTGCTCAAGCAACGACCCTAGTAGCTCGACGTAGAATCTCGAGTTACATCGCGTGCTTGAAGAGCATCTGATTTATTAGCGTCTCTCCCTCCATCAGTTGAGTATTTCCGGTAGGACTGAACGAGTGGATTAAGAAAGGTCCTGATATTTACCCCTACCCTTTTGTGGTTTTTTTCAATTGTGTCGTATTGATTGGATTAATTGTAGTAAAATGGATTCTTTGAATACACCCCCGTTACATCCCCTGTAATGGGGATACCCACGCTAACGGTGGTAACGCCAACCACCACGACCGAATATGTCCCCATCACTACCGCGCCCGTGTCATACACGGCAACCGCTACGCACGTCGCGCCCTCTCGGGCAGCGGAGCGACGAGTAGCCAGTCCGAAACAAATTTAGGCAATTCGGGCAGAAATCGACCGGGTAGTCGATTTACGCGACCTTATCGGCCGGTGTGATAGAGCCGAATTGTTGATATCCGGACCGATAGAGGTGGTCCGGGATCGGCTCGTAAGATACACAATCTTACAGCGGTTCCCGGATACCCCGGTCGAGCGGGATCACCGAGCAGATGGACGAGGCGATCACCCCCCCTACACGTTGTCCGAAGCGGTGAGTTGCCCCGTTTATGGGACCATGCTAAGTAGCCCCCGGTCGACGGGACATCTGGACCCCATCGAACCCCAGCGGTCAACTCGGTTCGGAACCGCGGAATCGCAGAATTATGGGTTTCCGTCCGATCGATCGCGTGCCCATTATCGGGACCCGATCTCGTTTGGGGAGGAGAGTTTTCAATTCTCAGTGGCAGATGCGACCACCTATCAGGTCGATCGGTCCAATGAGGGGTCAGTAGCCCCCCCTCGGGACACACGACCAGAAAATGTGCCTCGCCGGGAGGCACCGGCCAGCAGTTACCCTAATCCACCCAGCGCGTTAACGAGGGGTAGCCGCCCTACATTGTCGGCCCCCGAACCGTTTCGGGAGGATACCATGAACAATGGGGTACGAGAGACAGCAAACCCCCAATGGTCCAAGGAGATCGATCCCCAAAATCGGGACGACTTCTACCTGCGACCGGTGGACCCCCCTCGACCGGTAATATTAGGACAACGTCCCCCCCGTCGTCCGAACGCGCACACGTCCCATGTCCACTTTCCAGCGGACCTGACATATAGTATGTCCCCGCTGCAACCCCCCTACAACAGCACGCGGATCGGTCAACCCCAAACCTCACGTCGCCCGGAAGGTAACGCGTCCACCGCTGGAGGGTCATTAAACCCCAGCCTGTCGATGTCCGGTGTCCGATGGCAGAGGACTGCCATTGAACATTGGAGGACACACGGACCCCGTTACTCCGGCGAGGAAGGGGAGGACGCGGAGGAGTTCCTCGTCAAACTGGGCGAATACGTCACGAGTCGGGATCTGACGGAAGAGGACCTCCTGCGCGCCCTACCAGAAGCGTTTAAGGGATCAGCCCTCAACTGCTACCGGGTGGAAAAGGCAAGCTGGCATACGTACCCCGGCTTCGTACGTTACTTTCGCGACGCGTTCGGTCAACGCCATCTGGAAGCCAGCATCAAGAGGGAAATCACCTTGCGCACACAAGGACCTGACGAGCCCATCCGTGAATACTTGGTGGCCCTACGGAGCCTATTCAACTTACTTGCTTTCCCCCCGTCTCAAGAAGAGCAGCTGGATATCGCAGTCCAAAACTTGCGTCCGGGTTTAGCTCGAAAAATCGAGAGGGAAGCCGTTACCGACTTTGCAGACTTACTGCGAATCGGTCGACAGGTGGAGGGGGCCGCCAATCAAGAGAGGGTCTACCGCCCCCCTCCAGCGGCTAACCAGTCCGCCTTCCCCGCCTTCGCCTATACACCCAAGATGAGGAGAGGCAAGGAAAAGCTGGCCCTCGCGACGCCCGCGGTAAAGATGGCCAAAGTTAGCGTCGTAACCCCACCCCCTCCGTCGCCAGCCCCCTACGAGGAAGAGGAGGCGGCGCCGGTAGCCCGCGTAGAGAGGAACAGAGATCGCAACCCCACGCGCTCGGTACCGACATATCAGCAGCACCAACCACACGTGGCGACCACTCACAACCCGCGGCTACCAAGAGTGCCACGCCTCCTGGATGTGGCGCCGAGAGAGCGCCCACCCTCCGAGACAAGATCGCCGCCGAATCGGAGCCCGGTCCGGTGTCATTATTGTAAACAGACGGGTCACATATACCGAGAGTGCCCCCATCCCTTAGGACATTTTTGTAGGGTCTGTGGCTATCCAGGCCGTGATGCAAACAATTGTCCCGTTTGCGCGCGTAAACGGTCGGGAAACTGTTAACGGGGGGGAAGGAAACCCCTAAACCCCCCTTACAATCCCATCCGCGATCACCCCTACTTCAAGCCGGATAGAAAAAAATGTTGACAAGAGACGGATCGCTTCGGCAACCCCTAAGCCCAGAGGGCTGAATATCGGGTCCGAGTCCATAGATTCTTGCGAAGATAATCAATGGACATTAGATTCGGACCCTCGCCCCCACTTTCGCGTAGCTTTGAATGGGAAGATTATAAGGGCACTCGTTGATACCGGAGCGTCGCGCTCTTATTTAGGCCTCGCGTGTCGGGAGGTAGTTTCGCCGTTCCTAAGGTCAAGTGAGGAACAAGTAACAGTTGCCAATGGCGCGCTAGTCCCATTAAATGGTGTCGTTACCCTCGCGATGACGGTAGATAGCTATACGCGAAATTTGGAGATAAGAGTAGCCCCCATCCACTATGCATGCGTGTTGGGGATGGATTTTATGTGCCTCTTCGGTCTGAAGATAGATACCGAGAATAATGCGTGGAGTAGCCACAACGGCACCCCGCACTCGTTAAACGATTCCGGCGTTTCAGTTACCGCCTTCGCCATACACGACTGCGCCGGATTGGTCGCCCCCTCCCAAGAAGCCGGCCCACGATTAAGGAGGCTACTCGATAAATTCTACCCCACAAATAGGACCCCTACGATCGGAATAACGCGTCTGACGCAGCACGCTATCGACGTACAGGGTCATCCCCCGATTCGTCAAAAGGCTCGCCTACTCTCTCCTTACATGCTAAAAGTAGCACAGGAAGCGGTCGATGAAATGCTAAGTAATGGCATCATCGAACGCTCTGCGGGCCCCTGGATGAGTAACCCCGTTATCGTCCGAAAGTCGAATGGGACTTTTAGGTTCTGCGTAGACTTCCGAGACGTAAATAAGATAACCAAGAAGGATGCTTACCCGCTCCCCTCGATGGATAGGATTCTGTCCGGGTTGAGTCGGGCCCAATGCATCACCACCCTCGATCTAAGCCAGGCCTACTTTCAGGTGCCGGTAGCACCTAACAGTCGGCCCGTTACCGCGTTCGCTGTCCCAGGGCGCGGTTTATTTCAATTCAAACGAATGCCTTTCGGGCTCACCAACGCGTCGGCGACTTTTCAACGATTAGTGGACCGTCTCATCGACCCCGCGTGGGAACCCCACCTCTTCGCGTATTTGGATGACATCATCATCGCCACGGACAATGAGGAGGATCATTTTCGCTATTTGAGACTTGTATTGACCAGTCTACGCATCGCCGGATTGGAACTAAACCCGGAGAAGAATGAATTCTTCCGGGACGAGGTAAAATACCTCTGGTTCGTATTGAATAAAGATGGACTGAAGACGGATCCGGACAAGGTCGCTCCCGTTCTCGAATTTCCGCCCCCCACCAACCTCAAACAGCTAAGGCGCTTTTTAGGGATGGTGGGGTGGTACGCGCGCTTTCTCCCAGATTTTTCGCGTGATCGCGTTCATCTGACGAAATTACTAACAAAGAATACTCCCTGGATATGGGGCCCAGAGCAGCAATCTGCCTTCGAAGCCCTCCGAGATTCCCTCACCCGTACCCCCGTGTTGGCACGCCCAAACTTTGACGTCCCCTTCACGATTCAGACAGATGCGAGCGACTTTGCTATCGGGGCGGTAATCACCCAAGAAATCGCCGGTAATGAGCACCCGATTAGCTTTGCTAGCCGCGTGCTTACCAAGGCTGAACGGAAGTATACCGGAGAAAGAGTGTCTCGCCGTCCTCTGGGCCGTGAAAAAGTATCGACCCTATGTCGAGGGGACCCATTTTCGGGTGATCACCGATCATAGCAGTCTGCAGTGGCTCAGGAATTTGCGAGACCCAACCGGGAGATTGGCATGGTGGGCCCTATCCATGCAGACCTATGATCTGAAAATCGAGCATCGAAAAGGCACGCTCAATGTGGTGCCCGATGCCCTCTCGAGAATGTATGAAAATGTCGATACCGCCCTTTGCGCCCTGGGCGATACCACGGACCCGTGGTACACCCAGAAAATGGATAATATCCGAAAATTTCCCTCGAAATATCCGGATTGGAGGATCGAGGATGACCGGATATATTTCCACAAGCCCCACCCGCTGATAGAGTCCGCCCTCAACAACCTCGACGCCTGGAAACTCGTTCTCCCCGCAGGAGCGCGTGCCCGTGCCCTCAGCGATGCGCACGATAGCCCGCAAGCCGGCCATTTAGGAGTGGATAAGACGTATCACCGTCTCATCCAAGACTTCTATCGGCCCGGTGTTTTCCAGGACGTCACTACTTTCGTCGCACGATGCCCCGCCTGTCAGAAGCAAAAAGTTTCCCAGCATGCCCCGGCCGGACTCATGAGCGAAAGAACCACGGAAGGCCCCTGGATGACGGTCAGTTCTGACGTCATGGGACCGTTCCCCCCCAGCAAGCATGAAAACCAGTTCGTAGTGGTTTTCCAGGATATGTTTACGAAATATGTGGAAGTGAAGCCCCTGCGAGCGGCTACAGGTGCCGCCATAATGGCCGCCTTCAATAGCCTAGTTATTAATCGATGGGGTTGCCCAAGATATTTTCTTTCAGACAATGCTAAGCAGTACGATAACACATACGTGCAGACCCACCTGAAACAGTTAGGCATAACCCCCGCCCGCACCCCCCCCCCCCTATCACGCCCAGGCGAACCCAGTCGAGAAGGTAAACCGGACCCTCAAAACGATGATGTGTACCTTCGTGTCACACGACCATCGCGACTGGGACGCACACCTAGAAGAACTGACGTTCGCCCTGAATACGGCTGTCCAGTCGTCTACGAAAATGACCCCCGCGTTTCTGAATTTCGGCCGCAATCCAGTAGCCATTAGAAATCTACGTACCAATCTTCCCCCTCCCCCACTTACACTACCCAAAGATCCTGAATTCTGGCATGATCGAATGAGGAGGCTACCTCTCATTCACGACTGGGTACATCGCAACCTGGAGCGCGCCGCGACGCGCCAAGCCGAATACTATAATCGCTCCCATCGTGAGGTAGAATACAAGGTGGGCGATTTAGTGCTACGACGCATACGGGTCCTATCGTCGGAAGCTCAAAATTTTGCGGCTAAACTTGCGCCCAAATTCAGTGGCCCGCATAGAATAGTACGAGTAATATCCCCCGTCGTTTTCGAACTTAGCGACCCGGATAGTCGTCGGAACCCAAGGGCGCATATCAAAGACTTGAAACCCTATCGCGCCCCCGACGCCGAGGAGAGTTCGAGAAGCGAACCAACCGCTCCACTCCCGACACCCGAAAACCCTGCGGACCCTCAATTGAAAATGAGGAGTCGGAACTCGTTGGGAGTGGAACCATTGCCACGTCGCCGCGGCCTACCATCGAAACAGCCCCGACAGGGCACCCAAGGTCCGAACGAGGACACCCACATGCCACGCCGCAGCGAGGTGCCCCGAGTGATAAGGCCAGTGGAAACGACTAAACCGACCCCACCCCGTAGGCGCCCGGGTCGTCCACGCAAGATGTCAGCGCCGCATGTCTCCTTTTCGCCGGCGCACCCGTGCGGAAGACGTCCCGATCTACGACCCCGAAGGGTCTAGCTGCTACACTGGTACCTCTATTGTTGAGGGACCACCACCCCCCCTCCACCTTTATCTATATTTTTTTTGTGTTTTGTTGTTTTGTTGTTGCTGTGTTTGGGTCAATTGATGTCAAACGGTGTATTGTCATACTAATTATGCTTTCACTCTGTTAGTAGGTTATATTATTGGAATAAAAAAAAGGATAAGGTTGGCCCAACTCTTAAAGTATACCCAACCAATGTAGGGTAATCCCCTTTTTTTACAGGTACAACACAGCAAAATGGTGAAGGTGGCACCAGTAAAGAAGAGGACCCGGTGGGCGAGGGTGCCCTGCCAGGTCACCTTCGTCCGCTCCAGGGGAGCCACGGCGTCGCCACCACCGACGCCAGAGGCAGCGACAGCGGTGCCGCCACTCACACCCGGCGGAATTCCCGCCCCTACCGACCATCTGCCACCTGCCCCAACCGGTGGAGGCCGGACGGGTGGTGTTCGCGCGGCCAACCGCCGACCACACGATTCCACCGTGCAACGCCGGTCTAAGACCCCTGCAGTTGGGGACGGCGACAGACGAATCGACAGCCCCCGCCCCCGGACACGGACCACTCCTCACCGGAGGAGATGGAGGAGGACGGAGACGGTGCCGCGCAGCCCTCCATCGGGCAACCGGGGGAGGACCTCCTCTTTCGCCCCCCCCCCCTTCTCACCCCACCCAGTCGCTAGTCCCTATAGAGGACTTTTGCGCCTTGGTCTGGGAGGAGGAGCGGAGGGGTCGGCGGGGGCAGTTCTTGAGGGGACCCCGCGAGGTGCCAAACCCGCAACCGTGGGCCCCCCTCCGGTGCGGGAATATGTTTGGGCCCATCCGGCACAGCCGCGCCCCCTCTCCCCCCTTCGATTTGTGAGGGCCGAGCCCCTCCCGGGAACCCAGGCGACCAGCAACACCGACCTCGCGGAGCCGGTGTGCGAGGAACCCCGCCGGGTTGGCGCTTCCCGCCGTCGTCGACGACGCCGACGAACCCGAAGGGGGAACCGCACCCGGCCGCTCCGCGGGGTAGCCCATTGCGACCCCTCGCAGACTCCGCGACCGGATTCCCCGGTCCTAATAAGGATCGCCCGAGACCGGACACTATTAGTTAGCGTGGTTTCGGTAGACCCTGGGAGGACGGTCGCGGTAACGCAGCCACCTCCCTTGATGCCCCCCCCCCCCCCCATGGCACCGCTAGTTCCGGTAGCGGCTCTCGGGGGACGCACCCTCACCAGGGCCGGCCCGGGACCGTTACGGGTTACCCCCGCCGAGCGCCGCTGCTGGAATTGTGGCCAGCGAGGCCACCCGGCGTACAGTTGCTATCGGCGACTACTGGGGGGAAGGAGGTCTCGCGACGAAGGGGGCCGTTAACCCCCAATCGCCGGAGGCACCCGGCCCGGTAGCGGGTGGAGTAGCCTCCTCCTCCCCATCCCGGTATCAGGGACGTGCCGGTGTCGTGTGCGTTACCTGCTGTCCCGTACGATGATGTTGTCCTTCGCGAATTATTGTTACCCTCGGCTATGCACATGCCGGAGTGCAATAAAATAATGAGTAAAGTCAAGTCGCGCTAAACCGTGTAGTAATTGGGGAATTCGTCCTTAGAGAGACGTCACGCAATCTAAAAATTTTGCCAATTTTGGTCGCGAATGCCACCAACCTAAATACTTAAGGACACGTCGCAATAAGTCGCCCATTCGGGACTTAGTACGTGAAGTTCAAGGCGAGTTGAGTCCTCCTCGCCGTCGCCCCGTTGCGATTCAGTTGGCCCGAACACTAAAGAAACCTCCCCCCCCCCCCCCCCCCCCCGCCCAGAATCCGAATGTCGACATATGACATACAGTACCCAAGGGGTACTGGAGTCAGGCCCGGGGGTTTGTGACGAAACCCGTCATAGATCACGCGCTTCCCGAACCTCGCGCCATCTATTGGGGCCGGGCGTAACCCCGCTACGAAGTCCGCCCCTCCCGGAGGAGAAACGGTTCTTTTTACCGAAGCGCGCTTCCACTCGTCCTCCCCCACAGGTCGTGCCGCAGTACGCCTCGAGAGTTCCCGAGTGCCGGGCCTCGGCCACCGCCGCCGATCTCTCTCTCTCTAACCCTCCCTAGCGCTCTCTCTCTGAGAACAGCGAACAGCTAGCCCGAGACGATACGGGGACGTACGAAGCACTTGTCAGCGCTCCGCGTCGTCCCCTCCCACAACGAAGACCCCGAGGACGGTGCTCGTCATCGCCCCGACGAGTACGTCCCCCAACTAGGACCCCCGGACGAACCCCTCTCTTGCGCCGGCAGCTCGAGCGCGCACGCGCCGGCCCGATGGCGCACCGCTGAAGAAGACGAGGAACAAGAGGGACAGTATCCGTGAGGCTCTAGCCAAGGACCGAAGTAGTTCGCGCCGAAACAGTTACGAGTCGTATCAGTGTCAAGGTGGATCAAGGAGTTGAGAGAGCCGTTGAAAAATTGCCAACCGAGGCCCACCACCACAAGGACCGAGATCCGGGGAGGAACCTCCAGGACCAGGATTCCCCAGGCAACCCCCGCTGCCACACGGAGCAGCTCCCAAGTAAGTCCCCCGTTTCTTTTATTTTCCCTTCTTCGGCCCCCCCCCCCCCGATTTTCCCCGTGAAATAAGTCCCCGGTCTTATATCTAAGAAGTTCCGCCGTCGCGAGATTTGGACCCGCGCCCCCCGTCCCCCTTTTGTAGTTCGTGAGAAAAATAAGTCTGCCTCGTCCTTTTCAGGGCGAGGTTACAAAACATTAAAAGAATTTGGTACACTGTTTTATACCGACAAGAGCTACCAATGATCACAAACTCCCGATTTTTCTGCAGATGCAGCTTAATCAATATTGTTAACTATCAGCAGTTTTACGTGAGACGGATCGTGCATCTGTTGAAATATTGTGTTTATCTGGCAGAAGTCGACTCACGACCGATGCTGTACTTGCGCTGGTGTAGGTTTCTGCAGATCCTACATTTCATACACAAATGTGAAGTATGGCGCCATCTTCTTCAGTCGATCTGCAGCTCTCGCAAATATTACAAGAGAATATATAAATATATGAAAAAAAACTGTGTAAAAGGGCGATTCCGCCGGTTAAAATAATAAGTGAATAAAATAAACATTACCCAACACTTGCGCAAAGTGAACTTGACCGCACGAGCAGCGACAGCGAGCACGAGTTACCGGCGAAATACATAAACAACATACGTTCATATTGCATTTGTACGTGTGTAAAGTCTTATAAGGTTACGTTTTGAGCTTTACTATTATAGTTTTCTGAGATACATGGATTTCCTGTTTAGACGCCTTATGTAGCAAGATTTTAGTAACAAAATATATTTCGTACAAACTGCAATGGCTGCGCTAAGTGAACGAGAAAAAAATGACCTTATATTTAATACATCATTTAGAGAGAGGCGAGAACCGATATATATATATATATATATATACCCCCCCCCCCCCTCCCCTTACACAAAATTGATTTCGCTTTACAAAATAAGTTGACCGATAAATATGTTGGACTAGGTTTAGTTTTCAAATTTGAAATCTAAAACCTAAAATGGCGACTAGATAAAACGAAGATTGCGGAGGAAGTCATGAAAATTATTACATTGTGACGAAACCCGTCACAGATCGGCACGCTGGCCGAACCCCGCGCCATCTCTTGAGGCCGGGAGTGGCGTCTCGCGTAGCGGGCGCACGGTTCTAGCTGCTTCGGCCCTTCGGGAGCTGCCAACCCCGCATCCCACCGAGCTGGGCGACCAATCCCGTGTAGACAAGTACTCAGTTGGTAGAGGGCTGGTGTTTGAATTATGGCCAGTCCTTGCAATGTCTCACCGAGTCATAATAAATGGTACTCGCGGGGTTGTTCCAAGTCTGGGAACCCGTCGGGGGACCCTCTCAGCCATTAGTGTTGGACTCGCGCGGGTTGTGGTTTCAGTAGCCCGCAAGCTGGGTTAGGAGCATTCTGCAGGACTGGAAGGGCCCTCCCCGGGTCTGAAAGATCTCGCTTGCTCCGATGTGTGAGTTCCAATGCAACTCGGGTACAACCCTTCAGAGTGTCGTAGGGATTAGAAAGGTCCACTCCTCACCGAGGAGCTCGAGAAGTCTTGTCGCTTTGAGATAAATTGGTAGAGACTACCGGAACAAGGGGTCTCGCGCTGGTCCGGCCGTATCCCGGCTCCGGGCTGTGGGCCCGAGCCTTAGACCCTTCAGGCGGCTAAGACTCGGTTATCAAATTATCAGGTGACTGAATTATCGGTTTTCTAGAAGGGTGCTGCTAGCTCGCGGTGTTGCTGGCAGCGCCATGTTGTTTTTTTTTTAAATGCAGCAGCATTATATTTGGCATTGGTACATAATAGTAGTATTAATTGAGCTCCAAATTATGCACTATTTTAAAATTAAAAAATGTTGTTCTGCAATCCGTCTCTAAGAGCCTGCCCTAAACTAACGGCAGTCGGGTTATGAAACTATCAGATATCTCGAGCATTAAATGAATTATAAATCTATAAGAATACAATCGGATGAACTACAACACTACAAAGTTCCGCCGTAGAAGGCATTCCAGACGTCTCGAATATTATTTTAAATTCACCCAGAAGCTCAATTCTGAACCAATTTTAAAGTTTTCTTTTTAAATATTCGTGAAATTATGGGCAATAAGGTGGTGCAGAGAAATTACTTGGTCTACATTTGAACGTGTTATTATCAAAAGATTGTTATTTTTAATGAGAAATTAACAATGAACTTGAAATATGTGCATGTAACGTCCACCATAACGCACGAAATGTTGTGAAAATTGTTGGATTATAGATTGCGAGGTCACCGATTAAAATTCCAATGTCAATTTGCAAAAATTCAAAATGTGGTTCCAATATAGCATATTAATTTGATTTCTTTTTAATTTACATTAAAACTGGTATCAGTTGGTACCTCGGGGTTTCTAGGATCCCTGATTAAGAATCTGATTTCAGAATTCCAAAATTTTTAATGGAGGATACAATATGGCGGATGAAATTTATAATTATTTCATGAATTTTCGTACAAATTGGTATCCGGGTTCTTTTTACATCGCTGATTACGATTTTGAATTCAGAATTCCAAAATTCAAAATGTTGGATTCAATATGGCAGATGAAAGGACCACGCACAAAACCTATGGAAAATGGCTCCCAGTCGATTTGGTTGAAATTGGAGTATGTTGCAGTTCAAGTGATTCTGAACAAATGTTTCCATTGGCTCAACCTTATCCTATGGACAGTTTTTCCGCTAGAAACTCCGGAAAAGCGTGAGATACGAATTTTCTGATTTCAGTTGTAGCAAATTATTATTATATTATTAGTAGTGTGAGTCATCGTGAGTGAGCGTATGCGTGTGCGTGTGTATGTACGTACGTGTGTGGGCGCGCGCGTGCGCGTGTGGGAGCCCGCAGTAACCCAGAAACAATGTTGTAGACGCGACGAAATTAGACAGAATGCTTGACTTCTTGGCTTTATGCCTCTTTCTTCGGTATCAAACCCGATATACTTTTTCGACATTATTTATAGAGTGTATTGGTTCGACAATCATGCTGCTTAATTATTTTCAATTCCCGAGATTATAAACCAATGATGAACGCAGCTCCGCTGTATGTATTTTAGAACGCGAATGACATTTTGCAGGATGTGAATTCCCTCTCCCAGGTTTTCTTTTAGGTCTCGTGTTTTAAAGTTTCCCGAAACGAAGTAGACATATAAAATATACTAAAGACGGCAAAATTCAGACTGAAATCGATATTGGCTTTCTGTCTTATTATATAGTTTATTTTGGTAAGTAGGTGTACTAATACATATACACATAAAATATCCGTCAACTACACTCATTCAAACCGTCGCTGATACAGGCAACCGACCACTTCCAAGGAAGGATCACGTAACTTAATTAGAAGTTCCACACGCACGCACACCCAAGCTCACACACACACACACACACACACACACACCCACACACACACACGCACACACACACACACACACACACACACACACACACACACACACACACACACACACACACACGCACGCACGCACACACGCACGCACGCACGCACGCACGCTCGCGCGGTGACTCACACTACTAATAATATAATAATAATTTGCTACAACTGAAATCAGAAAATTCGTATCTCGCGCTTTTCCGGATCTCCTAGCGAAAAAACTGCTCATAGGATAAGGTTGAAACCATGGAAACATTTGTTCAAAATCACTAGAACTGCACCAAACTCCAATTTCAACCAAATCGACTGGAAGCCATCTTCCATGAGTTTTGTGCGTGGTCCTTTATGATTTATTATGAATTTTCATACAACTTTATATCTGAGGGTCTTTGGGATCGCAGGTGACGAATTTGAACTCCAAATTATAATAATAATATAAATATAATAATAAATTTGAATTTTTGTTAAATAATTTGGCAGTGGACCTATAAAAGTTAGGATACTGTACCTCTACAACCGTATGAATATAACTTGAGCTGTAACCTGCTACACCAACATAACCACATGGTAGGGGACCATTTATATTAATTAATTTTCCCCGATCTGTATTTTCCAAAACAAATTTTACCGATTTCCAATTTTTTTTTAAATTAAAAATTCCAAAAAAAATATTTCATAACAAACATTTCCAATTTAAAATAATTGCAAGGTAATATATAATATAAATATAATTCTCATAAAATTAGAGAAAACAATCTGCGGTACAGCTGTGTAATATATATATACAGGGTGTTGTTGCACTAGCGCATGAAAGATATACCACGAGGAAGATTTTTTCTTTCTAAAGCCGATGGCGCAAAAATTAATTTTTTGGAAGGTATGGTTCGTTGTAAATTGAATCTTAAAGTTTATTTATTTTAGGGGCATCCTCCCCAACGAGACAATTGATGAATATGTGAATGTCTAACACGTGGTCCGGTAACAGTTGAAAACCCAAATCGATATTGCCGGGAAGGATGTTTCTAAACAGTCAGATATTTTTATTGGAATCACTGGACGCTTACGGATGAGGTTAAAATCATCAGAAATTTCGAACATTCGGTAAAAACATAACACTTTAAATGATCAATGTTGGCATTAATGATGCAATATTATAAGTATTGAATAATAATATAAACATTGAATTAACCTACACATAACCTACACATGAAGATAATATGTTTCATTAAGAATTTTTCATTACTTCCCCTAAGTTTAGATCAACAAAAATTACACAAGCCTTTGTGATTATTTTTGAACGATGAAAAAAGGAATTATTATTGTTAAAAACATCTGACTGTTTAGAAACATCCTTCCCGGCAATATCGATTTGGGTTTTCAACTGATACCAGACCACGTGTTCGACATTCACATGTTCACCAATTGTCTCGTTGGGGAGGATGCCCCTAAAATAAATAAACTTTAAGATACAATTTACAAAGGAACCATACCTTCCAGAAAATTAATTTTTGCGCCATCGGCTTTAGAAAGACATAATCTTCCTCGTGGTATATCTCTCATGCGCTATTGCAACAACACCCTGTATAATCATACTAATGTGTTGAGAGTTTTGAAATAAAGCTTTGCAAGTTCCGCGCGAAGATCACAAAATTTGCTTATGATATATACATTTCAAAGTTTGTTATATTTCGTTATAAAATAACTTTTGTAAATTCGTTCTCCTTACATTTGTTTTTCTTTTTTGACGGAGAGGGGAAATGCGTTAGGCACCATTCGACCCCTCCCTCTTCTTTGCGGACCGAGATACACGGTCTACTCTCTTCCACAAGCCCCCTGCGGGGAATGGTAAGTCAACAGTAATAATATCGTTGGGTTAGGCATAAGCCTAACCTCAATAGGCACGCCGGATGGAAACACTTTTAGTATTTCAGTTGAATACCAGCCAACGTAATTACACAAAGAATTAATTGCAACTCAAGCATTCGCTAAAATAAAAAAAATACACTAACAAAGACACCAGCAGAGAAAAGTCTGGATAAATTGACCGAAACATACATAGATGAAGAAGAGAATTTACAATTGAATACTAATATTTAGTATATGCGACAAGAACAAATTTTAAAAACGACATCAATAAAAAAAATTATTAGAACAAGTACTAAAAGATAAACAACAAAAATCTTAAGTCCAGAATTTAGGAAACACGCCAAATGGTTTTATGACATATAAATTTGATTGAAAATATTCAAATGCTGGCTAACGGATAGACAATTTTGAACCTAAATGTGAACGCTGTATAACAATAGAAGATAAGTGTAAAATTGAAATTTTTTTAATTTAAAAAACAAAGGATGGCTACCAATGAGATATGTTTTAAAATTTAAATATCAAACTGGTAATTTGCTAGACCATGCCATAAAAAAATAGAAATTACTAACTACACGTAAGAAAATCGATACCCAAGACCGTATTGCAGTTGGTTCACCAAATTATATATGGGCATATCCCTAGAACTTTTAACTTTCGTAAGGGTGACTGGTTCGAGACGTTTTCCACGATATATTTCATATGGTAATAGCATAAAATATAAGAAAGTGTGTTTCATTAGAGGATCGCCATTCTTTAAAGTCGGTTTTATATCATTTAAACATACAAAAAGTTCTAAATCCGCCAAATATTGCTGATACAGTAGTGCAGATATTAAATTTGTTTCCAATTAAACTGCCTTTTTAAGTCATTGAATAATAACTGAAAATTCGTTTACAGCTTCCCTACTACCTAAATAATACAGGATCACTCAGTATTGATGCGTGCCTATATTTAAGAAAGAGTTAGAATGAACTAAACTATGAAAAGTGATTTTTTCGAAAATCCAACCTTTATGACTATTTGTGCTTTAATTTTTTTACGTTTTGCTTTAGTTAAAATACAAAAGGCTGGTCTTATTCTGCTCGTAAAACTCTAAGAAATGACGTTTGAGCGTGCCCCTTCAGGAACACTTTTAATTTTAAAATTTAAAGCGCCACTCGTTTAAAAAAATGACCTTTCGATCTGGCACACTTTATTATGTGCGTGAAATGTTTCGCTAACTATTTGTCCTGGTAATTTACATCTCAAACATTATGTAAACAAATATATATAAGGTTTTAAACAGTGAAGTTTGACTTTTAAGTTGTTAATAGTGATTTTAATTCTTAGGTTTATAATAGTAATATGTTCATATTAAATCGCATTCACGCAATTTAATCTCACTCGTTACACGAAATATTGTATATTAAAGGTATGTGTGGGAAAAACAGTAAATGTAAATATAAATATCAATATAAATATAAACTGGAAATGCAACCAGTAAACATTTTCATTCTTAATTATTTCTTAGTTCAATGAACTTCCATCTTCTCTTTATTATACGCTCCTATGATGTCAATTGTGCATAAGAGTCTTGCGATCTGATATAAAGGTTTTGTTGGATTATAAATTTATTAGTAAGCTTTTTATTAATAATTAATTTTGACCTTCATTAAAAAATTATACAGTAGAATCCCGGCATAATTGCGTATCGCTAAATTAACGTCCCAGCATATCTTGGTTTCGTCTCGTTATAATTACCTACAGCCGCTCTCGTTTCCCCCACCTTGGGGGCTGGGGCCTCAGGAAAGGTCTGCTGTGACGTCACAAACATTCCGTCACACTCTCGATGTGCGAGTCCCCTTTCTGTCACCGCACATGCCATCAACACCGTGGCCATGGGCACGAACCTCGCAAATTCCAACGAGAGCCCCGGCACATTCCGTACGACGATCTCGATAAGTGCGGTACCCTAAAGTTGCTTCCCAAAGATTGTTTTCCCAAAATTCGTTGCGAAACCGTTTAGTTGGTTCAGCTACATTGTAAAAATTAGTGTGCGTGTGCTGACGTGGTGAAATTCTGAGGACTGGTTGGTGATTTTCAGACCGGGCACCTAAGTGCTGCCAGAACTGAGGTGCCACGTCGTTCCCTGGGACAGCTGTTTTGCAGTTTGTCGGCGAGATTGTGACAGTTTCCCCGTGAGTACCACCGCCCCACAATAACCTTTTCCCCGAGTCGATAACCGGTTATTATAAAGTCATTTTTCCTTCGCGTGATTTGCGAACTCGCCGCCCTTTGCATGTTTTCTGCCATCCGTATTATTGTCGCACCCCAAAATTAATGAACAGTTCCCCTTGTTTTCCTCGAAATATATATTTTACCGTTTTCTTGCGTAGACTATTGAGTAATTTATTATAACCCTTTTTCTCCATCGAAATCCGGTCAATGGCCGTGTTATTTTTATTATTTGCCTATGCGTTATTCGGCGCTCAATAAATCACATATTATAGTAAACCAGTGACTTATTTATCAAAACAATTAACTGAAGCTCAAAAAAAGTCTATGCACAGGAAGCAGATTGTTTAAGTAGAAATCCGGTTCTCGAACGACATGAAAACACAAATGATTTATTAAAAGTAGTAAATCTGATTAATCTAGAAGATATTCAAATTCATCAAAACACAAATCCAGACCTACAAAGTGGCAAAAACAAATTAACATTGAAACATAGAAATGTCTACAACAATAAAAAATGAAAACAAAAGGAGATCATATTTATTTATTTTTTTTATACTTATTTATTCACTTTGGCTTGAGGACTGGACCTCTCTAGCCAACCAACGAAGTGTATGCATAGATAGTACAAAGATTTAGTAGTATAGATTTCATATAGATAAGTATATTACAGGATGTCACAGAACAAGTAACTTATGCGTTGCGGAGCGCGGAACTAATAAATTACGGTAAATTCACGGATAATCTGCAGTTTATATGTTAACTACTATTTTCTATGATATTAATTACTCAATTACCTAAACCTAACAAGTAAAATAAAGCCGTGTACATTTAGATTGCAGAAAATTAAAATAATTTAAACTAAGATAGAGATGAGTGGAGCCCTCCGAATCCAATTTAATGAGTAGTCGACAAAAATTAGATTTGAACGCTGTAGTGCTCTAGGACTCTTTAATTGATTTGGGCAACGCGTTCCATAGCCTTGATAATGTAATAGAAAAGGAAAACGCGAATGTAGTCATGTGATGTATCGGGATAATAAGATCATTTGATTCGGGGCGAGGTAGATTTCTGGATGAATTATTGCGCATAAAGTATTGTGATCGAAGGTATAATGGAGACCCAGTGCGGAACAAGTTATATGTGATTACCCCAATAAAGTAAAGCCACTGGGATGCTACAGTTAATTATCCCAATATCTGGCGATAAAGCGTAATGTGAACGTCCTTTGTACGACCAACAATGAGGCGGATCGCGGCATTCAGTAAGCGTTCAACCTTTATTTTAAGGAAGACAGTGATATCATTATACGGGGTGATCCAAAAGTCCCAGAACACCAAAATATCTCAGCGAGAGGACATTTTCGGGGAAAATGTTTCAGACAAAAGTTTCAGGATTTTTTCCGGGCTATTTAATGGTACATTTGAAGAAATATTTCACTTTGGAAAAAATCAAAGAAGAAAATATTAATTATTTAATGGTACCATAGAATTTGACCTTGAAGGTTATTCCAAGGCCAAATTAATTTCTTTAAATGGAAACTGCTATTTTTTTTTCACGGATTCGGAAAGAGCACAAAATTTTACGTCCGAATATGCTATGCACTTGCGAGCCTTTCTGGCAATTCCGACAGTAAAAGCGGATTCGGTTGTCATGCTATGCGCAATGCGAAATAAAGTAAGTGAAATCAATACTGCTCTCGAAACCGAAAACCGGTTTGCTCATGTCACTAAACCGGCAGATCCGGTTACTGCTGGAGCGCACGGCTTAAGTGACATTCTCGTATCTCTCGTGATAGATCGGTTAGATGACGCGACCCTAAAAGCTTGGGAGTTGCACCTCGGAGATTCAAGGGAAATTCCAATTATTCGTAACTCGGGATAATTTTCTCTGGATGCGTATTCGTGCTTTTGAAGCGTTCACGAAATCGAATTTTATATATACTCCAAAACAAAGTAACCTAGAATCGGATTCGAAAACGCAAGTCCACACTGTATTCAACCGCGGAAGCACAATCTGCAGCCATTCTCACGCAATTTATAAGTGTACTGTTTTTAGTTCAATGTCACCAAACAATCGCCTTGCTCGAGTCAGAGGGTGAAAATTATGTATGAATTGTTTAGGGGCGAAACACCGAACAGCGCAATGCAATCGCGTGCATCTCGCGTTGCTTCACTTTTCGTCGTCGCAGTCGTCGAGTTTTCGGCAATCATCCCCACCGACAAATAGCAAGCCCGTGACAACTCCAACTTCTGATATACCTGTCACAACACATGTGGCAGTCGATATTGAACGGAGTTTCGGTCATGTGCTTCTAGCTACCGTGCATGTCCTTGTCAGGTCTTCGGATGATCGAGCGGTCAGGGTTAGGGCATTGCTGGACCAGGGGTCCACTCCTACGTTTATCACGGACGAACTTGCACCGTCTTTGTACGTAAAAACTCGTAAGGTAAAACAGGAATTGGTGGGTATCGGTAGAGATTCTGCAGGCATTGCAAAATGTTCAGCATGGGTATCGATAGGGCCGAAAGATGGTAACGATCCTAAATTCTATACCAACGCACACCTATTGAAATCGTTATTTTCTTACGTTCCTCGTGTAAGCTACAAACAGTCTCTGGGGTCTTACGCAGCTAATTTGACATTAGCTGAGGACCATCCCTTCCTAGAAGACGAGCCTATTCACGTGCTCATTGGTGCCCACCTTTTTGGAGCATTTCTTCTTAAAAGCCTGATGCGTGGGCAGCCCGTAGAGTCCATCGCACAGCAGACATCATTTGGGTGGATTCTTTCTGGCCCTACCACAGAGTCGTCTGCATTAATGGATAACGTTGTTGTGGTGCACATTTGCCAAGCAGTAGAGATGCTCTAACTCGATTCTTGGAGTTTGAATTGGGCCCGGTTTGCAAAGTGCTGTCGCCGGCAGAAGTCCAATGTGAAACGCATTTTGATAGGAACCAATCTCGCACTGAGTCTGGCCAATATGTGGTCAGGCTTCCCTTTAAAGCTGGTCCGCCGATTTCTATCGGTAATTCTCGTCACATAGCTATACGAGCAGCTAATGCTCTCGCTAAACGATTGGCTCGCAATGAAGAGCTGCATCATCAGTACTCTGCATTCATTGCAGAATACGAATCGCTTGGGCACATGCAACGTGTTGAACCCCTCTGATAATGATACACAAACCGTGTATCTTCCACATCACCCAGTAATTAAGCCAGAAAGTGCCACAACCAAGCTAAGAGTTGTGTTCGTCTATTTTTCTGACATTGCCAAAATGTACCGACTAATGCTCGTTCACTCATTCGACCACGATTATCAGAGGATTTTCTGGATGCCACACCCAGAGGCTCCGATTCAGGAGTACAAATTCCTTACCATTACATATGGCACAGCTTCTGCGCCGCACCGTAACTCGCTCTTTGAGTTATGCAACAATTGGCACTCGAGGACAGCAATCATTTCCCACTAGGAAAACACGTAATGGAACATTTCGTTTTTGTGGATGATTGCGTATTTGGTGCAAATTATCGATCCACTCTCGTGCAAACTCGAGAACGATTGCGTGCCTTGCTCGCACGGGCGCATTTCGTCCCGCGTAAATGGAGTAGCAATGACCCTTCGTTGTTAGAAGGAATTGATCAGTCGGAGCACGGTCTTGCGTGGAGTTTAACCGAAGACGAAGCCCCCGGAGTAAAAGTGTTGGGACAGTGTTGGAAACCTCATTCAGATGATTTCACATTTGAAGTCCATTTAAGATCGCTCGTGACTCCCACGAAGCGATCTGTTCTCTTGATCATAGTTCGTTTATTTGATCCCATTGGTTTGGTAACTCCGGTCACCGGTCACAAGAGCCAAAATCTTCATGCAAGACCTATGGCGCTCCGACTTCTCATGGGATACTCCGTTGACTACTGACTTGATTAGTCAGTAGACTGATATCCATGACGACTTACCCTGCTCATCCGAGGATAATTCTCTCTCGGTGGACACATCAGCATCCCGATGTACTCCACCATTCCCTTAATGGTTTCTCAGGCGCATCAAAGGCTGCATACGGAGCAGTACTTTATCTGCGCTGCGTCCATGCAAATGGACAAATTTCAACCGCTTTAGTGGCTCGTCGCTCACGAGTAGCTCCAAATAAACAAGAGCAATTCCTCAATTGAAGTTATATGGTGCTCTTCAGCTTGCGGAATTAACGAATTCTATTCAGTAGATCCCTGAATCGAGCACATGTCGATTTACTGCTGGGCAGACGCAACTGTCGTATTGACCTGGCTCAGAACTGAGCCATCTAAACGAGTGTTCCTCGCAAACATAGTCGCAAAGATTCAGACACTTCTTCCGAGCGTGCAGTGAACGTACACACTGCCGACAATCCAGCCGACCTCATCTCCCGAGGAATATCAGCGGCTGATCTCGTCAACTCGTCTCTCTGGTGGAATGAACCATCGTAGCTTTCCGCTGACGAATTAAATTGGCCAACAGATTTTGTTTCCCTCACTCCAGTGGAGATATCTTCGTACGACGCAGTACTTCATACCTGCGAATCACCCACGAGCTTTCTGTTAGACGCATTGCTCCCTCGTGTATCTTTATGGACGAAATTAATACGCGTGGCTTCATATGTCTTAAGATGGATGTCATCCCAGAGGTCTTTACAGCAGGAGGAAAATGCGAAGCTGTAGAGGTGTCCCACTCTATTCACCGTACCTGCATACAAGCCATTAAGACGGTCCGCTCGTAAAAATAAAGATGCTGACTCTCGTCTCGAACCATTGCATATCAGTGCAGGTGAACTCCGCGCTACTCAGCTGTATCTGTTGGCCGAGTTGGGGCGCCTGCAGTTTTACGCAGAACTATCAGCATTGCGCAATAACGATGTAGCGTCTATTTCTGCCCCAATGCTTTCTCTTGATTTGTTCATCGATGATTTCGGCTTAATACGTTGGAGACCGTTTAAACCGGTCCAACCTTGAACACTCTGTCAAACATCCGGTAATTTTCCGGTCAGTGCGCAATTCGCTCCTTTACAGGCCTGTTCTTGGACCCTTGCTTTTCTCTATGTTGATTAATGAGCTCCCTGACGTACGCAAATATTTCTTCGCTGCCAACCACATGAATTACCTTCGACTGTTGCCCGAATTTCGGCTGATGCAGAAAGGTTTTGTGATTGGGCCCAAGAAAATAGGCTGGTAATCAATTTTACTAAAACAAAAGCCATATTGGTAGGTAATCAATACTACGTAAAATGCTATATTCTAATTCCCTCACTTTCATCAACATTCGAGGCTGCGAGATACCTTGCGTACGATCTGCAAAAAACCTAGGCTTAATTGTCGATTCCACACTGCAATGGAATGAGCATGTGTACAATGCATATTTTGAACCGAATCTATTACATACTTAGATAATTGAGAGTAAACCAAAATGCACCTCCTACGTGTCTTCGACAGCAACTTGTATCTACTCTTATTATCCCGTATTTTGGTTATTGTTCAGCAATATGGTGATCCAAAAGTCCCGGAACACCAAAATATCTCAGCAAGAGGACATTTTCGCGGAACATGTTTCAGACAAAAGTTTAAGAATTTTTTCCTGGCTATTTAATGGTACATTTGAAGAAATATTTCACCAAGTCGATGATGACCTCAGAACTGCTGAGTTTAATATGGCGGGAACATTGGTGGCAATACACAGAAGCCGCATGTATAGACCTCTGCACGTTGACCATGTATCGGTGAAAAGACGTTATCGTGATTGCAGTATTGCTGCGGATGGAAGCTGCTTTTGCATTTCCTGCGCAGAGGCGAGCTGTCTGCTCAGTGATTGCAAATGTGCCATTTGTTACACCAAAATGTCAGTATCGGCTATCAAATTCAGATCCTCCATAGTTTCTGGCATAATTCTTGTGCGAGACAGAAAACGACTCGCCTATGACCAAAGTACTGGCTGCGTGGCGCGAGGATGCTCGAGCTTGAACGCCGGGAGCGAACAAAGATTGCCGAGTGATTTGCGCGAACTCGCACGAATCTGGGCGAGAGAGAGATAGAGACCGAGTGTCTCCTCGACAAGGAAGCCCGCGTCACCAACGCTTAATGTCCGACAACGGAGAATGGTGTCCAAAATGGCGGCGTCGTGCAAAAGCCACGTGGGGGATTTTTCTAAATTTTCCTTAACACTTTCTATGGCACTATGCACGTCCTGAATGTATCTATTCCAGGTTCAAATTTTTTATGATGATCGTTGGTGGTCGAACACTCTCTGCAGAGCCTCCACGTTGAATCGCATTTTCCTGGGAGGTAGCAACATTGCTGTTATTCGATTTTTTTTTGCATACGAATAGCAGATCAAATATCCCAATCATCATGTGCTATATTCAAGACCTGGGCAATGCGCGTTGTTATCGACCGCAGATCTTCCTTTGGTTTAGTTAGATAATTAGAAATAACTATGTTGCAGTTACGATTTACGTATCCCATTCTAAAGCGATCTAGCTCATGTTTAGGGTTTCAACGGATTTCCCGATCCTGCCCGTTTTATCTTGCATATTAAGGATACTATAACATTCAGTTTACTACTGGTTATTTTATTCTGTTACTCTTGTTTATCGACATACGCCTGGAACCAAGCAGGTGCCGCATAAATTGAGTCGCTAATTTGAGAATCGACGGATGATTGACTACCTGATCGTAGTAAGCGAGGTGGAGCTAATATAGGTTTACTTGCACGTTTTTTGCCCTTGTTTATGCTTGTAACGCAACAGATAAGCGTACCATTAGTGGCAAAAGTACTTCGAGCTGGGACACACTCTTTGTGAAATGTGAACTTACAGATGCCACACTCAACTTGCTGGTCTTCATCAATTTCAAGTTAACCAGTTTAAAAGGTATATTAATATGGTATTTCTATGTACGAATATATATAACTTGACAAATAGTGCTTGTTGTATCTTGTTACCTGTAAAGATACAGTACCGCTCAAAAGTATGAGCTCACCCTTGCGGAATTTTGGCTAAATTAAATTGTTGATATTTCATGGCCAAGTCAACGTAAGGGAAAAATAAAAAAAGGGAATTAAAGAGGAGACTTTCAGCTTCCCAGTCGTGGTTCATTTCAATATATACATTTCTCTACGAATTCTGCTCGATTTACCAAAGTCTTTTTTTTCGTATTATTTTTTTCTTTTTCAATGCGCTCCCATTTTTTTTTAAATGATTGCAGGAGAAATGTACCACGTGTGATCGAAAGGTAATTCCTATAGCTTTAATTTGCCTCTTCGGGATTTTGTCCAATATTTCTTTACAAATACTTATTCAATTTTGAACAAATTAATGTGATTTTTTTCAGTCTGCTATATCTCGGAAAATTAACGTGATATAAAAAATGTTTAAGAAACAAAAAGTTTCATTTTTTAATTATCTATTGGCTGAAATTATTTCAAATTTTTAGAAGGAAATTTTTTTTACCGTATTTTGTCGACTTCGACATTTGTTGTGTAACAATAATTTTCGGATGCAAAGTTGCATTTAAACTATGATCAAGTTTAAGATTATTTTTGTCTTTACTATTCGGATGTTTCACCCAAAGCGCGTGGCGGTTTTTTTGAAGAAAGCAAAATTTAATAAATATGTATATATATACATGAATACAATTGTTGATACTTTCTATGTATAATGTTAAAATAAAGTTCATTGTTCATTTATAAATAAGTGTACATGAATATATCGCAAGCTGAGCATAGTTGAAATGCAAATCTAGATTTGTTAATAATCGCAGCACAAAAGCGTAAATTTGACAAAAATAGGATAAAAAAAATTTCTTTCTAAAAATTTGAAAAAATTTCTTTCTAAAAATTTTAAAAAAATTCAGCCAATAGACAATTAAAATATGAAACTTTTTGTTTCTTAAATATTTGTTATATCACGTCAATTTTCCAAGATATAGCAGACAGAAAAAAAAATTACACATTATTTTGTTCAAAATTGAATAAGTTTTTGTAAAGAAATATTAGACAAATCCCGAAGAGGCAAATTAAAGCTATAGGAATTACCTTCCGATTACACATTGTACATTTCTCCTGCAATCATTTAAAAAAAAAAATGGGAGCGGATTGAAAAAGAAAAAATAATACGAAAAAATGACTTTAGTAAATCGAGCAAAGTTCACAGAGAAATGTATATATAGAAATGAAACTACCACGACTGGGAAGCTGAAAGTCTCCTCTTTAATTCCCTTTTTTTATTTTTCTCTTACGTTAAGTTGGCGATAAGATATCAACAATTAAAATTTTGCCAAAATTCCGCAAGGGTGAGCTCATACTTTTGAGCGGTACTGTATATATATATGGGACGTTCTTTGTCAACCGGAACAGAGCTCTGCCCAAAATTCATGTTGATGGATTTTGGTGATCTTGGGCTTAAAATTTTCGTTTTTGACTACTCTTTCAAAGCTCGTTAGGCAGAATCGGAATTTTCAAAATTTCAGATCAATATGGCGGCTGAAAACCAGAAAAAAACGAGAGTTTGGATATATAAGCTTCACAAAAACAAAAATTTACGTCCAAATAAACTGTTTTTGGGCACAAATGATCAACAATTAACGTACTTAAAAAGTTGGCAAGATAGGTTGAAGAAATTCAACATGGCGGATCCAAAATGGCGGATGAAACTTCAAAAACCGTCGAAAAATTAAAAAATCGCTACTCGGACTGCCATTTCACAGTGGATTTTATTGGAAATTGTTACTCGGAGGTTTTTGGGTCCGCTGACTACGAAATTGGTGCCAGTTTGTAAAAATTTAAAATGGCAGATCCAACATGGCGAACATTTTTCATAACAATGAATTAATTCCGTTGGAATCTTGCTAAATGGTAGTTTTTGGGATCGCTGATTACGAATCCGATATCATTCTTTAACAATTCAAAATGGCCCATCCAATATGGCGGATATTTTTGGAAATAATTCATCAAATTAAAATGAGACTTGTTACTCGGGGGTTTTTGAGGTCGCTGAATATTTTCTCAGGTACCACCAGTACCACTAATTTCGCAAGCTCATGCATTCAAGGACACCTCCGAAAAAACTCTCACTGCATTTAGATATTCCGGTGCAACTAACGTTTTATCAACAACAAATTATTTCTAATTATAAACCCAAAGACAATAAAAATTAAAAAATTTTCATAAAACAAAAAAAAAAAAAAAAAAAAATAAAAAAAATTAAAAAAAAAAAAAGTAATGCGGGCTTTATTTGCACGAAGACAGTCTCAACCCTGTGAAACGCAGAGAGCTATTAAGAGCTTGTTTCTCGAATGTTTATGCGATCGCTGCTTACCAATCGGACATTTAATTTGAGTGTGATCAATTATTAAAACTTTTGTTTTCAATATTAGATTATGTAATGTATATTTTAAATTACTGATATCATACTAATAATCAACGACCTCAAAAACCCCCAAGTAACAAGTCTCACTTCAATTTGATGAATTATTTCCAAAAATATCCGCCATATTGGATGCGCCATTTTGAATTGTTAAAGAATGATACCGGATTCGTAATCAGCGATCCCAAAAACTACCATTGAGCAAGATTCCAACGGAATTAATTCATTGTTTTGACAAATGTTCGCCATGTTGGATCTGCCATTTTAAATTTTTACAAACTGGCACCAAGTTCGTAGTCAGCGGACCGAAAAACCCCTGAGTAACAATTTCCAAAAAAATCAACTGTGAAATGGCAGTCCGCGTAGCGATTTTTTAATTTTTCGGCGGTTTTTGAAGTTTCATCCGCCATGTTGAATTTCTCCAACCTGGCCTTTCTTGCCAACTTTTTAAGTACGTTAATTGTTGATCATTTGTGCCCAAAAACAGTTTATTTGGACGTAAATTTTTGTTTTTGTGAAGCTTTTATATCCAAACTCTCGTTTTTTTCTGATTTCCAGCCGCCATATTGGTCTGAAATGTTGAAAATTCCGATTCTGCCTAACGAGCTTTGAAAGAGTAGTCAAAAACGAAAATTTTAAGCCCAAGATCACCAAAATCCATCAACATGAATTTTGGGCGGAGCTCTGTTCCGGTTGACAAAGAACGTCCCATATATATATATATATATAATATATATATATATATATATATATATATATATATATATATATATATATATATATATATATATATATATATATACGCATGCTGCTTGGGCTTAAAATTTAGTTCAAAGTGTCTACTTTCGAATGCTGAGTTGCCCAAAGCATAATTTCAAAATGGCGGACTCAAAATGGCGCCCGGAACATGAACAAATTTAAACAAACGTTACATTTACTGTTAAAAAATCATAATGACGTACAAAAAAAATTTTGTTTGAGGCGCATATTATGACTCAATATATGTACTTTTCGTTGGTTATGTTGTATTTCGAAAAATTCAAAATGGCGGATTCAATATGGCGGATGAAAAATAAAATTAAAAATTTTGAATTGAAAAAAATATAATCGTGTACTACATTAAATTCTAAACACAAATGTCCCCTTGGGATTTTTTGATACAACCCATCGTTTTCAAGATAAAAATTCAGGAACATTGGAATTTTGGTATTGTTGAATTTAAAAAATCTGTCCGTCGAGATTAATAACAACACATTGAAATTATGGATAAAACGGGATTATTTTTGGGTGGCTGTTTACGAATGCGGTGTCAGTTTGCGTATTTAATGAAATGAAAAAGAAGTTGGAAATCTATACAATACAGGCACAATAATGCCACTTCAAAACAAGACAGTCTACAAGAGCTTGCTTGGCTTTGTTTGAAGTGAAGGCTTTGTTTCAGTACATGGAGAGAATGAGATATTGACGTTGGGTGACCATTCCAAAGTCACCCCAAAGACTCACCAAAGACACCCCAACATCACTCCAAAGTCACCCAAACAACACCCAAAAAAAACCAACGTTACCACGTCGTCATCTTCATCATCGTCATCATCATCGTATGCGGGTTGTAAAAACTCCAATCAAACGACGAAATATCCATTATCGCCCTCTGACGTCACGTTTTATTTCCCCCAGAAAATTTATCATGACAATTCGATCTTGTAAAGTTTTAGATTTCTTCCAGATTTCGTTTCTCACAAGCAAGACGTGTCGAATGAAACTATGAATAGGGTTTTCCCGGCTCGTGATTTTCTAATGCAAATTTATACTTTATCAGTCGAAGATTGTTGACATACATTGATTATTAGTAGTTAAAAATTTTAAATTTATCATTTATTTTAAAATTTCCTTTTTAAGTTTTGCCTTGTATTTGATTGACGAATGCGTTAAATGTACTTGCAAATACCTGTACACATTTCTCTCTGGGATTATCATATAAAGTTTTAAGTACTATTAGAACGCGTGTTCTACTTCAATGAGAAGACTGCATAATTTTCTGGGCACAGAAAATAAAGTTTATCGTATTTCTTGTTTTAAGACGTATTGAAAGATTTACTGATGATCATGTCATCGGGACAGGCCGATAGGTGTTGTAACCAATTCAACTGCCCTTCACATAAGGGAAAAAATTTAAGAAAATTACCGAAACAAATTCAAGAGATGTTTCCAGATTTCTCTGAGAAGGCCAGAATATGTTGGGAATGTCGAAAAATGTCCACAGAAAGCCACCATGCGGGACTATCCGAGGTGTTAGCTGAAAACTTACAAGATCCAAAGGAAGATATGCCAGAAGCGAAAAGACAACGTATGTCAAGAACAGTGCAATTGGAATTACTCTTGACCGGACTGAAAGAAAAATTAGCCAGTTTATCAGAAGGTGATCCTTTGCGTTTGGGTATTCTGAGAATAGCCCGTGATTGTTGGTCCATTCGCGATATTGCTACTGAATTTGGTGACTTTGGGGTGTCTTTGGGGTGATTTTGGGGTGACATTGGGGTGACTTTGGGGTGTCTTTGATGTGTCTTTCAAGTGACTTTGCGGTGACTATGGGGTGTCTTTGGGGTGACTGGGGTGTCTTTGGGGTGACTTTGGGGTGTCTGTGGGATGACATTGGGGTGGCTTTGAGGTGACATTGGGGTGACTTTGGGGTGTCTTTGGGATGACATTGGGGTGACTTTGAGGTGCCTTTGGGGCGACTTTGGCGTGTCTTTGGGGTAACCAAGGGTGACATTGGGTAACTTTGATGGGACCTTAGGATGACGTAAAGGTGACGTTGGGTGACCTTGGAATGGTCACCCAACGTCAATATCTCATTCTCTCCATGTGCCGAAACAAAGCCTTCACTTCAAACAAAGCCAAGCAAGCTCTTGTAGACTGTCTTATTTTGAAGTGGCATTATTGTGCATGTATTGTATAGATTTCCAACTTCTTTTTCATTTCATTAAATACGCAAACTGACGCCGCATTCGTAAACAGCCACCCAAAAATCGTCCCGTTTTATCCATAATTTCAACGTGTTGTAATTAATCTCGACGGACATATTGTTTAAATTCAACAATACCAAAATTCCAATGTTCCTGAATTTTTATCTTGAAAACGATGGGTTGTATCAAAAAATCCCAAGGGGACATTTGTGTTTAGAATTTAATGTAGTACACGATTATATTTTTTTCAATTCAAAATTTTTAATTTTATTTTTCATCCGCCATATTGAATCCGCCATTTTGAATTTTTCGAAATACAACATAACCAACGAAAAGTACATATATTGAGTCATAATATGCGCCTCAAACAAAATTTTTTTTGTACGTCATTATGATTTTTTAACAGTAAATGTAACGTTTGTTTAAATTTGTTCATGTTCCGGGCGCCATTTTGAGTCCGCCATTTTGAGTCCGCCATTTTGAAATTATGCTTTGGGCAACTCAGCATTCGAAAGTAGACACTTTGAACTAAATTTTAAGCCCAAGCAGCATGCGTATAGTGCAGATGAATTTTGTTGGGAGCACTGTCCCGGTTGACGTGGAATGTCCCATATATATATTCAATGCACAGCCGAAAGAGCGCCATTATAGGAATATTCGTTCTAGATGCTGTAGCAGTGAGACTAGCCGAGGTACGTAAGCACATACTATTATCAGAAGAACTAAGAAAGAAACTAAAAAATGTACACAAAACATACTGATCGACAGGAACTTTGGAAGTAAATACGGATTCGATGAACGGTTGAATGGTATTTCTTATTATTTATTATTAATCGTCTGGCTGTCTCTCATTGTCTCTTCCTACAGCAGTTTTCGATTTATACAATATATTCGCAAACTCTTCTCCTTAAAACGATTGCGTTACATCCGTCGCGGATCGCGGTCTGCAGCGTACTACCGGTTTTAGCGCTGGGAGCGTAGTAGAAGAAAGGGAGTGCGCCATCTGGCGGCGACCAGCGATAACCACACGAAACGTACACAACTCAACACATACTGCCATATAGGAACAACACAAATGCTAAATATAATAACACCACTATATACAGGAAGAAACCTTCCTAAAACCATTAGGGGGGGGGGGGGAAAGGCATAAATGGCCAAAAAAAAGCACTTTTAAATGATTTTTGTTTACGAAATTACCAAATATTTTGTAAATTTTTATTATGATATTATTCGGCATTATTTTAAATATATTTTAGAATTTTTTCATTCCAAAATATCGCGAATCAGCGAAGTTGTGGCTACGTCAAGTAGGCCATAACGCAAATTCTCCCTCTTGCGGTGGTCATGATATAAAATCATCTGAAACGCATGGGATAAAAAAAAAATTAGTTGTTTGAAAGTATACCTCCCATCCAACGATGCCGTTTTATTTAAAAAAAAAATTTTTAACGTTGTTTTAAGGACAAAAAAAGGACAAAGGACACGTAATTTTCCCCCGCGTTAATGACAATTATTAGTCTATTCGCGGGTTGGCTCTCGGGTGGAGAGGTACAGGACAAAGACAGAACGGTACATGACAGAACTAGGCAGATACACAACACAACACACGCCCAGAGCCAGTCCCCCCTACCCCAATATCGGTAACACCAGCAGATTCGGCGGTCTGTGCCATAGCGAGTACGACGCAGGGCTTATCCCATTTTGCTCCGAGATAAGACCCACACGGATAAGACGCTGACGGTACCGATAACTGCCGACGGGTGTCGGCAGCGGTCCCAAATTCGTACCTTCGCCCAGCAAGCTTCCCCGGTTCTTCCACACTGGCCATAAGCAGAGAACATTGCACGGACGAGGATTTGAACTAGGGACCTTCGCGACTGACGTCTTAGCCCAAAAGTGCGATTTTTAGCATAAAAAAGGCGCCATTTTATAGCTGTAGGATCGATTACAAGCAAAAATATAAACAAAAGGGGATCGTTGGCTGGGAGTCAAATATATATTAAAGAAGTGTGTAAATTTTCAAATCGATCGGTTAACAAGCTTTTGAGTTATCGTGTCCAACGACTTCAAAAAAGTGGTTTCGAGAAAAACGCGTTTAAAGTTTATAGTGAGAAAATTTTAAAAATATACATTGTTTCTTCGCACTTACATAGAGTCGTCGATGTCAGCACCATACAGTGGTGTTCCCGCTGCATTCGCGAGGTCCAAAGCATCTTTGGTCTGAAGCGCAGCCTTTTCTTCGGCTTTCGAAATCCGACATTCGTCGAATGTTCTTACGTATTCATGTGCACTTGGACCGTCGCTGATGTTAATCTCTTAAAGAAATGCTAGCAATGCAATATAACCATCATTGAAGGTGCAGGCAGCTGCATTTGTTGTATTTTCTATTATCGCAGGGCTGCGGGAGAACATTTTTGGACTAATTTTCCAAATAAGATGATTGGCACTTTCGTTGTTGTTCTGGGAAAACCCACCAAGACAGCGTTGTAGAAGCTCGTTTTTGCTCAGATCTGCGTAAATTGGCTCGATCACCTCATCCGGAAAAGGTTTATAGTTATGGTGAAAATCTTCTGATCCGGTGGTGGCCAAAGCTTTTTGATAGTCGCACCAAGAGTCAGCGCCGGCAGGACATTTATGATGGGGATTTGTAATGACGAAGGGTCGCCCAAATCGCATCATTCATTTTTTCCACCGAATCACAATTTCTTCTTATTGCTAAGCCGTAATATACCGTTAATTTGTCTATTGTTTTTCCAGTGAGTTTCCCTTTTCCGACGAGACTTCTACTCCTTCTTTTTTGCCGTTTTTATTTCCGTCTCTACTGTCGTTCTTTTTACAACATCACGTAACCGTTTCCCCATACTTTTTTGTACGTGCCCGGCACATTCTTTTTTATGTATTTGAAAATCTTCGCCGTAAGGTTGGGATTGAAGAACGCCGGTATACGTTTTGATCTCCGACATAATATTTATTTTTATTTAATAATATTTATACTTGATGCCGTAATTTTCTTCCGATCGCTGGAACATTTCTTTTATCACTGAAACTTTCATATTTCGTGCAGGTCCCACGTGATTTGATTGAGATTCACCAAGTTCTACGTGATTCTTCTTCCATTCTTCGACATCCGCTGAATTTAATTTTGTTTCCTAAATTTGACACGACTGACACACCCCACTTTTCACGAAAATATCTATCACTTTTCCAGTGTAATATTCCATTAGCGAAGACCCTCGCTTTTGCCACGTGCCATCACCGGAAACAGTCAGATTTGCAGTATTTTCCATTTAATTTTCTTAGGACGTTTCTTTTTTCTCTTGTGCAGCAGCCATGGAATAGAATGATTCTGCAGCGGATTTTATTCGATTACGCATATTGGTTACGAATTATATACTGATTTACTTACAAGTACTTGACATATGGGTCATTCTTCAAAAAAGTGTAAAATCGACATATTTTATTCCACAAAATAAAAGATTATGAAAATTAAAATTTAAAGTTTAAATATATTCATTGGCTTACTAATTACATAAATACGAAGTAATAATGTAGCAGCCATCGGTACGCGTCAAATATGCAAGTAAATTAATTTTTTAATGTAAATTTTATATAAAAATGGCGAAATGTTCACTCTTAGCGAATGAGTGACTCATAAAGAGTAAGAATAAAAATAGTAACTTAATAATATTTATTTTATAAAACTCAAAACAGTTAAAATTATTATGGAAAATTATAAATTGATATGTTTTTTTATGTTAAGTTCAATAAAAATCCGTTCTATCACTAATAAGAACGCAATTTCCGTAAATCACTACAATTGTCCAGGAGGATTACATGACAGGGGAGCTTAATGTCAACATATTAACCATGTTAACATACGAACAAACAAAATTTCGGTCAAATGGACTTCAGGCGTAAGAATCTTTTCTTTATATTTTAAGATATTACTCGCTTTCTTAAAATGCTAAATAAGCGTCGAATATGACAGGAGGCTTACAAGGAATAAATGTACTGGCCTTAGTGCTAACAATTGTAACGAAATTTCGTTACTGATCTAACCCCCACCCTATTTAAATTATAAGTTTCCGCCATAAAAAAACTTCCGAGTTGGTGATTAAGTGTGACCAGACAAGAGGTCAAGAAGAGATACAAGCCTACCAAGACGCGGACATCTGGAAAATCCCAATAAAGCCGTGCAGTTGCAACGTCGGTGACCTCTTCTAAACCCAAGGTCACTTGGACCAAAAACCCTGAGGCTAGGGCATCATCTTCGATTTAACCATCCCAATTCTCATCTCTCCCGTTTCAAAGACATTATTTCCTCCCATTTCCCATTACCTATCCGTCAATTGCAAATCCAGCAATTGAACGGATTTACCGATTGCTCGTAAAAGCATCTGCTTGTGCACTAACCTTTTCGTCACACTCTCGATGTACGAGTCCCCTTCCCCCACTGTCGCCCCTTCGGCACACCATAGTTCGTCGTTTTCACGGCGCGTGCCCGTTCCCCCCCCCCCCCCCCCGCGCGGCTACGCATTCGACAGCCGTTCGCTTCGTTGATTTCGTTCGATCGTGCGTGCACACGTCCATCACGCCTCGACACACGAACCATTCCCCCCTCACCCGCTGGATCTTTCGATGTAACGGCATCGCCTCGATTTCGTAGCAACCGCGACGCGCGAGAGTCCGATTTTCGTTTCCTCTCCCCACCACGACTACGCATCCGCCAGCCGTCCAAATCTTTCGAACGTCAAATGGACGTTAGATGCCGCGCGCCCGCGCGCCGATTCCCTCCCCTTGGCTCGCCTGTGTTGCGCAGCCCCCACCAATACTCGTTCTTCCCCGTCGGACTCATGCAGCCTTCGCAGCGTCCGCCTCACTCTCACCTCCTCTTCTCTTACATGCATCCATGCATGTTCGGCGACTTGAGTTGCCGCCACCTTTTCGTGCCCGAGTCGACAGTCGTCCCTCGGCAAATCTCCACGGCATATGGGAACTGCCATAACCCGATGGCTGCCGTCACTCCACCAGGAGTTTTTACATTAAGAGACGATATCCCGTCCGTCTCTATCCAGGACACGGAAATTTCCGCCGTCCCTTTTCGTCGCTCTGAGACGTTTCCATATGCTCTCTCTCTCTTTCTTACTTATTAGGGAATGTAATTACCCCTTCTTAGTTCCTTATGACGACAAGTCTCGTTACGTCACCCTCCCCCCCTTCTTTGCCGCCACAACTTTCCTAATTTCGTCCGGTATCGCTGTCTTTTTCCGGCAGCATGCCCGTCTGGTATTGCCCTCCTTATCCGCTTTCCAAGAACCTCGAGGATTTCGTCGAGAGCCTCGACACATTCCGTCCGGCGACCTACAAGCGTGCGGTATATTTCTACAACGTTCCGATCCCGTCCATCAGTTAGACAGTTGAGCGATTTTCCCTAAATTGCGGTCCCCAAATTGTACCAAAAATCGTTCGCGAAAATTGTGGCGAATTCCCCTAGTTTGTTGCGTTAAGCCCCCAAATAGTGTGCGAGTGTGACCTGCGGAAGTTGGATCATGCAGAGTTTTCGGCGAACCTGAAGGCTGGACTCTGAAATCATTTCAAGGACAGTTTATTTCTCGTGAGTACCGCCGCCCCCACACTAACTTGTTCCCCCAATCGATAACCGGTCATGTCACAAGAAATTTGTCCCTTCGCGTGATTTCCGAACTTGCCGCCCTTTGCATATTTTCTGCCGTCCGTTTTCTTGTCGCGCCCCAAGATTCATGTACAGTCCCCTTTGCTTTATTCTACGAAATAAATTGCTTAAGTTCCATTTCGTATAGATTTGAGTTTTTATATAACCCCTTTTTCCCATCCGAAAATTCGGGTTACAATTGGCATCCCTCGTGGGAATCATATTTAGAGTTGCGTTTTTATTAAATTTTTGTTCAGCCCTTTTCCAATCCGGAAAAGGGTTACAAATGGCATCCCTGGTGGGGACCATATTTTGAGTCGAGTTGCGCCTACTTCTTATAAATTTTTGTTTTGCCTTTTTCCATTCAGGAAAAGGGTTACACAATATTACTAAATTTGGGTTTAAATTAGTTTTGAAATCAGTAATATTATACACACAATCCATAGTCTAAAAGTAATCGAAATTGAAAATATTCAACCACACGAACTAAAATCTATATGTACAGAAGCAAATTTAAAAACAGATAAAAAATTAACTTTAAAAAATACAATTAAATTACATAACGGACCGAATCCATCTCAGATCATGCAGGCAGTCGGATGGCATGCCGCCAATCACAGTACAGTTGAAATATATTATTCTGTATGGAAAATAAGCGAATACGAGTTCTTTTGTTTTACGAATAATGGCATTTTGAATGATTTATCGTTTTTTTTTTTCAATTTCATAGCTTAATGGATTTAAAAAAAAAAATGAAATAATTTTGTAATAAAAAACGCTGCCTTTTTTCTCATTATGAGATCTATATAGATCAAATTAGCACATGCTACAGAATTGGTTTCACTCTTTAAAACCCATTTAATATTTTTGAAAAATATCAAAAATTCCAGAAAATAAAGCGATTTTTCGAAAAAATAAAAATATTTTTTTTCACTGAAATCTTTTTCTAGGCTTCTTAAAACTATGTCGAATATCTCCTAATTTTTCCTACAAGAGTTATTTTTGTTGTTAAAGAGTAAGAAAATTTTTGTCAATTAAATCTGCTAATTTTGACTTAAGTAGAACAAGCCGTGTTTTCGATTGTTGACAGACCTATTTTTGTATGTAAAATGTACGTGGACACTGTACACACTGTGTTAAAAAAAACATTTTTTGCTATTTCTGCATGTAGATAAATCTAGAATGATTACAGTCTGAAATTAAAAGAAATGGGTTTACTGTAGTTGAAAATGAAACGAAAATTTCTCTTTATGTTTATGTAGTTCTTTCATATTTTATTATAGGCAATTGTGCGTGCTATATTTCATAAATATAACGTAATATATTCTATAATCTTATGTATATACATTAAGAACAAAATGAGGTATCACATGAAACAATAAATAAATTAAACACTATATTTATGACTAATCAATATTTTTTAAGTGTAAGTTTTAAAATAAGTTTTTGTTAATAAGCCAAGATTACTTATTGATTGCTTTTTTATTAAAAAAAGTTTCAAAGAGCTTACAAAGAATACTTTTTTATTACTTTTCTGAGAAGCATAAATTTGTTATAAAAGAATTCTTTTGAATAAAACAAACATAAGAAAAATAATATTCAATAGTTCGGTGCACCCTCACGGGTGTCAGTAACCCAGATTCCTACCCGATCCTATCATGCCGGAACCACGGCGAAAGAGACGTGACGCGTCCTCTCGGTACCGACTAGTCGACCAAACGCTCCCTGTTTGTCACTTTATTCGATCCTCCCTTTTATGTACGTCTCGGGCCATCTCGATTAATTTTTCGAACGCGCTGCTTGGACATGCCGCCACGGAAACCGCGCCCGCCCGCACATAAACACTTAGCCGTGGGTGATCATTTGTCTCATAAATTCAGCGCCACCTTCCGAATTGTTATTATTTAGGTTAATTCTTTTAATTAAGTAACATTATTGCCTCTGAGCGAATCAAAGGCGATAGCAACATTACTTTTGTTTATATTGTTTATTAATCTCCTTGAAGAAGTTTCAAGGCCGTAAACCATTAAGTGTATTTTTAATTAAATAACATTATTCCCTCTGAGCGAATCAAAGGCGATAGCAATATTACTTTTGTTTAAATTATTTACTAGTCTCCTTGAAGAAGTTTCAAGGACGTGAACCGTTAAGTTTATATTTAATTAAATAACATTATTCCCTATGAGCGAATCAAAGGCGATAGCAATGTTGCTTTTATTTAAATTATTTATTAATCTCCTTGAAGAATTATCAAAGACGAGAGCAGTAAATCCAATTTGATTAATTAACAATTTTAGTTCGCTGTAATAAGTCACGGACGGTAGCAATTTATGTTTAAAGTGATTAAGGCGTATTTTGTTGGACAAAGAACCCCTACCACGAGACAAGTCCGAAAACACGAATCTTTTATTAATATTCACCTATTCATTTGATGACGATACCCGCACTTCGTCCGCAGAAAGTTACATTCGCGAAAAGAAACAATGATGCTAATCAATTTGCGAAGAATCTAAGAATTACGGAAGAAAACTATTTATAACGGCGCTATCACGTTGTATTACGAACCCGAAACCATTTTAAGGACCACTTCAGCCGACCACGCGAGCGAGAACTATGTACGAATTCCGGAAGGCTGTTATCGAAAGAGAACGCGAAGCCTTCCGAAACTCGTCGTATCTGGACCTTCACCGATGCCCACCTGTCAAAGCCCAGAGCTCCTGCCGCTGCTGCAGACTGCACGAGAATGGCCGTTCCTCGGCCGCCGTCGGCGATCATGCGGCGTCGCCCTCCCCACGGTCCTCGAACGGCGCTCGCTAATTGGCTGTAGCGGCCACGTAAGTCTTCCGCGCTCCAGCCGCCGATTGCCCCTTCCCCGCTTTTCTCCTACTACCTGTTCCCCTCACGCCTTCTGGGACCTTCGCGAAAATTCCAGAAGCGATATCCCTCGTAAACATCCATTGTGTAGATGCATTTAGCAACACAATAGATGACTTTGTTTATTCCGTAACCGACCTACAAGGTGACGAAACCCGTCTCCAACGTGAGCTCTCTGTTTACAATTATTGCCGAGAAATGAAACTACATAATATTACTTGCACTGAGAAACACAATATATTTATGAAATTACCAGAACGAGAACCTTCTAAGAATACAAATAATGCTTCTAACTTCTTTAATTAATTAAGCAGAATACGAAACCTTTTCCAAATACAAAACTAAATAAACAAATAATACTTCGTATTAAATCAACGTTCGATAAATGAAAATATGCACAGGCTTCTTTAATTAATTAAGCCGAATACGAAAACCTTTTCCAAATACAAAACTAAATAAATAAATAATACTTCGTATTAAATCGATGTTCGATAAATGAAAATATACGCGGGGAATTTGATAGACGATTTAGTGCTACCCCTCTTCTTCTAATTTAACTTACTTTTACGTACTTTAACTTACTCTAATTCACGATAAATCAATTTAACTTAATTTAACTTATTCTAATTTATCCTAACTTAATTTAACTTAATTTAACTTACTCTAACTTACCCTAACTTAATTAAACTCAATTTTACTTAATTTTAACTTTCATTTTACGACCCCCGACTCTCACATTCACAACGCAATGTAGGATATCTAAAAAATTAGCGCCATCACAGCAGTCCCCCCTTTATTTAAAGAATATCCTTATTCCCCGGATAAAGCCTCCCGGCAAGACAAAGTCTATAATTTCTACGGCACTCCGGCCGCCACGCTCAAAAATCAGAAAACCAAAACTAAAAAAAAATCATACGAAACGTCACTGTAAAATTAGCGCTTCGAGCAGCAGTATACCCTTATAGTGATCGTCATCGTTCCCCAGATAAAGCCTCCCGGCAAGACAAAGTCCGTTTCGGTACGGAGCGGTAATCCCTCGCCACGGGTCAGTACAGTCCCTTACAAAAATTAGCGCCACGAACGACAGTCCCCCTTATTAGGGAACTATACCAACCCGTGGTTTGGAGCCATATCCAAAAAACCAGCGCCACTACAGCAGTCCCCCCATTTACCCCTTGATATGACCCCCGCGAGCAACAGTGCCAAGAAAAAATTAGCGCCACGATCGACAGTCCCCCCATTATAGGCACTGCCGCACCCCCTTCGGATTGATTCTCGCGTAGATCTACAGCTGTAACGTGTTGCCACGTTACACCACATACGACGGCACGCCATGCTGTAACGCACTACAATAGCGGACGACCGTACGCCATGAAAAAAGGTACCTAGCGGAGGTACATTTTGAGAAAGGTACTAATAAATTGAACTAAATTTAATTAAGATTATCCGATGCGATATTAACAATACCCAACTAAGAGTTCTCGATAGAAAGCTTACATAACTTATGTATAGATCGCATCAATTCGGTATTAGCTAATTTAACCTTGCAAACACGCACCAAGCCATCCTTTCCAGGAAAGCACTCCCGAATACGACCTAAAGGCCACTGCGATGGAGGTGCCTCGCGATGGACCAGAACAATGTCTCCTGCTTCAAGTGAGTCGGAAGTACGAGAAGAACGAGCGCGGGTCTGCAAGATTGCGAGGTAGTCCCTCTGCAAGGACTGCCAACATTTTTCCTGCATCCTTCGAACCACCAGCCATCGGGTCAAATTACTTGCTGAGACATCTAGGAACGAGGGTTCAGGATAAGCAGTCAAAGGACGGCCGATAATAAAGTGACCGGGAGTCTATACGGACAGCTAGCCTTTATCGATATAGAGTGGTGGGAGTGGCCTGAAATTTAAGCAGGCTTCTACTTGACAATAGAGCGTGGTAAACTCCTCTATAGTTAGAATATGAGCAGGGATAACGCGACGACGGTGGTGCTTCACAGATTTCACCCCGGATTCGCAGATGCCGCCAATGTGAGGCGAATTAGGTGGGATGAAGCGCCACGTTATACCTTCAGTAGCTAATATGGAACTAAACGTCGAATCCTTTACCACCTCCGGAAACGCCTTACGGATCTCCTTTTCGGCACCTTGGAAATTCGTACCGTTATCGCTAAGAACGAGTGTCGGCGTACCACGACGAGAACAAAAACGACGAAAGGCTGCCATGAAGGTGGGCGTGGAATAATCGGTCACCAGCTCGATATAAACGGCTTTAAAGTTTAAACAAACAAATAAAGCTATCGATGCCTTTGCAGCATAGTGCCCTCTACTGGCAAGTTTCCGGACAAAAACGGACCTGCGTCGTCAACTCCTACGAGAATGGAGGAGCAATCTGCACGCAAAATGCAAGTAAGGGGGCCATCTTTTGAACCCTCAGGTGGGCTCGATGTCTTGCGCATATCTCGCATCGAGCAACTACGGCGCGGACAAGATTACGTGCGTTTAAAAAATATTGTTCGCGAATAATTCGCATCATCAATAAGGGTCCTAAATGAAGCGTACGTAGATGAAAATTTCGAATTAGAAAGTAACGGGGTGGTCCCCTACGATGATGGAAAGGAATTCTTCAGACGGCCACCGACATGTATCACTAACCTCTCATCAAGAAAGGGATTCAACGATTTTATGCGACTTTCGCGCGGAACGGGTTCTCCGCGTTTCATACCGGCTAATTCAACGGAAAATAATCGATGTTGTACATATTTGCACCAAAACAGGCGTGCTCTTTCTGTATAATCAGTTTCAAATAATGGGTGGTACAATTTTTGCCTTTTACGACGACTAAGAAATTTAAATAAAAGAGACGTAACACGTATGAGTTTTCCTCAGTCCGAATAACGAAGATGCAAATCTCATTCTGAACCGACGACTAAGTGTGATGTTGGACATTGTTTCTCTTCTAGATCGGCGACAATGTTCAATTTCGCGGCAAATTGAGGCCATGTCAATTCCTCTTCGCCTAACAATGCGGGGCCATGTCACCATAATGATGACTCCACGAGATCCGAAGCCGGTAATCCGCGGGATGCCAGATCGGCTGGATTGTCGCTCGAAGGCACATGTCGCCATATATTAGCCGGAAAAGCATCTTGAATAGCTGCCACACGATTAGCCACATAAATCTTCCAGCGTGATGAACCTCCGGCAATCCAGTGTAACGTGACGGACGAATCAGACCACGCAAAAACGCGTGAATTAGGCGAATTTAATGATTTTACCGCCCACGTTACCAGACGAGCAATAAGCTCGGCGGCACACAATTCCAAACGCGGAATTGAAGCGTATTTTTTTCGGCGCAACCTAGTTTTAGAGATACGTTGACCTTTGAATCGGTCACGACTCAAATATAAATAGTGGCAGCATAGGCCTTTTGTGATGCGTCGCAGAAACCCTGAAACTGGATTGACGACGAAGATAGGACACGGATCGATCTCGAAATGCGTAACTTATTTAAATTAACGAGATCCTTAGAATACTCATGCCAGGCATGGGATAGTTCTTTAGGGAGTATGGTATCCTATTCCAAGCCCAACGACCAGAGCTGTTGCATCAGTATTTTTGCAACTATAACGATAGATACGAGACCAAGTGGGTCATATAGTTTCGCGATATGCGAAAGAACACTTCTTTTAGAAAAAACTGTGGTAGCATTAATTTGCACCTGAAAATGTAAACAGTCGATCGCAGGGGACCACGACATCCCTAAAATACGAAGATTCTTATATTTCTGTAACGGTTGTAGGGCAATCGATCACTATCAGAGGTTGGAATTCCTGCCAATAAATTAAGACTATTTAAAGCCCATTTCCGTAATGGTAAACAGCTAGCTTGCATTAACGCACTTATTTTTTTTTGTTATTGTTATTATTATTATTTCAATAATAACTTTAACAAACATACAAAATCCGGCGAAGTTCATCTTTTTACCATTTTCGTGTTTCCCATCGAAAACCAAAAAATTATTTCATTTTTTTAAATTTTATATTATTTGTAAATTGACCCTTAATACCGAGAAATACTATGAATTATACTCAATTTTAACTTTAACAACATTGGTATCTTCTGTCGCTCAATCTGTACGATAAGTGAGAATTTTTTGCACAAATCTCTACCAGATCAGCGTGAAATGTCACTGTTCAAGATGTTAGTGAACAATTTGTATAACGTATTGAGACACGTGATCGGTCTATGGTTTCTCGGATCGGACAAGTCTCCCGATTTTGGGATCAGTGTCGTCCGGCCCTCCACCAGCCAGTGCGGAATAGGTTGGTCTCCATTTATATAAGAGGTGAATATTCGGGCTAGGTGTTGATGGACAGAACTGAACTTCTTCCACCAATAGTTGTTAATTCCATCCCAGCCCGGCGAGGAGAAATTCCTCGCTCCTGTGATGGCATTTTTCACCTATAATGCACTGACGGGAGGGCAATCTTCACTTTGTTGTGTGACTTCGTCGCACAACTCGGTGAAGATTTCAATACCTGGAATGTTTGCATTAAGCCTAGATGTTCTCTCGTTGATGCTTCCCCAGAATTCCTCAACTGCGGCTATCGACGGAAACTCACTTGAGGCTGCGATACGATGTTTGAAGAGGTTGGAAGGATTCATCCAAAATATTGAGTTTTGTCGAATTCCTTCTTCCCATCTTTGCAGCCGCTTTTTGGCATCGGCCAAAACCCGAATTTTATCCGCTAAACGTTGCTTGATGTTGAGCAACTTCAGCTTGTTCAGTATGTGATAGTACGTCCTCAGTTGTGCGAACTTCTTGACTTTAGCCGTAAATGAACGGCCAGGTGTTAAATAGTCGATCACACACTGAATTCGGGAAGCGAGTTTCCGTGTTAGTCGAATCTTGCCGTTCAATTGAGACATGCGTTTTGTAATCTGCCGACTCCCGATATCTGTGTCAGATTTCGCGGAATAACCAGATCACTTGCAGCCTCGTCAACGACACAATTGACTTGCCACAGGTCGCAGTCATCTGGAAAAGCATCCAGAATTAGGCTATTTGCTCTGTCTATTTCTCGTTATGTAGGCAAAACTTTCGTTGTCCCGATAGTCAGGAGCCCTGCGCGTTCTATACCTAGTAACCGCAAATACAGGGAGTAGGGTGGTTAGCCCTACTCCCCGTTGTTGTGCCTCTCTCGTTTGTCTCTTACCTCGCCGTACACTGGGGTTCGTTACCCAATCTCTGGCAAGGTTGCTAAGAGTCCAGGGCCCACCAGCTTTAATAAGCACACGTGGAGGTGAGAGTAGGCCATTTGGGAAGATAGGCCAAGATGCAGCTTTTTGCATAGCCGCATTGTGTTACGCATCACTCCCTTTGGGTCCCCGCCCTCTTTTGTTGTTATTGTTGTTGTTATTGTTATTATTATTATTTTAATAAGAACTTAAACAACAACATTGGTTTCTTATGTCGTTCAATCTGTCCGAAAAATGAGAAATTCTTTTGCTCAAATCTCTACCACATTAGCGTGAAATGTCACTGCAACCACGCCTCAAACCATGAGGTACGTGATTACAGTGTCGGTGCTGAGTTCAATTCAAAGCGCAGAAAATTGTATACACGGGGACTCAAACCCAGAACCTTCGGAGACGTTCAAGTTACGAAACAAGGCTTAGTTACAAGGACGCCTTAGCCATCGTAACCATTTCGCCCCCCCTGTTGTTATTATTATTATTATTTCGACTTTATTGACATCAAAAAGAGGTACAATACATTCCTTTTATACAAATGGTGAGCCACAGCGACAATGCTGTTTTTCAGACTGACCAACTTCATCTCTAATTTCCAGACTTTCCTCTTCGGCAGAAGTTGCGAAGAGGGCATCGTCCACATATATATTTTTGTTCAGCGCTACTCCCGCCAAGGGAAAACGCTGACCTTCATCGGCAATTAGCTGCTTCATCACACGTAGTAAAATATATGGCACGGAGGCAGTGCCGTACGTAACGGTCAGAAGTCTAAAAGGCAAAATCGGACCGGTTTTATCAGAACGCCAGAATATCAGCTGCTATCTGGTATCCTCAAAGTGCACTCGAATTTGGCGAAACATTTTGGTTACATCCGCAGTGAAGACAAAACGCTTGGTACGCCAACGAATGAGAATAAATGGTAATTCTTCATGAAGTGGAGGGCCAACATGAAGTGGAGGGCCGACATGAAGTTGGTCATTTAAGGAATGACCATTTGCGGTAGGATGCGAAGCATTAAATACTACCCGCAATTTTGTAGATGTTGAGGACTCCTTAATAATAGGGTGATGGGAAATAAAGTAGGTTTGCTCTACAACGGATGATTTATAAGGTATCATATGCCCCATGGCTAGATAAGTTCGAAGGAAGTCATGATACTCATTTTCTAAATTTGCGTCTTTCATTTTTTAAATTTAAAGGCTGTGTTTGCTTAAATGGCAACTTTACACAATATCGTCTGTCGCTGTCACGAGTTGTCGTAGTACGAAACAATTCTTCGCAAGTGCGTTCCATGGCGGAAAGCCGTTCAAATTAGGGTACCTCCTCCACTCTCCAAAATTTTTCAAGAGAGTCATTTAAATTTTTATTACATACGACGTGTAACGAGTTAACTTGCGAGAATACGGAATCGGAGTTCGGCCGCGTTGGACCGGATAAAATCCAACCGAACATTGTCAACTGCGCTGTTAATGTCTCAGAGGCCTTACGAAGTCCTTCACGCAACATACTACCATAAATGTCCGCTCCAAAAATCATCGAAATCGGACAATCACTCATAAATTGCGAGACCGCCAATTGAAGCCTAATTAAAGGGGCCAATGTGTCAAGAGCAAGCTGCGGACGAGGTATATATGGAGTTAATTTTCTTAGTATCAATCGACAAAAACAAAGTCTTCCTCATTATACCGCAAAGTAACCTTAACGCATGATTTTTGTCGTACAAATTTGATAGGTTGTTCGCCGACTCCAGTAGCAATCGCCGAGTTCGCGACGCGTTCGACACGCAAGGCTTGAACTGGTGCTTCGGTAATAAAGGAGCACTGTGACCCTTGGTCAAGCAAAACTCGCAAATATATCCAATTTACCAGCGATGTAAACACCTTCACGTATGCAGTTGCCAAAAGAACGTCCCCTTTGTGACTAGAACCAGGTGTTACGAAATGCGCTGCCACTTCGGCTATATTCGATGATTCAGAAGAAGTAGGCATTGAATTGTGTACAAATTGTTCCGTGCGGGCATTTACTGACTGCTCGAGAGCTTCGTGTAATAAAAAATGATAACGTTTACGACAAAACGTACAATTATTTTTTGATTTGCATTGCATAGGAAGGTGGCTATGTCGCAAGCAATTATAACAGAGTTTACGTCCGCGTATATATTTAAATTTATTTTTAGCTGACATTTCCAAAAATATGTTGCAATTAGCAATTGCGTGACACGACTGGTAAATGAAACACAACAATGCTTGAGTGGAAGCCACATGTGACGTGTAACACGAAGAACTAGCGACAGATTTTTTGAGGAGGCTTGGATCTACCAGGATTACTAGAGAATATGGGAGCTTTAAGTTCGGAGATACTTAATGAGTGGCAACGTTGAATTAAAATTTTTTCTAATTCCTCACATTGAGGAAATTCTGATAATGGACCGCGTGATTATCCCATTCGCGGCGTGTAACCGAATCTAATTTTAAAACAGTCATGACAACTACCAAAGTTCCCCATGCCTTTACCGGTTGCTTTAATCTTGTTTACGAAGCTAGAATTGAATGCGTTTGATCGACTAAGTTTCGTAATGAATGAGGTTTCACGGTAGCTACCGGATTCAAATTCAATAATTGTGAAATAAGAGAGATTATTAAAATCTGATCATTTGCATACCAAATTTAATAAAGGTGTGTGGCAGCAGTACGGAATGGGAAACAAGAAAATAGACTTCGTATCATCAGAGGAAAGTACGAAGGGGGTATTTACACTCCCTCGTGAGTTTGAGAGTGAGCGGGAGGCACTACTGAAAACGTCTCAGGGCGACGGAGAGGGACGGCTACTGTTCCTGTGTCATAAAGGGATGTATTGGATGCTGGATGTATTTCACGTTTTTGCAAATAGAGTGTCGAGTGGCCGCAGCCACTCGACTACACTATCAGAGCATGGGACTTTTGTGGGAGTCTTGTCGAGTCTTGCCGCTTTTGTGAAGTTTTGCCGAGTGGCGACTGTCGACTCTGGCTCGGGGACAGTGGAGGCAAGGATGCATGTAACAGAAGAGGGGAGGGAGTGAATGTACGCAGCAACGGCTGCATAATAAAGACGAGCATAGGAGGGGGGGGGGGCGGCGAAAAACACTGGAAACGGGCTATCGCGCGTCGAGATCGCCACGAACGCCGGAGCACCGATTCTACATCTTTATCACTGCGCGGCGTAATCGGTATATTCCTGATGCTTTTCAGCACGCTGGGGGCCAGCATCTTGTCTTGACCTCTTGTTTGGTCACACTTGGGTAGAAGTTCTACAGACCTTATGCCGGAAGCTTACAGAGAAATTTGGTGAGGGACAGGTGAGTGGCGTATGCCGTCGCAAATAAAAAATTAATTCTTTACGTTCTCGACGCACGCACCCTCTCGAAATCTTCTATGCAGCGGCCGATTTCGGAGAGAGCCTCGGCACATTCGTCGCGCGAACGCAAAATCGAACGGTCGAACCAAATGAAGAAAAAAAAACCGAGAACCTCCCGAGCAACAGCGAGAAATGAGAGTCCAAAACTTCGATTGTGTGGTGAAATCAAATTTATGGTGACGTGTTTCCGATGCAGTGCCAACCAAAGCACATCAGCCACCCAGGATGTGACATCAGCTGTCCCAAGGGGACCACCGCCCGACAGCGTGCGGCATTGCTCCATTTCTGTGAATACCACCACCCTTATATCTTTTTGTGCCCCATACCATTCTCTTTCCGTATAACCGGTTATCGCTTAAGAAATTTTTTCGTGGCGTGATTTCGGAACCCGCCCCCTTTGTATTCCCACGTCTTAATTTTGTGTAATCCCTTTATTTTGTGAAATACATAAATTCAAGTGGTATAAACTTTTGGAGTAATCCCTTTTAATCCCCTTTTCTTATCGAAATAACGGGGTTACACTGTAATTAATTTTCTTAATATATTGAATAAGCGATTACGTTATTAAAATATACATGTTTCTCAGCATTTAACTCTTTTTCGTGTTTACGTAATTATCGTCTCAAGAGAAACGAACAAGGATGACAGACGAAAGCGGGATAATGCTGGTAGATCCGCTGTAAGTATAAGGAACGCATACGATCAGGAAGCTCTGTAGAGGTTTTAATATTCTTATGGTTACAATAGTTGGAAGACGAAATTAAAAATGTTGATGTGTACCAAACAAAATTAGCGGATTACAGCCGTGTATCACCGTGTATACTCGTTAGCGGTCCGAACGGAACTAAACTTGGGAGTGCCGCGAACACAAGGCGACTAGCCGCGGCGTATGGATTACGCGAGTCAAGTAGCACGAGATACTAACACATATGCGACTCAGAACTGACCAGTCCGAACATACCCCCCCCCCCCCCCACCCCGCCCCCAACGTGTTATATCCATAACGCAATAAAAAGTAAAGAAAAAAAAGAATCTATTTACGGAACACCAGGGAATTCCATTTACACATTTTTTTATATCTATAACTAGATTAATACGGGCAATTTGCACAATTTACGTTGGACGCATTAGCTTCGTGCTAGCAGTTTTAATGCAACACACCCGGACAAGTCCATCCTTGCCCGGAAGGCAATGAATGATCCGTCCCAAAGGCCACTTTGACGGAGGGCTATCATCCTGATAAATCAAAACTGCATATCTCTCATTTAGCGCAGTGTGAACTTCGACATTCAGTTCGCTTTTGTAATATCCCTGCCACGTCTTCCAGAACTGATTTCGCAATTTTTGGTACCATTGCCATCGATTTAATCGCGATTCTGGTTCATGTAGAAGAGAGGGTTGTGGGAGTGCACTTAGTGATCGCCCGGTTAAGAAATGACCAGGAGTTAACACTGCTAAGTCATCCAGGTCAGAATGAAGTAAGGGGTCGAGAGTTCAGAGAACCATCGATTTGTCATAATACAGAATGGTCTGATATAACGCGATACAAACGGACTTGACGCACGCTTCCCATAAGCCACCGAAGTGCAGTGCGGAAGGGGGCATGAAGCGCCAAGAAACACCCCGGGTGGTTACATAAGCTTCAAAATCAGGATCCTTAGACAATTGTTTGAGGGATCGACGCAATTCATTAGCAGCACCTTTAAAATTCTTACCATTGTCACTTAAGATGAGCATGGGAGAATCACGACGAAACGTGAAGCGAAGAAACGCTCCCAGGAAGGCTGTAGTAGAACAATCCATGACTAGTTTCAGATGCAATGCCTTGATACGCAGGCGTACAAATAATGCTACGTATGCCTTATAAGCTTGGCGACCTCTGCCAGCGACGGGGCGTACGAAAAATGGTCCCGCGTAATCCACTCCTAGCGTGGTGAATGGAGGTGCCAGAGTCACTCGTTCAGTACGCAGTGGAGCTATTTTCTGTGTCTGTAATATCGCAGAGTGTCGGCTACAAGGCACACACTTCGTGATTATGTAGTGCACTATGGTTCGTTCACGTAATACCTAACCCTGCTTCTGCAATATCCTATACGTCAACTGTACTCCTCCACGATGAGTGCGCAAATGTGCATGACGACCTATAAGCTGGGTGATCGGGTGATCCGCCAGGATCACAGGATGCATTTGATTAATGCTCAAGGTGGAGTGATGAAGGCGGCCACTCACCCGAATTAATTCATCATCAGCTAGGTAGGGATCTAAGTCAACCGGAAGTTTATGCCGCTTAAGAAATTGCTTCTGCGACTTCAAATGCTGAATCTCATCATAAAAAGTACTAGTTTGAATATTATTCTTCTTCTTTAGCCTAATTGATTGTTTCACATAATTGAAATATCCTTCCTAAAGTAAGGGAAAAAAAGTAAAATGAGTGCCAATTCGAAGAAAAGAAAGTTTGAGCAGGTAGAAATAACTGATTCTGATTCAGAAGGCAGCAGTACTACGGAGCTTATCTCAAACAACAGCGATGATGATAAATAAAGTCCATACAACAACATTCGCAACTTCAATAGAACTTTTTATATACAAAAGTAACATACATATTTTGCTACAAAAATCCCATTTCCAGGGAAATATAATCTGATAGCCTCCGCATCAAGCAAGTTTATTCACATTTCTATAATTGCAATCGATGTTTCTGAAAATATGATTCCCCTATATCTAATAGCGAATTCGGAATCTGCAGCGTTTCTACACTTTAGCACCTTTTTTTTGTACTAAAATGTAGCGAATATGTACTCAGATATCTAACGTGATGTCACCAACGTCGAGAAGGTTAGTTATTTAGGTAAATGCCCAGTTCTTTGCTAGAATTTAAGAAACAAATATTGGGCGGCAAAACTATCTATATTCTGGGTTATGGTCAGTCAATCTGCTCATATTTTCCACCACGGTACGCAATTTGTTATTACTGTACCTATGTTTTTTCACTATGCTTCTTATAAAAATAACATTGACAATAAGCAGCATAAAATAAAAAATATGTATACAATTTTTAAAAATGTATAAAAAATAAAAATAATTAAAAAAAATATAAGATAACATATAACAAAAAATGGAGTGTAAAATCCTGTGACAACCTTCTCGTGGCACATTCGGGGGTCGTCCCAAAAAAACATTTTCGTAATTTTTATCCACAATATACAATCCGCCACGTTCAATCCATCATTTTGAATTTTGCAAATCTGACTTCAGATTCATAATCAACGACTCTAAAAAAACCCCGAGTAACAAGTTTCAAGCAAATTGGTGAAGTTTTACTTCCGTTATTTCACGTTGCGGCTATAGCCATCATGCGCATTCTTGGCCACTTCCATTTTTGCGGCTATATCCGACAAACACTGTCAAGGGGTTGAATATACTACGCCTGCGTAGGCTTGGTTAGATGAGTCGCAATTTGGTTAGATGTTCCTGTAGCAATTTCTCAGGAAGCATCTCGGATTCCTCCGAGGGAATACCTAACAATAATTTGGATGAATTAGAACCACACTTGCGAAGCGGGAGACTGCCAGCATGCATCGCGCCGATAACCTGATCTCTTAGGATTAGACACTCCGACGCTCGATGCGCCGAAAACAACGTCGTCCACATACACGTCTTTAAGGATAATGGACGCTCAAGAGGAAAGTGACATGTTTCATTCGTCGCCAGCTGCTGCAAAACTCGAAAAGCCAGAAACGGAGCTGGACCGGTACCGTAGGTCATAGTCAATTGACGATAGGTTATGATTTCTGAACTAGGAGACGGACGCCACAGTATTTATTGGAACTTGGTATCTGACTTGGTGACTGTTCATTTATTTGCTAGAACATCTTAGAAACATCGGCTGTATAAACATAGCGATGTAGACGCCAACGACAATGCACTGAGCTTAAGTCTTGGTGCAGTTTTGCACCGGAATGCAGCATATCATTTAAAGATTGACCATTAGAGGTGTGACTTGACGTTAAATACAACCCTCAGTTTAGTGCTTGTACTATGGGGCTTGAGTGCAGGATGATGCGGGATGTAAGTAGATACGGCACCCTGAACAGAAGTGTGTAGCACCATGTGAGCCATACGTAAATAATTACGTAAATACTCATGATATTCAAGCTGTAAATTGACGTCACGATTCAATCGTCGTTCAAGACGCTCATATGCCCGCAATGCAATCGCATATGACGATCCTAAATGATAGTGAAGATCCCGTTTGTAAAGAAGCGCGACCTTGTAGGGACCAGAAGGATCGCGCACAGTCGTTTCGTAAAATAACTTTCGCGAAATAAGTCAGCTGCACTAAAAAATTGGCGCTTAGGTAGTTCCTCCAATTTCCAGAAATTTTCTACAGATGCAAATAGCTCATTCTGAATACTGAAAAGAGAGGTGCCGTGTCAGTTGACGCAGACGTGGCAGAAATAACACCTGATACGATCCAACCGAAGATCGCCTCCTGTGCGGTAGGACCGCCTGTTATTTGACGTATACCAGGAGGCGAAATCGTTCCATAAATATTTGCTCCAATTCTCAAGTCAATTAGGGTTGTAGATCTGGGTCGGCCAATGACAGACCTTTGAGATGTTCCCAACCTACGATATCTACTGATACTCAGGGTACATATGACATTACCTTATTAATAATAAACGCGTCGCATATAACGGAGGCCGCATCGTCAAAACGAGAACTCAATACGATCTGAGCAGCTTGGCGAACATGACCCGCGAGATGATCGCCAATACCAGACACAGTCAGTTACTAACGTTTGCAAGTAACCCGTGACATCTTTGCAGCATTTTCGGATAAAAATGATCTCTCGGAACCTTGATCTATTAACGCGCGAAACAGCATCGTGCGTTACTGATTCGTATTGTGGCTGTAGCCAACAGCAGATGAGCTGGTGTGCTAGAGAGTTGTCGAACTGCCAAATGAGTCGATACCGAGGGTGCATTCATGACTGTACTGTCGTTATTTTTTTCATTCTCGATCGAACTGTCTGATTTCACGGTCAATCATTCATGCAAAAAACCATGATGCCTCTTATCACATGAATTTGTATTCCACCCCGATCGACGAGGACAACGACGCGTGGTATGGATCTCATGCAAGCAATTGTAACAAAAACAACGACGACGAGTAAGTGATAAGCACTGACACTCACAAACAAAACGAATTGCTCCAATAAATTCGCCCTATTATGACAACTAAGTCCAGTATACAAGGGAACTACGATATTGGCAATTGCAAGCACATTTACAAAGATTTCAAAATGTCTCATGAGTTACAATATAAGTATGAAATGCATGCAAGGCACTGGCATACAATTCACATCAAATAAACGCAACACGTTGCAAAGTACACAAAGAAAAATGTAACGTGACTGGAGAATTAAAGGGGCACTGTATTGCACAAATTGAATTAAACCGATAGATAAGGCAAGTACTGTACAATGCGAATTCACACAGAAGCACAACAGTCTATGATTTCACGACTTGTAATTACCTGTCACAATTGTCAATACTGATAATCTTCTATTCCCGATGAATCACAATTCCTCACGATTAATTTCCAGCGCTAGTTATTGCAAAAGAAAAGTTTTGATTCACTTTATTTTTCATGAATGATGAAAACAAAACACGTAAATAAATTACTTACCTGACAAGGTTATTCACGAACGATCGATATAATAGTTCCGATATTATATTCACTTCATGTAACACTTGCGCCCCACTCCTATGTATACTAGCTTATAGTATAGTAATAAACACGCGCGGAGAAGCAAAGCAGTATCCGAAGTGCCGTTGATCCAGAAATGCGCGCTGGAGAGTACGCGAGCTCGATGCGTATCACCCGACGTGTTGGAATGAACTGGCTGATTCTAATACGAACCAATTCCGCAGAATGGCGAAACCGTCGGTGACGCTTGAGCTGTGAGTCCAAAAAGGCCGCTTTGCAAGGCGAAACGTGGTTTTTGCTGCAATGGTGATGGGCAGATTTTGAACCCGCTATATGCACAATCTCGTCAAAAATGATAATACCCTGATCCGAGAAACTTGTTCACTTTTCACAGGACCATACCAGCTGAAATGACCATGAATACGTAATTTTCGTCTCAAGGAAATCGAACAAGGCTGACAGACGTAATAACAGTGGTAGATCCACTGGATGTATAAGGAACGTGTACGATCACGAAGCACTTGAGTGTAGGTTATTTAAGGTGTCTTCCCTCCCTTTCGTGTTTAAGGCACCCCCCCCCCCCCCCCACGGGGGAATGGGGCCAAATTTTAGTGATGCGCCAGCACCGCTGGTTGTGCACACTTAAAAAAGATATACAACAAGTCAGCTACCACATTTATTAGCAACAAGCTGCCTGCCTTGCTGCTTCTGTTGGTTCAGAGAACCTTTCTAACGTTGCCACGGCCCGCTAGAGGCCAACCCTTTCTGCGGTTACTGCCTGCACGGACACGGCACGCCGTAGCGCTCCCCCGTGTGGAACCCGCCGGCAGGGGCTTGACACCGCACCCTAGCTCCCCAGTACGGTGGGTCTCTCGAGTCGTTTCACGATCAGGCATTCGTCGGCACAGACCAGCCGAACGATCGGGTCCGTGAGGTCGTCAATTCTCAAAACTTGCTAAGAGAAGCGGATCTTTCAAAAGCATTGCTCCTCTTCGAGCTCGGGCACTTCGACCCCTCACTCTTCCACAAAAGTTGTGGACGGAGATAACCCGCTCCGCTCTCTTCCACAAGTCCCCTGCGGAGGATCACGAAGCACTGTAGAGATTTTAATATAAGCATAATGTTATTGATACCACTTATGGTTACAACCGTTGGAACACGCAAATACAAATGCTGGTGTGTACCGAACAAAATTCGCGGATTACAACCGTGTATCATCGTGTATACTCGTTAGCGTTCGGAAAGGAACTAAAATCGGGAATGCCGCGAATACGAGGCGACATTGCCGCGGCGTATGGACTACGCGAGTCAAGTAGCACGAAACACTAATACATATGCGACTTGCAAACAAATGCCATTGCAGCATTTATTGATATCACGCAGGTGCGTATGCTTCCGAGGCGCGAGAGTGAATGAGAAAGCGGCGTTCAATCAGCCAATTCGGAGGAAAAGCATTGAGTGGTGGCTAGCTACACTGGTAAACCTTTAGGAGCACTGCTCACTCAAACCGGGCGGGCAGCCCTCCCGCAGCATAACTAACCGCTAACTTTTCATATGATGATTAAAAATATAAGAGCATAAAAATAAAGTTTTTTCTGATTGGATATCATTTCCTAGCATCATTAAGAAAGTTTATGCACTATTTTTAAAACATCAAATTACTTATATAGTCTATAAAGATCGTTAAAAGCTCAAAAACCGGCACTTTTTTCACTTTAACGCTTCCGTATCGAAAATGAAGAAAAATAGAGCAAAATTGCATTCAAGCTTTTTTGTAGTGCGTAAAATTTCCTACAAAAAAGTCAGTGGTAGCTCTAGTCTAATTTTAATAGTATAGCTACAAACAACATTGGAACGGCAACTTACAGTTTGATCGATAACCAATGTACAATATTAGGAATATTTTGTTTAAATTCGTGCTTTCTTTTTGGCTAAACTATTAATGTTAGACTAACGCTGCCAGTGACTTTTTTGTAGGAATTTTTACGCACTAAAAAAAGCTTCAGTGCAATTTTGCTCGCTTTTTTGCTTTATTTTCGATATAGTCCAGTCGTCAGAGACGAAAATCTCACTGAACCTCCGAAAATTGTCCAAACTAGCTGCAAATTGGTGAATATCTCAAGTAGTGGACCCCAAAAAAGATGCAAAAAAGTTTACCATTCTCAACCCCGGGCTTCCCGAGAAAACTACCCCCGTATGGGGTAAAAAAAGGAAAAAGTCGATTTCCCAAAAATCTGTACTTTGAAAAAAATATGGTTCAAACAAAAAATGTAGCTGGCACGATTTTGCACAAAAAAATTCCGTAGCACTTGTTTGTAAAATCAACCGTTGGCTCAGAAATAACGCTTTATGAGCAATCCTATATGTGGTGAACAAGAGAATTGTGCCAATTTGGGTAATGTGACTATATGATTTAACTTAAGATAAACATAAGAAAAAGTGTACAACTCCCAATCACCACCCTTCCTTCGAAAAGTACCCCTGCAACCCCTTCAAAGGTGTAAAACCACCCAACAAAGGTCAAAATTTGAGAAATTTAAAAAAATCGAAAGAAGTAGATTATAGATATTTCAAAAAACGTACACTTGTGCTGCATATTTGAAAATGCCCCCCCCCCCCTCTCAAAAAAAGAAACGCGAGTTGAAACAGGAAATGGAATGTAGGAAATAATAATTGTAATGATAATAATAATAATAATAATAGTCTTTATTACAAAAATCGAAGATTATATTTACATCGAAACGGGTGTCACGGGACCACAACCCCAACATGCCCACGGACGATTTCAGTGGACGGAGGATTTCAGGCAAGATCTGATGCGCTGCTACGAGGAGTGCTGTCCGCAACAGCGAGGCTACATGGCGCGAATGCATAGTCGGTTTGCAATAATGCATCCAGAACTAGCAGATCGCTTTACTCACCAACATCTGAGGGATTATGTGGCCTATCTGAGGCGGATAGGTTTCGTTGTTCCCAGCTGTCAACCGGTACCGGATGTGCGGACAATAATAACTGAGCCCGTACGCGATGCTGGGAGAGATGCTCCACATTATGAAAGCATGACACTCGTGTTTAGGCAAAATTTGACAACGAAAATTTTGCCTAAACAACGAGAATTAGACAGAGCAAATAGCCTACTTCTGGATGCTCTTCCAGATGACTGCGACCTGTGGCAAGTCAATTGTGCCGTTTACGAGGCTGCAAGTGATCTGGTGACTCCGCGAAATTTGACACAGATATCGGGGAGTCGGCAGATTACAAAACGCATGTCTCAATTGAACGTTAAGATTCGACCGACACGGAAGCTCGCTTCCCGAATTCAGTGTGTGATCGACTATTTAACATCTGACCGTTAATTTACGGCTAAAGTCAAGAAGTTCGCACAACTGAGGACGTACTATCACATACTGAACAAGCTGAAGTTGCTCAACATCAAGCAACGTTTAGCGGATAAAATTCGGGTTTTGGCCGATGCCAAAAAGCGGCTGCAAAGATGGGAAGAAGGAATTCGACAAAACTCAATATTTTGGATGAATCCTTCCAACCTCTTCAAACATCGTATCGCAGCCTCAAGTGAGTTTCCGTCGATAGCCGCAGTTGAGGAATTCTGGGGAAGCATCAACGAGAGAACATCTAGGCTTAATGCAAACATTCCAGGTATTGAAATCTTCACCGAGTTGTGCGACGAAGTCACACAACAAAGTGAAGATTGCCCTCCCGTCAGTGCATTATAGGTGAAAAATGCCATCACAGGAGCGAGGAATTTCTCCTCGCCGGGCTGGGATGGAATTAACAACTATTGGTGGAAGAAGTTCAGTTCTGTCCATCAACACCTAGCCCGAATATTCACCTCTTATATAAATGGAGACCAACCTATTCCGCACTGGCTGGTGGAGGGCCGGACGACACTGATCCCAAAATCGGGAGACTTGTCCGATCCGAGAAACCATAGACCGATCACGTGTCTCAATACGTTATACAAATTGTTCACTAACATCTTGAACGAACGTATTGAGAAATCCGTGAAACCGGTGTGGCAACGGATAGTAGAACAACGAGGCTGCAAAATGGGTGTATCCGGCTGCGAGGACAACTTGCTTATCGACAGGTGTGTTTGTCAGGACGCAGTCCAGTACAAGCGTAACCTGTCGATAACTTGGCTGGATTACATGAAGGCGTATGACTCAACATCGCACGAGCTTTTAAGCTTATTGCTTAAACGCCTCCATGTCCACCCAAACATAGTGAGAATTCTAGAAGACCTGATGCCTCTTTGGAAAACACGCTTTGTCATGACATCGTGCAAGCGTCGAACCATGTCTAGACTGGTTCAATTCCAAAGAGGTGTCTATCAAGGAGATTCTCCGAGTCCTCTGCTCTTCTGCATCTCACTATTGCCTCTATCCGTTGCGCTCCGGAAATCTCAAGGGTACATGTGTGGACCGCCTGGTGAACGTGTATATAAGATCACCCATCTTTTCTATATGGACGATCTTAAATTATACGCATCAGGCGAGGATCAACTACATCGATCTCTGAACATCGCCCTCATATACTCGAGAGAGATCGGCATCGAATTCGGATTGGACAAGTGTGCAGTCGTTTATTTGCACAGAGGTCAGGCTCCCATAACAACGATATGGAGCTCGTCAAAGTAAATGTCATCCACCACCTTAGCGCCGAAGAAGCCTACACATACCTGGGCGTACCTCGAAGGCATGTCCAGGATGTGCAGGCTGCTAAAACCACAATCATAAAAAAATACCGGCGCATTCTCCGTCAGATCTGGTCATCAGAATTGACCGGGAGAAATAAGGTGGCAGCCACGAATATGTTGGCCGTATCACCAGTGCTCTATTCATTTGGAGCACAGACGTGGAACGTTGACGAGCTAAGGGATCTTGACCGAAGCACACGAAAGATGATTTGTATGCAACGCAGTTTGCATCCAAGATCTTCCGTGGAACGACTGTATTTGCCCCGAAATATGGGAGGTCGTGGCCTTTTAAGCCTGCAGTGTATGCATGACCGATTGGTCCTCGAGACAGCTTGCGACGTGATTAATCGAACAGAGGATCCCCTGATGATGCTAGTTCATCAGCATGAAATTCAGGGGAAGGGGGCGTTTTTGTACAACGCGGCGGAACGAGTGGCCGGAAACCTCGGTCTGGTTTTCAACGTGGGACGTAGTGGTGCACAGGAGGCTGAATCAGTCATCAATCTATGCCCAGTGCGTCTCAGGGCTAACATACGGAAGGAACAACTCCATATGTTGGAGGGAAGACATATCGACAAGCCATTGCATGGATAATTCTTTCGAAATGTCCAACAACTTGGCTCGTCGGCAGAGATGACCTTCTCGCTCTTAAGATCAGCCGACTTGAAATCCGAGACCGAGGGTTTTATCTTCGCATGCCAGGATGGGGTCATCAATACCTTAGCGTATCGCCAGAACATCTTAAACCAGGCGATACAGAGTACGCTTTGTAGATTGTGTAGATGTCATGCTGAGACACCAATGCATCTTTTGGCAGCATGTCCAATATATGCAGTTTCAGCATACATCGAACGTCACAATGCGGCTCTTCGAGTGCTGTATTACCAGCTTCGCAGCACTTATGGTATTGATGCAACCCCAGTTTTGCCGTACGTCCCCACTGATATTGAATCCGTAGTCGGGAATGAGTCGTGCCGAATACACTGGAATTACTCATTCCCGACGAGCAGGTAAATATCAGCCAATAAGCCTGACATCGTCCTTGTTGACTTCGATGACAAATCCATCTTCGTCATCGAGTTTTCTGCACCAGCAGAAACAAATATAGTCAGCAAAGAGGACGAAAAACGGATGAAATATCAGGAACTCCTGTTTGAGATTCGCAAGCTGTATCGAGGATTCAAAATCAAGCTCGTCGTGCTGATAATTGGAGTGCTGGGGTCACCCAACCCCATTCTTCAGGTGCCTTATCGTTTGACAACCACGATTGCACTTGAAGATACACTCTTAACAAATGACGATTCAGATGTCGTCAATTGGATTACCTGCCAACTGGAAAAGAATAAAAGTATTTAATTACTTCATTCTGAAATTATAAATGACAATATGGAGAGAATACTGTATAAAGAGAATCTAACCTAAAACGCCAAATGTCTTCGGAGTTATCGGATATAAATATATCTTTAATAAGGAAAACCCAGACCTATAAAATAAGTGGCACGGTATTAAATACATACCCCCACTTTCCGAATTCAATAATTTGTAAAATTAATTGAACAGCTGTCTTTGTAAATATCAACTCTGCGCGTTGGAAACTGGAATGTACATACACTGACACAAGGCCGAGGCACGCAGATCCATACCACTGTTATGCACCCAAGCATATGCGCATGGGCAGCTGCGTGCGCAGCGCCTGAAGGAATTCAGTGATGCCGGCGGGTGTATCGACAGACGAGCTGGTCGCATTGATACCTGTTTTCGAAGGTCGTTCTTCAATTCCCAACCATCGTTCAGGTATACCCACTATATGCAATCAATACTAGAAACTCTGATGTTTAATTTCCCGCTAATGTCGCCCGAAATATGCTTTGAATGAATAACTACGACAGTTTTTGTAAAAAGTTAAGAACTGCTGAAATTTGACTTGTTTTTCAAAATAACAGTGTAAAACTTGAATTTTTCGACTTCATAAGTATTACTTCGTAAAGTACAAACCTCCAGCTTCAATTCCCATACAAATTTTTTTTTCGTCCCAGCATATTCCATGACGTTCGATCATTTCTAATGTGAAACTTTCAATTCCGCGTTTTTTAGGGGTAATTCAAACATGTTATACTTTTTCCCAAAACTCGAAATCGATTGTTTGTGGTATAGGTATTGAAGTTTATACTATCAAAATTAATATTCCATACAAATATTTCAATTGATTTGCTACATTTTATCAATATTTGGAAAACCGTAAAAACGGCCATAACCTCAAAGTATTTTTATAATTAACAGATCTGTAAAATCAGACTTCGTCTATGGTAAAATGTAATTATTCTATATGAAAGCTGATATCTTCCCCTTCAAAATGCGTTTTTATTTTTTCGAAAAGTTATCGAATTTCTACCGTCGACTTGTTATAAATTTTTTCAAATATGTGATGTCGCGCGCACAACTGGCAGTCAAAATAACCCGTTACTTGAATCGTTATTTCTGAGAGACTGGTTGATATTTACAAATATGTGCTAAGGAACTTTTTTGTTTAAAATCGTGCCAGCTACTTTTTACTTCGACCCAGACTAAGTCTGGACGAAGTATTGAATTTGGTCACTTCGGGCAAAAAAATTACCCTATAGTTTTTCATCAAATGTCGACGTTTCAGACCCTAAGAAACCCAAATCAACAATAAAAAAGGGCATAGGGGGTTAACTATACAAAAAATGCCCCCACAGCTCTGTCACTCGAACTGGGTCCATATATTGCTACCCCGATGACTACAAATTTCTGAAAGTATGAACTCAAAATTCGCTTTTTCGAAAAAGTTATGGAGGGGGAAAGAAAAATAAAAAAACTAATTTTTCACGAAAACTACTGGATCGATTTTAATGAACTTGAAATATGTTAGAAACGTAGGTAAGACAATTTGAGAGAAAAAATATGATTTTGTTTTTGTTTTTTTTTTTAATAACTAAAAAGCTGATTTAAAATTTTCAAAATTTTTTTTTTGGCACAAGTTTTTATGTGACCACCTTCATCTTTTTTCTTGAGGTACCTTACAATTTCCCCTTTCATACATATATTTTTTTCAAATTTTAAAAAAATATAGTTTTTGAATAAAAAATCGGAAACCATGGTCGTCCTGCTTGACTTGCGCATTCGCACACACCCGTGCACACACGCACGCACGCACTGACTAAAAATACTATGTTATATACAGTTGAGACTCATGTGTAGCCAATATAAATATTCAAATGTTTTTTCGGGTTTAATGCACAGTGTTGAAATGTACGAAGTTAAATTGGACCGAAACAAAAACCGGTGCTCAGTGTATATAGTATAGGTCGACCTTAACCGATGTCAATGAGATATTTTATTATCCGGTGTGATGTCGGCGTGATTTTTGACACGAGACCCCTATATAGAAGAACTGCGAGGCAATAGGTGACTTCTTCTCCGGTAGGCATCGTTCCTTTTATTCGATAGCCATTTCATTCTCGTTATCGAAATCCATCCTTTTTTTAGTAGATTAGGAATCCGGACGGTGCGACCTGACACTTGTATATGATATTGTGCTTTGATTCTGGGCATCATTTTGATTCGCAAGAAAAGGTCCAGCAATGTCTACAACATACCCGTCAGTTGTGCAGATGGTAAACGGTTTACAAAGGGGAACTTTCTTTTGGCCAGAGTAGAATTTCCTTTGGTAATCATTATTAGAACTTTTTTGATGTCTAGCGTATGTGCCGTCGCATATCAAAAAAAGTTTATCGTTAGAATCGAATAAATGTTTTGCCATTTTAGTGGTATGGTTTAGAATGAGTTCATTCCGACTACAAGCATTCACTCCAAAACGAAGTGGCAAAACATCATCTTCAAATTATTTCATTACACTTGCCGAATAGTCCGAGACATCGTGTTCATTTTGCAACTGCAAAATTGACGCGATCATTGCATTCGAATTACCCGACCGTAATTTGAACAAAAAGACAACAATAGCTTAAATGACGGAACGGGAATGACTATTTCGCAATGAAGTTAACATGTCTTTCAGTTCATTTAATTGTTCCCAATTTAAGCCTGTAAAAATTTTGAGTTGTTTCTCAGAAATATTGTATTCCCCTATTTTATCAAGCAATGTCGAGTCACATCTAATAGAAAGAGTTTCCATTAGTTTTGATAACTAAGATGCCGTAAGGCTTGTAGTATTAGAATAGGCTTTCAGTTGGATAAGATCTTCTTCGTATATTCTATCGTTTATCAAGTGCATACAACATCGATTCCCAGATGGAATGTAGATTTGAATTTTGATATAAGTTTTTATTCGTGTTTCCTCAGGAATGACACGTAAATGTTTTGTGCCGCCACAAAAGCATGATTTATGCGTTGCAATAGTTCTCCGAATAAAAACTTCCATACGTTCAACCTCAGAAACCGATGCTTTTGATTCAACTATTACAAACGTGGGATCATTATCTACCGAATCAGGCACAACATCATTTACGACATTTACTTCAGATTTCTCTGCAGATATATTTGTTCTATAAACAGACATTCTACATTTTTGACAAATAATGTCATTTACATTTATTGCTTGCTGCAAAGAAGTGGAGTAAATATTCACTTCCTGTTGATTTGTTACTATTTTTTTCGGCCTGTAGTATTTATTAAAAAAGTATTGCAACCAGGGCACTTTTGTCTTAGCAATACGGTCTTATTCATCTTGAAAATTATGAAGAAATAAGAATGTCAGATGTAAACAAAAGAATGTAAAAAGTAAAATTCTCCAGAATCACAGATATAACTCCGAAAAAAATACTAAATATAAACCTGCACTCAGCTATACCGATTTACATAGACTATATGAATCAAAGCACAATATCATATACAAGTGTCAGGTCGCACCGTCCGGATTCCTAATCTACTAAAAAAAGGATGGATTTCGATAACGAGAATGAAATGGCTATCGAATAAAAGGAACGATGCCTACCGGAGAAGAAGTCACCTATTGCCTCGCAGTTCTTCTATATAGGAGTCTCGTGTCAACAATCACGCCGACATCACACCGGATAATAAAATATCTCATTAACATCGGTTAAGGTCGACCTATACTATATACACTCAGCACCGGTTTTTATTTCGGTCCAATTTAACTTCGTACATTTCAACACTGTGCATTAAACACGAAAAAACATTTGAATATTTATATTGGCTACACATGAGTCTCAACTGTATATAACATAGTATTTTTAGACAGTGCGTGCGTGCGTGAGTGCACGGGTGTGTGCGAATGCGCAAGTCAAACAGGACGACCATGGTTTACGATTTTTTATTCAAAAACTATATTTTTTTAAAATTTGAAAAAAATATATATGAAAGGGGACATTGTAAGGTACCTCAAGAAAAAAGATGAAGGTGGTCACATCAAAAATTATGCCAAAAAAAAAAATTTTGCAAATTTTAAATCAGTTTTTTACTTATTAAAAAAAAAAAAAATCATATTTTGTTTTCTCAAATTGTCTTACCTACGTTTCTAACATATTTCAAGTTCATTAAAACCGATCCAGTAGTTTTCGAGAAAAATTAGTTTTTTTATTTTTCTTTCCCCCTCCATAACTTTTTCGAAAAAGCGAATTTTGAGTTCATACTTTCAGAAATTTGTAGTCATCGTGGTAGCAATATATGGACCCAGTTTGGGTGACAGAGCTGTGGGGGCATTTCTTGTATAGTTAACCCCCTATGCCCTTTGTGTCCGTGATCTTGTACGTACGTACGTCCGTACGTCCCGTTTTTTTTGTCTCGCGATAACTCGCGAACGGATAAGCGTATTGACATACATTTTTTTTTTAAATACGCGTCTTGGCATAACTTAGATCTGATTAGATTTTGGCGTAGATCCATCCGTCCATTACTAAACAAAATTAGCCCCAATTAAGTTTCTTCGTAGTTTTTTGCATTTATTTTGAAAAAAAAACAAATTTTATTAAAAAATGTTTCAAACAAAAAAGATAGAGCATGAAATTCTTTACAAAAAAGATTTTATGCATTTTCTTCCTAAAGTCAACGATAATGCCATAAAAACTGGTTTAAAATGCTTATGACTATTGTCTGAAAAAGTATTGATTTTGGTCACCTCGGCAAAAAAATTACCCTATAGTTTTTCATCAAATTTCGACGTTTCGACCCTCTACCCCCCAGGGGTAGTCTTTGCCAGCCCCTCGGACGCGGTTATCAACTACGGGCGCATAAGTTCTTTTACGCCCTTGATACGAAAATAACGATTTCGATATATCTAAAAGATGTCTTACAGTATCTAAAAGATATCCGTCAGAGATCTTTTCGACACTTTCAAGATATCTTTGACGAATTATATGTATATATATTGTATATATAATATCATAATGATACAGACAGTAATTAGTAAAACACTGTAAACAAGTAATATGCATCGAATAGTCTATTACAATACAAGTGCTTGAAGTATTTTGCAACTTTTATTTATTAATACTTCGGCTGTCCTGTTGTCGGGGTCGAAATTTTGAAATGCTCATTTTCAATTTTCATACATATAACAAACACTATATTGTTGTAATGTATCTATCGAAGCCACTTGGACCTAAATATGATTGGACCCCCAAATATCAATATAATTTTATAATATAATTGAAAGCTGTTATGAAACAAACGAGTATTAAGGAATAGCCGACTCTTCACTGGGACGAAGTTTCTGAGCGAGCAAGGCGAGCGAGGCACCACGCCAACACTAGTTTTTGTTTGAAACTCTTTTTTTTTCAATATGTAGATTTTTGAGAAATCGACCTTTTCCGTTTTTTACCCCCTACGGGGACAGTTTTCTCGGGAACCCCGGGGTTGAGAGCGGTAAACTTTTTTGCATCTTTTTTTGGGTCCACTACTTGAGATATTCACCAATTTGCAGTTAGTTTAGACGATTTTCGGAGGCGAAACCTCTGACGACTGGACTAATACGGAAGCGTTAAAGTGAAAAAAAGTGCCGGTTTTTAAGCTTTTAACGTTCTTTATAAACCATATAAGTAATGTAAGTAATTAATGGTTTAAAAATAGTACATAAACTTTCTTAATGATACTATGAACCGATATCTAATCAGAAAAAACTTTATTTTTACGCTCTTATATTTTCAATCATCATTTGAAAAGTTAAATGTGCTGCGGGAGGGCTGTCCGCCCGGTTTGAGTGAGCAGCGCACCCAAAGGTTTCTCAGTGTACAATTTGCTCGCGGAACGCAATAGTGTCTCGTTCACTCTAGCGGACCCCAAAAGCGATTAGAATATGACGTTTGTCATAAACCGTGTTTACGTACAAAGGAGATCTCGTGACATCGTAAACCGAGAGAGAGAGAGAGAGAGAGAGAGAGAGAGAGAGAGAGAGAGAGAGAGAGAGAGAGAGAGAGAGAGAGAACGGCTTACCACGGAGATTCCGACAATAACTGCCACGACACGAAATGAGTCAATGAGCCGAGTGGGAATGTCGTTGGTGCGTGTGCCGCCCGTCAGGCAGTCCCTGAAAGGCTTATTTGGGAAGTGCTCTGAAGATAGCCATCTCGAGATGAATCGGAGTGAACTAAAGTTTGAGTAAGTAGCACGACTAGCGACTGAATCCGAGCAATTTGCAAATGCGGTGCAAAATGTCTAGATTTTGAAATCTTTATTCTCCTTTTTTTTTGCACAACACCAGTCACTGTATGTCGCGATGATTCCCTTTTTTTCACTTTTACACTATGGATCCTGGAAGGATCGCCACATGATTGCCTATGAGCCCTCTCCAATGTCTTTTGAAGTTCTCTGGGCGCGGGAGCGGGTTTGGGATCCAACAAACAATTAAGCCGCAATTAAATTTTACTAATTTTATTGAAAGTGCACATTCACGCGTTTAATGCTGCCGTATGGTCTTGGTCTGCCGAAGCGAATATCCTACGCTCGGAGAGAATAAGGAAGTGTGCACGAGTTCACAAATAAATAATTGCAAAAATCGGCGTCGTGGCTCAGGCGGTAACGCACTGGACTACGAATTCGTCGGTCATGAGTTTGATCCCCGCCCAGTCAACAATTTTTCGATTTCGTTTTCAAGCAGCAGCTCGCTGTTGGTAAGACAAGTCACGTTGTTTGTTAACGTTTCGAAAGTATTGTTTATCTGGCGGAAATCGACTCACGACCGCTACTGTACTTGGTGTAGGTTTCTGCAGTTTCATACACAATTTCATACACAAATGTGAAGTATGGCGCCATCTTCTTAAGTCGATCTGCAGCTCTCACAAAAATCTTACTATATAAAAGTAATATGGCAAACAATTAAGTAAAAGGGCGATTTCGCCCGTTGATTAATAATTAAAAAAAAATTGACAAAGGGACCGGGTTGTGCGCTAAGGGGCTTTGCACTTTTGCGAAGGATGCATTTAAAATTGTTGCGAAGAAAAACGCACGTCCGACCTCGATCCGCGTGGGTAAAAAATTGTCTTCCGGAGGAGGAGGTTAAATGCTGTTACTATCAATTCTCCTAAACCTATGAAATTAATTTTAATATCCCAAGGTAAGAACATTTACTTAATCATAAAATCTAATTTATGAAATCCCCCCCCCCCCCAACATTTTTAATGAATTAAATATGCTATGAAAATCGTGTCATAATTACGTTAAAAAAATGATTATTAACATTTTTCCTGACAATTAATATAATCAGAAAAAAACATTATTTTCATTAATTTATCATACTAATTTTTCTTAAATTGTAACTACGTTTCTTTTTATTATTAAAGGGATTAGAGGCGCGGGAATAAACTATACTCAGAGTTAAACAAAATAAAACATAATATATTATAAACAATTTTCGATTACACACATAGTCCAGTACGCGACATTTAGTTCGAGAGTTCGACGATCACTCGACGGCGGGCTGCTTGCTAATGACCGGAGGTTTTAGTGGAAGACGCAAATGGCGGGGGAAAACCTCGGATGAGGTCAAAACACGCGATACACAAAAAAAAAATAAAAAGAGGGTAAATATAGCAAAAAGAAAAAGGGGGAGGGATATAAATCGAACGCTGGGGGGCACACCGTACTCACGGGGGTTGCGGACGCTTCCTCGCGATGATGCGCTGGTAATCGCCAAGGTCACCACTTTATCCCAAGGCCAGTCAGACGCCAACCTGGCGTATATTGGATGAATTGAAGGGCTCGGATGAGTCAGGACTCCCTCCAAAACTCCTGTTTCACGGTTCCACGGATGTTTGGGGTGAATCCCCAGCACTGGTTTTCTTCTGCGCACGGAATCTCCAGTCACAACTTGACGACTCGCACGCGAAGAGCGCAATTCTAATATTTCGAAATGTATTGGACTTGGTTCTCAGAGACAGATTCACGGCGCACGTCTGCTCGCTAAGGAATCCAAGCACGAAATTGCTTGTCGCGGCGTCCGTTGGTGTCTGGAAAAAAGGGGGGGAGAGAGAGAGAGCAAACGGAACTCAGCGTTTCGTGGCTATCCCTATGAAGGTCCGTAGGGGGAGTAGGAGTCTTACTATTGTCGACGTCGAATGAGGGGAAGAGTCCCCCAATTACGAAAGACGGTGAGGCTCTGGAGGAGAGGGCACGAATTCGCCATACTACTCCTCGTATGTCCGGGTGTGGTAATGACACCCGGGGAAGAAGGGGAACCTGGCCAGCACCAATGCGCGGCGGCGAACCCGGAACGGGTGCCGGTAGATGGGGCTCGGGCGTCGAGGTCGCGGCGGAAAGATCGCCAGCGTGAACGCGCCATCGAGCCAGACATTTAAATCGGTAATGCCGTGTGTCTGCATGACCGGTAGACTACAGACTCAATTTGATCGTTCGAAGTGCTCTGAGCTCTAGGAGAGTAAAGCGAGTGTTGCCGGCGGCGCTCCATACTCCTCCGCTACTGCCACGCGCAGGGGTCGATCGGTGACGCCTCGTCACAAAATCGTACCACATTTTTTCAACATTTTGATACTCACCCTTATACAGGGTCGCCGATTTGTCTGAGGACATTGGAATATCTGGAGAACTATGTACAGAATCAAAGAAGGGGTGAAATGAAAGTTGTTCGACACGAAGGGGGTCGTTCAGTGACAATAAAATCGTCCCCTTGGAGGTGTGGTGCGGGGAAAACAATAAAACTGAAATAGGAACCCCCATTTTTTATTGCAGATTTGGATTCTCCGGAAAAAGACGAACAGTTTGACCTAGAAGCTATTGCATTTTGGTTCACAGGTGGCCGTGTAATCGATAAAAATCCAAATTTATCTGAAGACATTGAAATATCTCGAGAACTATGTGCAGAATCAAAAAAGGAGTGGAATGAAAGTGGTTCGACACGAAGAGGGGCCACCGGTCATAACGAAATTGACTCAATCCACGGCCCCTGGGGGGAGGGGGAGGGGGCGGAAGAAGAAATCTTAAATAGGAACCCCCATTTTTTATTGCAAATGTTGATTCTTCAGAAAAAAGTACACCAAGAATTTTTTAGAATAACAAATTTCAGTTTACCTATTTATTTTCGTCTACCCTTCATTGCTTAACCCTTTGAGTCACACATTTTTCCTTTTATCGAATTTAGCACAAATTTGTTACTCGGGGTTTTTGAGGTCGCTGATTACGAATTCGAGGTTAGTTTTTCGAAATTCAAGATGGCGGATCCAATATGGCGGACAAAAATTTTAAATATAATTAGATTGGGACAAAAATTGCTACTCGGGGGTTTTCAAGGTAGCTGATTACGAATCCGAGGTTCGTTTTTCGAAATTCAAGACGGTGGATCCAATGTGGCGGACAAAAATTTAAAATATAATTCGATTGGGACAAAATTTGCTACTCGGGGGTTTTCAAGATCGCTGATTATGAATCCGATGTCAGATTTACGAAATTCAAAATGGCGGATTCAATATGGCCTTCACCGAGATATAAAAATCGAGAATGTTGATGAAAATACGTATTAAGGGATGTTCAGGGACGCTGATAACGAATTCGATGTTGCATTCTATACAATTGTGAATCTGCTATGATAATGATAGAAATGTCATTTGGGGGTCATACATTACGAATTTGATGTCAGATTGCCAAAATTAGAAATTGAAAATGGCGAGTAACAGTTGCACTCAAGATGTGGGGATCAATTATGCGAAATATTATTTGAATATTTCTCTTTCTCGGCATTACCCAGAGCTAATAACGTGGACGTGAACAGTACTAGCGCCATTTTTTTGTTGTTGTTTTTATATTTTTTAACATCTTACCTACAATCAACATAAAATTCATGTTCAGCGTGGCTGAAAATTCCCTAACACGCTTTTTCATTAAAAATTCTCGCTTTTTTACGTCTTGCTCACAGCCATTTTGAATCTCGTAAAGCTGATATTGAATTCGTAATTATCGACTTCGGAAATCCCCAAATACGCATTTTCACCACAATTCGCGCTTTTTTACATCTCGATCACCGCCATCTTGAATCAGCCATCTTGAATCCGTAATTTTAAATGTCATAAAACTGACATCGGATTCGCAATCAGCGACCCCGAAAACCTCCTAATACACATTTTCATCAAAATTGGCGATTTTTTACATGTTTCTGCCCGCCATATTGAATCCGCCATTTTGAATTTTGTAAATCTGACACAGGATTCGTAATCAGCGACCCCAAAAACCTATATACTGTTACGTCCAGCGTCGAACACAACGGAGTACAAATAATAAGACAAAAGAAGTTTTTAAAATTTATAATTCGTCCCTCTTACCTTGGGACGACCGGGATGGTGGAGAAATGGTGAAATAAAATATACAATTATTATTATCATTATTATAATTTATATTTTAGGTACATTACAAAATATTGGAAGATAGTATGATTTTTGGAAAGGATACTAGGGAATAATTGATTTGGGGTTCAATTAATTAACAAAAAAAAAAACGTGGTTAGATTGATACTTTAAAGTTGGTACCTTAACGAGGAAGCATCCAACTTCAAGTATTTGTTTCTAATCAAAAAAAAAGGAATAAGAAAAGAAGATCCCTTTTGTTTCAATACCTCGAGGTTGGTACCTTGACGACGAAGCGTCCAACCTCAAGCCTTTGAAATAGGATTGGTTTAAAAATCGAATGAATCGAACAAGTCTTTAACAAGACAACAAAGTTAAGAATCGAACAAGTCTTTAACTCAATACCTCGAGGTTGGTACCTTGACGACGAAGCGTCCAACCTCAAGTTTTTAAATTAATTTGGATTGTTCTATGGAATAAGGAAAAGAGGAAAAGGAAAAAGGAGTTATCCTGGAAATCAAAAAATGGTAAACAAAATTGTATAATTATAAGAAAAAGATTAAAATAAAAGGAACCTTACAAATTGTTTACTAGTCAGAGATTATTTGGGTCCAACTTTAGCTTCGACTCTTCAAATTAACTTCAAACTGTCGACTCTCAGACTCTCGACTTTCGGACTAAACTTTCTGACTAAACTTTTAACTAAACTTTTTAACTAAACCTTTTAACTGAAACCTTTGAACTGAACTTTCGGACTGTCGACTCTCAGACTGTCGACTTTCGGACTAAACTTTTTAACTAAACTTTTTAACTAAACCTTTTAACTGAAACTTTTGAACTGAACTTTCGGACTGTCGACTCTCAGACTGTCGACTTTCGGACTAAACTTTTTAACTAAACTTTTTAACTAAACCTTTTAACTGAAACTTTTGAACTGACTTTTTAAAATAGGTTTTCCTAAATCGTCACCTCGGTTAGAGCTCTAGGACTTCTCCCTCTCTATGCTCATGAGATGAGAGTCAAAAATTGTCTATGTCAAGATTGGACGATAGAGAAAAAGGGGCAGGGCTTATGCCGGGAAAAGTGGGGAAAAGTGGATATGATGTATACTATCTTCCCTTACAATATAATATTATAAACTTATATCTAAACGCAATAATTACGTGGATTACATATTCGCAATTGATGATATATGCATCGCGCAATACTCCGATTACTTATTACTTATAATCATAACTGTTATTAAATTAATACCGTTAAAAAGGTATTAAATTCAATAAGATATACTTCTAAACTTATTGACATAAATCTAATTGTACGCTGACAATGAATTTTATTAGTAACGCTTCTATAATCAATGGTTAATTGATTATAATAGTTGCAATGGTAATTGTTGGTATTACTAAAAGAAAAACAAAATTATTTAGTCTTTTTAGTTTTCCACATGTGTTCGACAACAGGAAGCGTTCTAGCGGTATAAGATATTTTTAAGTTTATTATGGGATAATGCTCCGGCAGTTGGCTACGGCGGATCGTGTGATCGAAAACTGATCTACGAACAATCATAAATTTACACGAAACTCGAGAGGGTTCGCGGCATTTCTACTACGATGATGCTTGTTAACGAATGGTGGAAGGGCTGTGAAATAAAACGCGTGATTTGATCGGCCACAAACTAAAAATCAACTTTATTCCGATCAATCGGTGACGACCCGATCGCGACGCGAACTTCCTAACCCGACGACATCCCTAAAAGTCCTCTCTCAACCCGATCGTCACTTTTTTCACCTCTTAGTTCGATCTTTCAAACTCTCGAACATTTAAATAGACTACGACGTCATATTACACATCGATATCATACTATTCGAATTACAAATAATTGTATCGAGATCGTCACCATTTTGAAGGGCCTTTTACATAATTTACCTAACAGGCCTGCTTCATTTTGAGAGGTACCCCCATTCGGGTGTGCAATGGCGTAGGGAAAACCACCTCTGTGGGAAAAAACCTACGCCGGGTACCGCAGATGATAAAACATCGATTCCGTCCGTAACAATGCTCGACATGTATCTCTCGGCCACATGTTGCAAGAAGCTTATCTTCTGGTTGTCGAATGTTGGAAAATAGTACATTTCCTTTTTTTTTAATTTTATTAGTAACAGCTATGCAAGCTAGAGAAAGATGAAACTCTGGGAAAACTAATTTTTGTTAGAACTAAAAACGTCCCACATTACAATACCCCGAACTTCAAGTCATTATCTTTCAAAATAGCGTCAAAAATGAATTCTTTCCAAAAAAACATGATTTTTTTGTGTTTGTTTATTTATATAAAGTAAACAATAAACAATTATGTATTTTTAGTCATGTGGATATGTTCTTTAAGTACTAAGGTAACAGAAAATAGCAAAAAGAACGATCGGAATACGTTAACTTGAACGTAAATAATTAAAATTCAAAGAAATCGAGGTAGTAACGTGGGTTACTACCGTGACTCAAAGGGTTAAATCGAATTGCAAGTGAAAAATGAATCCTGCTACAGTTTCCGAAAAAATATAATTTATTCTCATTTATGGTGAATGTGGGAACAATAATTACGTTGCTGTTGCGTTGCATGCTGAGCGTTTTCGAGATAATGCTCGCTCGCGTTCTTTTTTTCCAATGTTGTTAATGCCTTTCACTCTAATGGCAGAGTACAAATTAAAAAAAGGAAGCGAAGATTAACAGTTACATGAGAAGGTAACGAAGTAGCTTTACCAGCAGTTGTTCACCAAAATCTACATGTAAGCACTCGACAATTACATCGGGATTCCGGCATTTCTAGAGGTAGTATTCAAAGAATATTGCATCGTCATAAGTTTCACCCATATCACATTTCGCTGCATCAGGAACTACATGACGATGATTTTCGTAGCCGAGTGGTGTTCTGTGAATGTGCACTTAAAAAAATGCAAATTAATGTATTATTTTCAGATTACTCTAAATTCACGAACCATTGAGGCGTCAATAGGCATAATAAGGGGGAGGGGTCGCGTATACGGTGGTCACACTTTATAGACTTCCGCCGCGCCGCCCAATAACATCTGGCGGTAAAATCTGCAGCTGGGGGGGGGAGGGGCGGTGGGGTGGGAGCTGGCCGCGGGGCTTCCGTTAGCGGCACCGTCCGTCCGTACCAGAAAGCCCTTACGGGTATCCCGGGTGGCATTACTTAACATGTGCCGCTGGTAAGGTAGGAGGTTTTAGTGGGTAAAGATCCACACTACCAGAGAGTGCGGTCCCTATCTGGTACCTGTTGATAGTTTCCCACTTTATCTCGTAAAATGAAAAAAAGATTGTTATTGTTGTTGTTATTGTTGTTATTATTACCTTCATAATAACGTTAACTTCAGCATTAGTTTCTTATGTCGCTCAACATGACCGAAAAGTGAGAAATTTTTGGCTCAAATCTCTACCAGATCAGCGTGAAATTTCATTGCAAACACGTCCCAGATCATGAGGTAGGTGATTGTAGTGTCAGTACTGAGTTCAATGCAACGCGCAGAAAATTGTCTGCCCAGGGAATCGAACCCAGAACGTTCGGAGACGTTCAAGTTATGAAACAAGGCGAACACCGTAGTCGTCATAACCATCTCGCCCCGCCCCCCTATAATTGTTATTATTATTACTATATTGCCTTCACCACGGACATTCTATTATCCTTCCGTTTATCTCAAGAGGAGCAATGTATCAATTGCTGTAGGTACGGAAGGTATAAAGGTTTTGAATGATACGTTTTCTAGGTATAGGTATAATTTCACACTAAATTTCATGTAGAAAAAAACTTTGCGGTATTATTCCAATTGATTATCAAGTGCCATTACAAACTGCTTTTAAAAATGGATTTGAGATATCGATTACGTTGTTACATATGTTATAACGCTTTTCTACTAGGCCAAATAAGCCGAATGGATGGGGAAGGAAATGCTGTTGAACCCGAAATTGCTATTGGCAGACGTGTTGCATTAACAGGCAAGCTCTTGAAATAACGGATAGAACAAAACTCGTCGTCAACTGTAACAGATCAGTTCTTAAGGAGATACAAATAATAGAAAACGACCCGTCTTGTAATCGACTGAATGCTAATCGTACTTGCGTAATATGTAACTCTATATTAAATGTTCATAGGATTTCCTCAAAATGTCGAGTACATGTTGTCGTTTGGCGTAATATTTATATGCCTGATTATGTTGATGACATAGAACTTTGAACCACTATTACGTGGATTATGTTATATCAATAGAGGGTACATTCTGTAAGGTCCGCGACTGTAAATCCAGGTCAACGATTTGCAGTGTCGTAATGCTCAGAAATATACGGTTAGAAGTACAATAAATTCATGATTTTCCAGTTTTGACCTATTCCATGTCTAAAAAGATATTTGGTACTGTTGGTTTTTACCAAAGCAAATTGACAATATCATATATACACTATAAGAACGCAACTTCATGGAGAACAGGAGGCTATACTAGTATATTATTATACCTGCAACTCAGGCGCAAGAACTTTAGGCATGTGTGCACATGTGGGTAGCGCACTATGGTATGTTGGATATGCACAACACCAACATAACATCAAATTTATTTCTACACGACTCCAGATATTCAGGATATCGAAGATAGACCACCTGCTTAATTAATTCTATGATACGATCACTGCATATGAACTTCAACCAATAAGCGTAAGAGTGTACCACACAGTATAGCCAAAACACTGCTTTAATGAGAATAGTGGCCATGAGAACTTTCCATCAGCATGAGACAAAGAATATTTTCCTGCGATTTGAAGGAAATCCACCGAGAGTCATTTTCCGTACGATTTGTGCGGGGTCCTCCCAGAAATTAAAAATGTCGGATAGAATATAGCGGAAATATTTTCCAAAAGTTGCTTGTTTTTGCTTCAGTTATGTTAATCGCAGGATTTTGTGGTCGCAGAATATGAATATGAAATCAATTTTCAAACAGTAGAAATGGCAGTTACAATATAACGCAATTATTGCCAAGAATTTCCTGTTTCATATTCAATCATTTTTCTAAAGGGCTATTAAAGTCGCTATATATGAATATGAAATCAGTTTAAACACTTAAAAATCGTGGATCTAATACGGCGGCAGGATTAACCAAAAAGTCCGTTTATAAAGTTTGTGGTTTTTTAGTGTCTCTTATTATGAATCTGAAGGTTAATTTCATAAATTCAAGGTAGCTATATCAGTAGGTCGGATTAAAAGGAAGAATGCACTTTTATTTGAGTCTCGAAAATCGGAGTCTCATTACAGCTTATTTTAACTGAGGTATAAAATCAAAATATTTCAAAAGAGACATTTTTCTGGTTATGAAATGATAATTTTTCTTATATCTAAATGACAGTATGTCGTGTTGAAAAAATTAGCATATGTTAGTCTAGGCGTTTGCTGTATCCGTTTTTCCGACTATTTTTCTTCGTTCAGTATAGTAAACAAATGCATTTCATGAACTTGTGCAACATGAAGAGCGGGTATGTTGGAAGTCATGTGATATATAGATACTAACAAAACCGATAGGTTAACTTAAATTAACAAAATGTTTATTGAATTACTAATATTAATTGAAAAACAGATAGAAAATGAATAATAAAATTGATCATGAATTATTGTTTCAATACACTCGAAATTCCAACCTTTTCGCGGCTGTCATGTTCGTTCATTTATTATTTTTAGGTCTACATAAATTTGTCGCATGTAGTCATTTCCCGTAGAAGAAGTGGCCCTCATGGCGTGTGAAATATTTTTACTACGGAATGTCCTTAAGCTTAATTTTGTAAAGAATTCACCAGTTATTTTACGTCATTGATTTTTAAAACTGTATCTCCATGCCTTTTCCTTTAAAAATGATTACAATATCGATTGATAAAAGACATGCTGTTCAAAAAAAGTGTATCAATTTAAATAAAAACAATATCAAATAAAATGTATAATGTAAAGGAAAAAGCCAATATTTATGCCTTAAAATAGAATTATTAAAAAAGAGAGCATTATCAATACAGGACAACGTTCATGCATTAATTATGTACCATATTTTTGAGCTTCGCCTGTTATGCAACCAACAGTGAATAACGAACCCGAATACGACACGCAGTGCCTTACCGGACCAGTGCAGACCGGAAGTTACATTATGTTATATACTTTTTCATGTCTATACTTATCAAATATTTCATTTTCGTTGAATTTAGATACATCGACCTCTGTTTTGATATTGTTGGTGTGGAATTACGCATATACTGCCTACAATACTAATAATACACCTAATGCTTGACAATTATTCTTTATGTGATGTAGAGCATATTAAAACATCAATGTGCAATTACGCCAGATCACTTCAATGAAAATATTGTAACGTACGTTTAAAGAGACAGGCCAAAAATATACAAAACGTTAAATATTCACAAGTATCTATATTCAGATTTTGATTGTAAGTTTACCTCTAAACTTGTTTCTTGCAAACTGGGTCTTTTTTCTGTGGATTGCACTGGTCGCAAATTAGCCTGGCTGCTAGCTTGATTTTGGTTTATCTGCAAATATGGTGTTGATGTTGATATACTATTTCTATGTGAATTAACCACGAAATTACTCGAAGTATTAGTACCACTCATATGTCCCAAATTCAAATTAGGTTTTCTGTGTGTATTTTGTTGCTGCGAGTTGCAGTATCGTCGGTTGTTGTAAGTATAATGTTGCCACCTGTGTCAAGCAAAACAATGTATATATGACACCATATCTAACTCTAACGATATTTAATGTACAAATATACGAAAAAGAGAAGCTTCAAAGTTCCATTTACATGGATTTATATTGCTATTCACGAAACTAATTAAAAAAAGTAATAAAACTAAACAAATTCACTTTTCGGATAAAATTACTTTAAAATAGATCATTATTGTGCATTGTTCTTAATTTTATGTGCTATGTATTGTATTGAAAGGGAGATGCAAACGTATTAGTTTACCATACCAATATTAATACATTATATTTCCAAACGGCTTTATTAATAATAAATGTTTCAAGACGCATTGTATTTCAATTAAATATTTTGAATGAGCTTTCATCACATTTTTGAAAATAATTATGACATTTGTGATGTAATATTTATACGTTCTAAACGTTCTGAATGTTTAAATATGGCATAGTAAGAATAAAAATGAAATGAAAAGCATGATAAGATCATAATTACTTTTGAGCAGATCTTGGATTGCCGAGTCTACTCCGCCATTGTTGAACTTTTTCTTTCTGACTTGGTGTAAAACAATCGTTCTGTAGCACTTTTTCAAGAATGTTAACACAGGAACATAAAAGTCCGTCTTCCACACTGTCGAGTGCTAACCTACTGCATACTGTAAAATAAAAGGAAAAATGTATTTCATAAAAAGTCATATATTACTGTTTAAAACTGAAATTTTATTTTATTGCTTTAGCATCCGCTTTGTTACGTAGACATTGTTTCTTTGTTTAATAAAAACCAATGTATTCTGCAGGGTGGATAAAAATATTGACTCCGCTTATAATATACTTTCTATGTAATTTCATGATATTAAACAGTCTACAATTACTTATATGCAGACCCAACCGGATTGCTGAGCCTTTCCGTGATGGTGGGCTTGCGAATCTCAAAGATTCTGCAGGCTGTCCTGGCGGGTGCTTGTTCCCTGGAAGGTTCAACCATGCCAGGGTAGTGGATGGTGAACTATCAGGCAATATGCAGCATGGAAAGCCAAGAAATAATCTAAGGCATATTACTGATGGATGAGTGGCATAAGGGCGTATGTCAAGAACGATTCTCAATATGGCTCAGGGGAGCATACTGAGTAAGAACACCCTAGACTCTGCACAGTTGGTCCGCAATACCTCGAAACTCGCGGGGCACACAATTAGAGCACAGAAAACAGAAACAAGAATTAGACTATTATAAGAAAAAAGAAAGAAAAAAAAGGAAAAGCAACCGCAAGCAACAACGTTGAGAAATGAAATCAGAAAATAGAAACTGGAATTACTAAAGCAAAAGACAAAGAAGAAAAGTTGAAAAAAATAAAAACAAAATAAAAAAGCCTTAAGAAACAGGATTAAGCTAAGATACTCCTGTACAACGCTATTGACCTAAGAATGGCCAAGATCCCGATAAGCTTTGCACGGAAATCTAAAGCTGATTTCATAGTAGAGTCTCCTTTTGAAAATGATCATGAGATACTGGCTGACCAGACATGAGAATGTAACTAGAACTTTATCCGTGAAAACTCAAAAAAGTATGCAAAGATCACGTGCAAATGAAATTCAAAACTGGAAAGAGAAAACAAAACACAAACAACTGGACACTTGAGGTCAGCCTAGAAACCAGAATGAACATCCTTCAAAAAAGAAGGTTAGACATCGGCTGGTAGTCCTGCAAAGTGCAGGACTTATTATCAAGAAAAGCGGTCGCTTCTTGCGCCAGGATCTTAACGCAGCGCGGCAACCGCTTATCCATTAAATCTCACCTACCTTTAAAACACGACGCGAGAAAGCGTTCAAGCGCTATCATAATAGCCTTTCGAAAGTTTGACTATGCCTAATATTTTTAATTTTTTTTATCTCTCGGTTGAGCGTAGTCCTAATCGGTTCAGTTGATCGCGAGATATCAATATCGATTTTATCATGACCCCGATTTCAACGATGTTCAACATTTTTCTTCCCCCCCCCCCCCCACATGCGATCGCACCGTGAAAGTGTTCATTAAGGTTCATTAACAGGTGCAAGCCTCGACAGTCGCACAGAGAGTAAAACCCTGTAGGAGCCGTTTTTCCAAACTACGCTTCCGTCTAGCGCGCGAGTTAGACATTCGAAAAGCAGGGCAGAGAATACGCGAGAGAATGGGCGATATTCAGTTTCCCGCCGGCTGCGCCCAGCACAAGTCTGTCGAGTCGAGAGATATAAACTGCGAAGACACTAGGCTTTTTGTTATCAGGTATAAGAATAAAATTATTGAGAAGAAACACGCCGATTTATTTGGTGGAAGTAGGGTCTATCTCATCTCTTTCCAGATCGGTTGGTTTGGTGATCCGTACTGTGTTGACCCCGAATTTCGACTTATTTTATTTTACGATTCTGGATTTTCTTTCCGTACTTTGAGGAACATTCCCAGTTATTATTTCCTCTCGAATTTTCATCATCATCAGGCGCGAAGCCGTTGATTTATTTTTCACTGCATTCTGAAAATTTGGACTTTAAATGCAATCTTCACTAGGAGGATTTTTCGACGTTCGTAGCTGGACATGGGACATCATCCTAAAGGCAAATTTCTCCAGCGCTTGACCTCCATTTTATGATGTAGCCAGAGCTAATTGTTTTCATTTGAATGTCGCCACGAGGCATTTTCGACAACGTTTAGACGCCATCTTTGTGATGAAACTGACGCCGAGTCACCGTAAGTCGCCATTTTGTTTTCGAATTCGACTTTTGTCTAGTGACGTGCGATGCGTCGTGTTTTGGATTTTTTAAATTATAATGGGCAACTTTGTTTTGATCGCCGTTTTCTTTTTTTGCGATTGAGATATTTTAGTTTTATTTCAATTTTCTTATTCGTTCATTATGTCAGCGGAAGTTGCAATGCAAGCCGAACTTAAGCGGCTCGACTCAACAAACCGGCAGTTAGTTAAAGGCAATCAGGAGTTAGCCGAAATTAATAAAAATTGAAAGCCTTAAATCCCGTGCGTCTTTTGTTAATGATGCTTCAAGCTTGCAGCAAAGTATTTCTAATTCGTTCATACAAATCCAGTGCATTTTACTCGTGTTGATGCGTATCATGCTCCAAAGATTCCTAGTTTCTTGAAATACGAAATAGCTGCTTGGATATACGAAATAGAAGCTTCATTCGAAAATGTACCGATTAAACGGGATGAAATTAAGATTAATGAGCTCCTTGAAGTAATTGATAATAATGTTGTCAAGTGTATAAGAGACTTATTAGATCATGCCTAGCGCGGTCGGTCAGTATTTAAAGCTTAAAGAAAGAATTTTATCTACGTATGCTCAATCTGCTGAGCAACGTATGCGTTATTTACTGCCAGGAAAGGTAGCGACCGACGGTAAGCCATCACAAATTTTTTATCGGTTGCGAAGTTTCAATACTCAATACGACGATAAAATTTTGCAATATATCTGTTTATAGCATCTACCTGCTTATTCGAAAGGTATTATAGCGGCAGCTAAGTGCACTAATTTACAGGAGGTAGCCCAACTCGCAGACACCATTGTTCAAGATGCAGATTCAGGTGCGAATTTTTCTGCATTTTCCGACAATCATTCGAAGGGCCAGCCGGATTTTCCCAAAGTAAATGACAATGTTTTATCTATTATTTTTGATAGAATAGAAGCTCCAAATAGGAGCCTTAAGCAGCTGAGCTCTCGACATTCGCGTGGCCGCAGCATGTCTCGAAAACGTTCATCTATGCCTGATTTGTTAGAATTATGTTGGAGGCATACAAGGTATGGAACTAAAGCCTTCAGTTACGCCAATCCAGTCACATGTACTTTTAAAGCTCCGGATAATCATGAAAAATCTTCAGTTGTTTTGATGGTCGCTGAAGGTCGTAAGCTAGGTAGCTGCCTATATGTGCGTGATCGCGAATCGGGACTATCATTTCTTATTGACTCTGGGCTGACATTTCATTTTTTCCTGCGCCTAGAAAATTGAAATCGAAGCAGTCCATCTTTAAACTTTTCGCCGGAAATAATTCCATAATAGATATATTCGGTGAGCAACGCTTAGTGTTGGACTTAAGTCTTCAGCGAAAGTTTGTTAGGATTGTTTGTCTTGCCAAAGTACCTTTTCCTATTATTGGAGCGGATTTCCTTTGAAGTTATGGGTTATGCATAGATCTTAGGAATCGCCGCTTAGTAGATGTAGGTTCAAATTTTTTACTACGAGTAATATGCGAACGTCCGTTTGCTCGCCTATTTCGTCGATTAATCAGGAATCTGATGGTCCTTTTTCGCGAATTTTGGCTGGTTTTCCGAAATTAACAGGCAATAGTCGTCTGTGTAATACTCAGAACTCCGATTTTTTTCATTATATTATTACTGAGGGGCCGCCAATTGCAAAGCGCCCGCGTCGACTTGCCTTCAAAAAGTTAGCATGTGCTAAAACAGGGTTTCGAGCTATGTGTGCTGCGGGTATCTGTCGACCTTCTAGCAGCCCTTGAGCTAGTCCCATCCATTTAGTTCCGCACCGTGCCGGATCTTTGAGAATCTGTGGAGACTATCGCCGGTTAACTTCCGTAGCGGTTCCGGGCCGTTACCCTCCAAAAGCATTTTTTCGACTTTTGGTCTGAATAAAGCATGTTATGAAAACCCTGTTACCCCAGGTGATATCCCGAAAATCGCGGTTACGATATCTTTTGATTTATTTGAATTTTTAGTAATGACACAAGGCCTTAGAAATGCAGGTCAGACCTTCCAGAGGTACATGCATCGAGCCCTTCCTGATCTTGATTTTTTTTTATGACATCCTTGTGGCATCTTCGTCTGCTGAAGGGCATGATGATAATCTGCGGACAGTATTTAATCGCTTAAAGTTGTTTCATCTATGTATTAATGTTAATGAATGTATCTTTGAGCTCCCTGAAAGCCGCTTTCTAGGCCTTTTGGTCAATAACATGTCAATGATATTCTGCAGGCAAAAGGTCCAAACTTCCTTCAAAGGAACAACTTTAGAATAACGATTGGAAACAAAAAGTTCAAAACCACCAAAGAGTTTAAATACCTAGTGGTACCCATCTTGATTAGACGATATGTCACTTTAGTCATATAGCCAACAAAAGCAGAACCATCTTCAGCGCCATGGGCGCTCCAGCCAAAAGGGACTGGGAATTCAGGTACGGAATGATGATGAGCATATATATGTATATATATAATCTCAGAAAAGGAACAGAATTCGTGATAGGTACATATGAATTGAAACCGGATGAACATATTTAAAAGTTGCAATAATACGTATTGATAAAGAATTAATAAAAATGTGGCACGAAAATAAAAATAAAAACGTGGTAACAACTCAGAGAGGAGGAGAACCACTGTGTATATTCAAGAGCTGGAAAGGTAGGGACAGCATAGATATTTACACAGGAACAATATAATACACGTGTGGTGAAAGAGACACTGCCAAACACCTATTCCAGAAGTGCCCAAAGTATCATCACCTTAGAAAAAACTTCATAAGCCACAACAATATAAACACTGTAAGCTTAAAGGAAATTCTAAAAGACAGAGCGAAGTGCAACTTCTTCACCTCCTTGGAATAAACACTTATTGAAGGGAAAGAAAGCAAAGATGATTGTGAAGCCGATCTTTTAAATGGCATAAAACAAACCGAATCCGCAAACGAATCGGAATCTGAGTAAGATGGAAAGAAAAATCGAAGATAATAAACTCCATCAAACCAAACTTGATCAGAAACACATAAACAGCCAATATAAGTATTCAAATATAAATAAGTAAGGAAAGTGCAGGCAATGACAAGACAATACCAAGCCACCAAAGCTTAATTAGAATGAAAAGTACAAGAGCAGCTACCAATAAACAAGAAAACTAGAAGCCTAGGAGATGGAGTATTTTGAATTCCACTATAAACTATAGGTCCTGCAACATATTTCCTAGATCCCCAATCTGTATTTATGCTACACATAATGCCAAATATGGAAGAAGTAGATAACTAAAGGTCACTTCGAATGAATGTAAAAACCGTGCTGTATCAGGGGTGTGCAGATATGCGGTGGATGGTGGGTTGGTGAGTGCCATCTGAAATACACGCAAAGGGCATTTCTTTCTTCTTTTTTTAACTTATATGCAGAATATTAATTATTATCAGGCATTCATTTAATTAAAAGAAACTAAAATCTGTTATTGTGGACCCGTGGTATATTTAAGTTTCGAAGGAGTCGTCCCTACACTGATTGTGTGATATACTGCGCATTATTTTTTGAATAAAAAGTATCTTACCCTTTTAAAGTTCGGAATAGATTCAAACTGTATTTCTACGTTATGCCTTCATACTCATGAATACGCAAAACATTACAGTAAACAATAACAATAATGCAATATATTTATATTTCGCATTAATTTTACTATTAATTGGAAGATCTATTTTTTTTTTAATTTTTTAGGTTTTACAGCTTTTTGTCTTACAATGCACTTGTTTCATTTATTGTATTTGTACCTTCTTTTGGTAATTTATGTTTAATGGATTCATGAAAAAATATTTGCCTCTGCACTGAAATTGTGTATACGTTTCTCTGGCGACCTAGGTAGCATTTGCATCAGGAGAGAGAGAAAGAAAAGGGGGCTAGAGAGAGAAGTGAGAGAGAGTTAGAAAGAGGAGGAGGACAGAGAGTGAGAGAGAGAGAGTTAGAAAGAGGAGGAGGAAAGAGAGTGAGAGAGAGAGAGAGAGAGAGAGAGAGAGAGAAACAGAGAAGGAGGAGGAGACATCGTTGTATAGCAATCGCCATTTTTAATTTCCAAACTATTTTCCGAAATCCCAAGGATACACATTTCGATGAAACTTGTTTTTTTTTGCACTTTGAAACTTATAATCAGCGTCCTACACTCTCTGATTCTTCATTTTCAGGTAGATTGTTCTTCATCAACTACTACGGTGTACAAAATATCCATACAAGTCAAGAGTTCCATGAGCAATAAATTAATCGTTTAAATTGTTGACCTCTATGCCCTATTTCGTGCAAACAACACTTTAGAATAGTATATATATATAGGGTGGCCGATTTATCTGAAGACATAGAAATATCTCGAGAACTATGCACCGAATCAAAAAAGGTGTGGGATGAAACCCCCTGGGGGTGGGGGAAAAACAATAAATCTTAAATAGGAACCCACATTTTTATGACAGTGAAGCTAGCCGCATATTTGCCCGCGCCAGTGGTTCTCACGCTATTATCGGTTTTCTCAATAATTCGGCTGTTACAAGTTTTGGAAAGAGACAATCGTAATGTATACTATTCGACAGTTTACAGATTGATTATCGAAGGTAACTAAAGAAGTTTAGTCGAAAAATTGCTGAATGCGACAATTTTACGTTTATCCCGAAAAATCGCCTACGCAATGACCTGGCAGCTTGCCGCGGGATAATAATATGAATAAAAATTCACCGACATAATCCGACATGTTACCCACGTCATATAGTCGATGCACAAAAAAAACTAAATTGCTTAAATTGTTGCTGAATCCAATAATTTTTTTTCTTGAAGTATGGCCTAAACAAAGTCCAGGTAAGGTGCGGCTGTACTATAAAATGCATGAAAGTGTGTAGGAATAATTCCTAAATATTATCCATGCCATTTAGTTGACGCACACGAAGATCTAAATTGCTTAAACCGTTGCTGAATCTTGCAAACCTCCGATTCTTAAGAAAAATAGCATATACAATGTTCTGGCAAGGTGCGGCTGTACTGTAAAATGCATGAAAGTTCGTAGGAATGATTCCTAAATATCATCCATGCCATTTAGTTGACGCACACGCAGTTATAAATTGCTTAAACCGTTGCTGAATCCGGCAAACCTCCGATTTTCACGAAAAGTAGCTTATACAGAGTCCTGGCAAGGTGCGGCTGTACTATAAAATGCATGAAAGTGTGTGGGAATGATTCCTAAATATCATCCATGCCATTCGGTTGACGCACACGAAGTTATAAATTGCTTAAACCGCGGTTGAATCCGGCGAACTTCCGATTTTCACGAAAAGTAGCTTATACAGAGCCCGGGCAAGGTGCGGCTATGAATTCAAATTCATAAAAAGTTGCAGAAACGATCGCTAATGACGATCTGAATCAGTAGGTAGGCGCACGCGGACTGATATGTTGCTTAATTAATTGCTGAATCGGGAAATTCATTGTCCAGAACCACGACGTGGACGTAGCAAGATTTGGTTCCTTTTTGATGGATTTTCTTTTTTTTATTAATTTTATGGATTTTTTTTTTGTATTTTTATGGGTTTTCTTTTGTTAAATTTTTTTTTATTTTATTGATTTTTGAATTTTTTTTTTAATTTGTAGGTTTCAGAGAAGTCGTAATGTCGCTCATAAGTCATAGGTATTTTCGAATCCAAAAAACGGTACATTTTGTTCCGTTCGAATTTGCAGACGTTTGCCGTCCTCGATATCACCCATGTTTGAAACTTTATTGTATGTCTCACTTTTCGAGTCTTTCGACGATTTTTGGACCTTACAATTTGCCAGAATAGAAGATATGTTTTTCCTGATTATGGGCATCATGCTGTCATTAAATTTCTTATAATTTCATTGAGATTCGAAGAATTTGATACATTTTTTACAAATTTCATGGCGATCATAACAATAAATTTCACAAAATCTTTTCTAAACGGAGAAAAATTCCTAAGGAATTTTTCCTATTATTATAGAAAATTTTACCATTCTCGATGGTAAAAAGGGGACAGACTTCCGCGCATGGGATTGAATCATATAATTCTATAAGAAATTAATGTACCGGAATGGTAAATTTTTCTAAATTTGCAAGGAAAAAATGTGAAGCTATAAAATTTTCAAGGAAAAAATGTGAAACTATAAAATTTGCGGTGCAGACTAATACGAATCTTATAAAGACAGTGTTGCGCTTTGTAACGCCAAATCGACATCGTTGCGCCATCTGTGCTAGCCCGTCCGACCTACTTCGCACACGGAGAAGTTTCGTTACAAACTAATTTGGCACCGCGGGCCCTTTAATTTTAATCATGATTTAACCCGTTCACCGGATTAACTTCCGCCGCTAGTCCGTTTTTCCTGGAATTCATCTTCCGGAAAAGATTAGACTCCACGCGGACTCCGTCGCAACCGCATTAAATTTTCGCACGTTCGTAAAAGAAAAACCGCAGTTTATCCGCAGGAATTTCGCAGCATCCGCGCTGCACGAAATTTTAGTTAATCGCCGCATTATAATTAGTAATTTTATTTGTAAATCGTTTTGTAGTTTTATATATATAGTTTAAAATAAATTTCGCACGCAAGATACGTGGATCGATCTTTCTCCACGCCGCGAATCGAAGAAGTGCCGATCGCGAATATTCTTGTATAGTTCGCATATTAAAATAAATTAACTTATTAGCATTTAAATTTTGCACCTCATTCCACTAAATCACTATCCTGAACCAACCCGCTGGTCGAAGTCGACGAGAAATATTATTGCTCTCGCCATCGGTAACCGAACATTCGGCGATCCTGCCAGGATAGTGCACGCGAGTGTATAGAAATTCAATTTGTATGGAACTTTGGACTTTGACTTCGCAATAGTGGCATCAAGAAGTGCAATTTTGGATTATCAGTGCCAGTTGCCCAAAAGTACTTGTGCATGTAACAGTGAATAAAAAAAGACATTTAGTTCGCATAAATTTGAATTCATTAGCGCAGCCCGCGCTAATGATATTAAGTAGGTGTGCTCACGCAAACACAACTTCGGCAATTTTCGCCACGCACGAAGTCTTCCGACTTCACTTTTCTCCGCCACGCGTTCATGACGTCGCCTCAACAAGGCCACTCTCCCTGTAATCTTCTCGGGACCCTTCGGCCGTATTCGGTCCACTCGCAGTTAGTGATATCCGCATTAATCACGACGTTGCTTGAGTGTACACGGCAATCATCGCGCTTCGTACGAGTTTCTCACTCGCACCCGCTAATCACATGATCTGCGTCTCACGCGAGAACGCGCATGTGTTAATACTCTCCGCGCGCTCTTACGAGCATACGAGAGTGATACGTTACGGGGAACGGCCTGTTCCCACTCACGCGTTGCCAAGCAACTATCACGCCTATCGAACTGATTGCGCGCGCTAGCGCCAATCATTGATAACCGCTCCTTCGACCCCACCTCGGCACGTAAGACGAGTGCATTATCAGGGCAGCTCGCAGCCGTCATATATCCGCATAAGACTGTCGCCGTGAATTGCACATATAGAATGACGCGTCACAGCTGACGCGCGCTTAAGCAGCGATGTTCAAAATTTAACTTAAGCAACGAATCTCCAAATTTCAACTTTAAATTCCAACTTTTACTTAAACTTCACAATGAGCAAGGGTGAAGATGATTATCACACCTGCGTAAAAATTATTGCAGCTCAAACGCAAGACTTTAAATCGGTCAAAAAAGCCGCGGAGTTGGCAAACCGACCTGACACCACAGCTGATCAGGCGAGCACTCGGTTAAAACACATCGAGAAACAATGGTCTCGCATTGTCGATCGAGACGAGAAGCTGTATGCCTACTTGGACAATCCGCACTGCACGTCCTTGGATTATTATGCCGATGACTTTTTCGGGACGTCAGAGGAAATTTACCTAGAAACTGTCACCAAGTTGAGCACAATTGTCGCCAAAGGAGTTGCCGCCTCAATATCACCTACATCAGCCGATCCAGTCATGGCAGATCAACGCACCCGACCGAAAGTTCCTGCCATCAAATTACCAGGTTTTTCCGGGAAATATACCGAATGGGCCGAATTCCGCGATCATTTCACCGCGTTAATTATAAATGATAACTTTGACTCGTCTCAACGGTTATACTACCTAAAATCATGCCTCACCGGCGAGGCCGCGAACGTTTTAAAAAATCTTGCTATTACCGCGGAAAATTTTGAAATAGCCTGGCAACTCTTAAAAGATCGCTACGAAAATCGACGTAGACTTTTAAATTTGTATTCAGCCAACTTATTTTCCTTAAAGCCTGTTATGAAAGAGAATTCGGCAATAGAATTACGAAAGTTATTAGATTCGGCCCATGAATCGATAGACGCGTTGAAAAAATTAGACCGACCGGTGTCGGATGATATCTTTGTCTTTTTAATCACGCAAAGACTTGATCGTGCGACGCGCGAGGCATGGGACTTCTCGCTAGAGGGAGACGACTATGCCACGAGTAAACAGCTGACTAAGTTTCTGACAGCGAAAATACGATCCTCAGAAGCCGGTTCGGAGTTTGGCCAGTCGGTTAAGATCGGGAAATCGACCGCGCATGAAAAACCTGCCTCCTCCTTCCGCGCTCAAGTCTTACACATTAGCTCTAAGACATCTAATTTTAAGTGTAATTTATGCTCGCAATCGCATTTACTTTTTAAATGTCCGCAATTTAGCGGGCTGTCATTGTCCCAATGCTGGGAATTCGTAAAATCGCATTCGCTATACACCAATTGTTTGTCTGCAATTCATACTAATAGGTTGTGTAAAAGCGAGAAAACATGCAAACATTGTGCGAGATGCCATAATTCGCTTCTGCACAACCCATCGCATAATTCAAATACGCCTGTGGCGAATATGTCCACAGCAGGTGCCAGTCCGGAAACGCATGATCTTGTGCAGACGCCTAGTACCTCGGCGCATATTATACTGGCCACTGCTTGGGTAATCGTGACAGCCGCGTCATCGCAGACTGTAAAATTGCGCGCTCTTCTCGACCCGCACACTCATCACGCGAGAAGTTGCGGACATGCTGGGTACGAAGGAGTACTCTACAAACATTCAAGTCTCGGGACTTGGCAAATGGGAGTCGGAAATTATTAAACGCTCGATTCCGATTTCGGTGATGCCCGTGTCGAATGACAATATTAGATTCTCGTCTAACGCGCTTGTCATCGATGACTTGACTACATATAAGCCACAATTTAAATACCCGCTTACGCATTGGCCATAATTACGGAGCGGGAGTCGTACGTCAAATTCTTAGACGAATACGCAAACCTGGGGCACATGCGTCTTGCTCCTAGTAACGCAGCGCCCTCTACGGTCGTTTATCTGCCACACCACGCAGTAGTTAAACCCTCAAGCGAAACTACACAAACTCGCGTAGTTTTTAACGCGTCGGCAATGTCTTCGAATGGACAGTCCTTAAATTCACTGCAGCACACCGGTCCGAAACTGCAGGCGGATTTACCCCCGCTGCATATGCAATGGCGCACATATAGGTACGTTTACGCCGCGGATATCGCGAAAATGTATAGGCAGTTTCTCATCGACGAGCGAGATGTGGATCTGCAACGCATTTTATGGCGTCAGTCGCCCGAGCATCCGGTCTCGGAATACCAGCTACTAACCGTCACCTACGGAACGGCGAGCGCGCCCTATCTCGCTCTTAGAGTCTTTCGTCAACTCGCTGAAGATGAAGGGTCCCGGTTCCCGTTAGGTACGCACGCGTTGTTACATTACTTCTTCGTGGACGACGCGCTCATCGGCGCTGACAGCAAAGACGCTTTACGAGAAATTCGTAATCAGTTAATCGAATTGCTCGGCACTGCACATTTCAGATTGCGCAAGTGGATTAGTAATTCTACCAAACGCGGATTTAGCTTCGCGAGGTGTCACCGTCGACGAATTGGCCATGTCGAGCTTATGGTGGAACGGTCCTGCATGGTTAAAATCGCCGGAATCAGAGTGGCCAGATACAACCCCTGAGTTGAGCTCTGACGCGCCACTCGAACGCAAAATGCAAGCCTTGCATGTTACAAGCACTCCGAAAAATATACCGCCTATCAACGATCTCCTTTGTCGATTTTCTTCATGGCCGCGCCTATGCAGGGTGTTGCTACTCATCTTTCGTTGGTCCCAGAATTGGGTCCAACTTACGGCTACCATGACTCTGGCATCACGACTACAATGCGTCAAACACAGAGTTTTTCAACTTCTCCAAGCGGAAGTATTCGCGGAAGAGATAAAGTTATTAACGCAAAATCCGTTATGTTCGGAAAGAACACATCGGTTGTCAACCGAACAACGACTTCCCAAACGAAGCCCCCACTTGCGACTCAACGCGTTCTTAGATGAAGTCGGATTACTGAGAGTCGGCGGACGTTTGGCGCAAACGCGCCAACCCATAGATACAAAATGTCCTATTATTTTACCCTCGGGTCATGTTGCCCGCCTATTAATTGACCATGCGCACGAACGGTGTTTGAAGAAAAACCGTGAAATCCGTCGTATATCGATGCGTTCGATGCGATCGCTATTCGAACGTGACGCCCTCTCTATTGATGGGTTCGCTGCCTCCGGCACGAGTCATTCGTCCAAGCCGTGCGTGCGCGGAATGTGGCGTCGATTACGCGGGTCCCGTTAAGATGCGCTTGGCGGGCAGTCGCGGGCATCGCTCAATCTCCGCTTACATCGCAGTTTTTGTATGTGTGGCATCGTGTGCCATACATCTAGAATTAGTTTGCGCTTATACCAGTTCGGGCTTCCTAAAATCGAATCGGGCGATCGCGAATATTCTTGTATAGTTCGCATATTAAAATAAATTAATTTATTAATTAGCATTTAAAATTTGGATTCTGCACCTCATTCCACTAAATCACTATCGTGGACCAACCCGCTGGTCGAAGTCGACGAGAAATATTATTGCTCTCGCGATCGGTAACCGAACAGAGAGTGTCAAATTTACCATAATGGAAGAGTAATTTTAGGCAAAATTCAAGGATATACATAGCGTTCGTAGTTATTCTCGCCGCCGCTAGTCGGAGTCGTGAATCCGACGTTTATTTGACCAAATTCAGAATGTTAATCTAATATGGCTGCAAAAAATTTAAAATATGCCTGAATTGAACAAAATTTCCGCCATATTGCATCCGTCATTTTGAATTTGGTAAAACTAACATCGACTTCGTAATCAGCAACCCGTAAAAACCCCGAGTGACGATTTTAAACTCAATTGCGTGAATAGAAAAATGCGTGACTCAAAGGCTTAAAATGGCTTTTACTACAAAAATATTTGGAATGTACCATGCTACAGTTCCCATAGATACACAATATGACTTAACATATTAAAGAAAACAGTACCAACAATATAAAAAGGGCTGAAAAATGAAAATATTTTAACTGCAGCTAAATTTATATCAAATTTATTTTAATTCCTTATACTTTATTATTCGGTTAACAATTGAAATAATATTTCCTCGCGTGAATCAACCAAACGATTGTGGTAACTATTGGCTATAATTTCTGCAACTTTTTATAAATTATAATTCATAGCCGCACCTTGCCAGGACTTTGCAAACTCGAATTTTCGTCGAAAAAGTGGGATTTCCAGATTCAGCAATGGTTTAAGCAATTTATAACTTTGTGTGCGTGAACTAAATGCCATGGATGATATTTAGGAATCATTCCTACACACTTTCATGCATTTTATAGTGGAGCCGCACCTTGCCAGGATTCTGTATAAGCTACTTTTCGTGAAAATCGGAGGTTTGCCGGATTCAGCAACGGTTTAAGCAATTTATAACTTCGAGTGTGTCAACTAAATGGCATGGATCATATTTAGGAATCATTCCTATACACTTTCATGCATTTTATAGTACAGCCGCACCTTGCCAGGACTTTTGTATAGGCCATACTTCAAGAAAGAAGCTGAATTATTGGTTTCAGCAACAATTTAAGCAATTTAGTTGTTCTTGTGCATCGACTATATGACGTACATCGACTATATGGGTAACATTCAAGGATTATGTCGATGAATTTTTATTCATATTATTATCCCGCGGCAAGCTGCCAGGTCATTGCGTTGGCGATTTTTCGGGATAAACGTAAAATTGTCGCATTCAGCAATTATTTCAGCAATTTTTCGACTAAACCTCTTTAGTTACCTTCGATAATCAATCTGTAAACTGTCGAATAGTATACATTACGATTGTCTCATTCCAAAACTTGTAACAGCCGAATTATTGAGAAAACCGGTAATAGCGTGAGAACCACTGGTGCGGGCCATTTTGCGGCTAGAAAATGCGGCTAGCTTCACTGTCATCCATTTTTTATTGCAGATTTGGATTCTCCGGAGAAAAGTAGACCAATTTGACCTAGGAGCAATTGCGTTTTGGGTCACAGGTGGCGCTGTAATCGATAAAAATCCAAATTTATCTGAAGACATTGAAATACCTCGAGAACTATGCACAGAATCAAAAATGGTGTGAGATGAAAGTTGTTCGCGATCGCGCATCGCCTGCCTCATGGATGTCAAAATTGGGTCAAAACTACAAAATCGTGACAATCAATTTTTCATGAGTAAATTGCGTAAAAAGTCCCGCCGGTAGTGGGAGTTCCTCACACTGGCCCGTTGTCTGTCGAGCAGAGCTTCCCATCTCTCAAAATCGCGGCAAGTGGTATTTTCGCAATTTTCGCGGTGGTTGCGGTTAGGCAGTCGCGTTCACTTTGTCGCCTGGAATCGACACGCACGTTTTTCTGTCGAGCTACAGAACCGACATTTTTGTTCCACGAGGCTCATGGCAACCGCATCCATGCTTCGAGTTGCGCGCATCATTATTCTCCTGATTCGTCTTTTAATTCACCGATCGGCAATTCAGTTAAACGCGTATAAGCTGCGCCGTGCTCGTGTGCGATTTGTAAAAACTCTTGTGAAATGGAAAGTTGCCAAAATATAATTTTTTTGAGCATAAACTCTTCATCTCTTCTCCTTTTTTTTAAATCCGAAATCTTCGCCCAACTAGTCTGTAACCCGGCGCTTAAGACGATCGTCTTAGTTGTTCGACACGAACAGGGGCATCCAGTAATAATGAAATTGACCCCCTCCCCCACCTCCTGGGCGTGGGGTGGGGGAAAGACAATAAAACTTAAATAGGAACCCCTATTTTTTATTGCAGATTTGGATTCTCCGGAAAAAAGTACACCAACTTGACCTAGGAGCTATTCCATTGTGGTTCACAGGGGATGCTGTAGTCGACAAAAAGGGAAAGTAAAAAATCCCTAAAATTCGACGTCTCCAGAATTCACATCACATCTGATAAATAATAGTAGACGTATTTTATTTAAAAAATACTATTCAATGCCACCACTACGAAATCTTTATTCTTGTATTTTCTAGCCGCTACAATGGAAATTATCTGAAAAATAATCATGGATTTGGTTGTGTGTCAAAAATAGTATATTATGCTTTAAGGGAGGAAAGAGCGTGATCCCAGAGTGGAAGGTTTGCTCACAGCCCTCTCACGAGGTGCGCGCGCATTCCTCTCGTGAAGCATACGCTATTTTTTTCCTGGCCGCATCCATTACTCCCGCGGGCAACACTTTTCGTCCCACGGGAGTAATGAGAACGAAGTTCTCCCAGGAGGTGGGGGAGGGGGTCAATTTCATTATTACTGGATGCCCCCCTTCGTGTCGAACAACTTTCATCTCACACCTTTTTTGAATCTGTGCATAGTTCTCGAGGTATTTCAATGTCTTCAGATAAATTTGGATTTTTATCGATTACAGCGCCACCTGTGAACCAAAATGCAATAGCTCCTAGGTCAAATTGGTCTACTTTTTTCGGAGAATACAAATCTGCAATAAAAAAGAGGGTTCCTATTTAGAGGACGGAAGCTAGAGGAGGAAAAACTGAATCGAAAAGTCCTGAAGCATTTATCGATTAAATAAATAATAAACCCACAAAACTTTTGTCCATTTTTGTAAAAATTGTTTTCTTTCGTTAAAAATTAAACTGATGTATAGGATTCTTGCCAAAAAAAGTAAAATTAAAAATTTTTTATTAATTTTGGATTAAACAGATGTTAATTTACATACTGTCCTGAATCCGAAACCTTAAATTTACTCTCGCATTGTTTTATTTAGTAATAATTCCTAACAATAATAATACTTTTAATAATAATAATTTCAATTAAACTGTTGGTAATTGAGATAATAACTTTTAACTTGCACTTTTTCGATCAGTTTTTAAAGCATTAAATTATTCTTTTATTTTTCTCAGCTGGTAACTAAATTTGGAAAGAAGTTATTTAATGTAACACGCTTCTTTAAAATTCACGATTTGAGAAACGTGTTATGCATTCTTTAAGCCAGTAAACGAAAATTCAGTGTGGTTTTATTCTCAATTGAGACTCATTACCGAAAATCCAAAAATAATTTTAGTCGAAAAGTTTACTACATTTTAAGATTTGTCAATTGCTTCTCCAAACGGTCTTTGGTTCCAATAATCTCCCTTTTCTCTCTCAATTTATTAAATTACCGATTATTTTTCTCATTTTCCATATATTCTGATTGCCATTGCTACTAATTTTTAATAACAAACTTCTTTACAAATTAACAGTTTCTCAAAAAATAACTACTGATTTTCGTGGTTATGAGATACACATTTTGAGAGTCGACCGGTAATGAGCCGATACGCTTTTGTTTCCTAGTTTCGAATCTGATGTCGATCGCCGCCGGAACATTTGACGCTCTAGGCGCTCTCGGTCTCAATGAATACTCGACTTACACACACTGACAGTGGCGTCTCACGTACATGCATTTTTAACGCTCTGTACTGGGTTTATAATTTATTTAATCGAAAAATGCTTCAGGAGTTTTCGATTCAGTTTTTCATCCTCTAGCCACTGTGTTAATTTGATCATTTGGTTTGCGGGCACCCTGTATATAGATTTAGATTTAAATATATATATATATATATATATATATATATATATAGATTTAAAAATTATAGTTCAGGGACGGTCCTTGTATTATACGCTTTTTATGACATATATACTTTTTGGAAAAGTGTGTATTATTTTTTAATGTGAGTAACTCGGCTATGTGTACTGGGAGCTGTGCCCCCCCCCCCCCCCCCGGCCCCACCGCCCAGCACGCACGCACGCGCACGCGCGCGCGCGCGCACACACACACACACACACACACACACACACACACACATCATCGATAGGCTGAATGCCATCAGAAGAGAAGAAGAAGGAAGAGGCAACAACATCGCCCAGACTTGAAGAGCCAAAACATCGGTGGAGGGCCTACTGCGGCATAGACTGCCCCCCCTCGAAGTAATGCCTTCTGGCGGTTTCCGAGGGGGGAATCACAGTCTGAGCGGAGGTGGTTTTAGCGGGTGCGAGCCCCGCACTCCTGCTGGCACCGGCCGGCAGGGATGGCTGGTAGAGCTTTCCATCGTTGCTTCGGAAAAAAAACACACACACACATCTGTGACATCTGTGAATTGGTGAGTAACGCACGTAATTGCTTTAGCTCCTCAAATTATTGGATAAATTCTTATTATTTTGAATTCTCCGAAGGAGATATTATTTGTAGAAGGTGCACCAGAAGTGCACCAACAAATCGTGTTGCGATTTTCTGTGATTTCTTGAGTTTTGGTCCTTGGTGTGTCTCTCTCGAAAATTACATAAAATACATTTTCTTCGTACACCTACCTGTCAACGACTGTTTTTGGCGACATGACTGCGCATGCGTGCCCATATAAAGCCTAACTTAATAAAATCTGTTAAAATATGAGTCTACAACAAACACTCTGGAGTGCTGAAATTACAAATTTTCCTGAAGGTATGTCATATCCATGAAAAACGTGATTCAGCTTCATAGATCGACTTCACAGCGAATTAATTTATGATCATTGCTTTTATATATGATATATCTGCCTTCATAGTTTTGCATACATATATAAGCAAAACAAATTTTAATGTATTCAAAAAATTGACTCGTTGATTATATTGTAAATGTATACCGACAGGGGTGATTAATCTCAGACAAGAACCTATGGGCGATTTTACCGTCTTGTATTCGGTTAGGTCATGTAGGACCATTCCTCACTATAGGGACTTCTGTAGTGCGTAGAGTCAGTGGCTGTCGGGCAGTCTAAGCGTGCGGTCGTCTCCTCACACTTGTCGACATATTGGTGACCCCGACATGATCTCGTCGAAGAACACTTCGCGAGGAACCGAAAATGCAACCACGTGTAATTCAACATGGCGTCACTTTCGAAAACCATCATAGTTCTTTTCAGAACTTCGAAATATCGCCTGAAGTGCCCCGTACCGAGCCTGCAAGGTATTTTCCGTAAGTAGACGTGAAGAAATTGGTGACAAAAATAAAAGCGCAAATACAACTTTCAATATAGCGTCTTTTGAAAATAGCCATAAGTTCATTTCAGAACTCCAAATCGTTCCAATCACCGCATATTAAACCGTTAAAAATTGCACACGCAAAAAAGTTTAATCACAAATTTTCATATTTTCTACGGTGTCTCTGAATCCGCCATTTTGCGCCACAACCGGAACCACTCCCCGACAGCCGCATTTGGAACTTTTACCTTTTGACTTTGCTGATTGGAAAATTTTAAAATACATTCGTACGACGAATTCTTGGATTTCCTTAAAGTTATAATTCGCCATAGACATACACATCGTTTGGATTATGGCGACCTTTAATCAACCACGTTTTTAACGGCCAACGCCATTTTGGAAAATCGTTTTTCACACAAACGTTTTGATTTAACAAGGCCGCTATATCGAAGCCAACCTGATAAAGCCATTTAAAATGACTTCAACCCGATATTAACAGAGAAATCAACGAATCTTCTGCAGCATACTTTGTTTTTCAATGATGTCGCATGTGAATTCATCGTGGCGACCAACGCCATTTTGTATCGCTAGGGCCCATGCATGAAGACGTTGTTTTCGTTTTAACTCGCATATTTTCTCTCTTTCTTGCAGGAGTGCTTTTTGTTTTGCGTAATAATTTTGCAAAAATTAATTTAAACATTTTTATCATAATTTTTATTTTAAAATTTCTGCTGATCAAGCACGAATTGCGGAGCTCGAAGCTCAAATTCGCGAATTAACTGTAAATAATTCGATCGCAGCACTGAAAGCGGAATCCGGAAACGCGAATCTTCCACGTGTCGAATCTTACCTGTACCGACGTTACCGACATTTTATCTCGACGATCCGGCCTTATGGTTTCTTCAATTAGAATCCACATTCCGTACTTCGCGAGTTACCGATCATTACGCGATCACAGCTCTCGAGATGGACGGCGTCGCGTGTTGTCGCGATATTATAGCAAAGGCAGATAAAAGTAACCACTTTAATGAAATTAAAACGCGTATTTTAGCAACCTTTGATACTTCTCCAGAAGATAAATTACGTCGTCTTTTAAAGGGAAATATTTTAACGAGCGGAAAACCCTCTGTCGTATTGCATCACCTAAGAGGCCTTAACGATGACAGATGCAGTGAGGAAATTTTAAGGTCAATTTTCCTCGATCAACTTCCATCACAAACTCGCGCGATTTTGGCAGTTTCTGAGATCACCGATCTCAACAAATTGGCCGAAATAGCTGATCGGGTAAATGAAGTCTCTGACTTATCGATTTATCGGACTTCGGCGATTTCGAATAAATCTGAGACCTCTCATACAAAGTCCCGCGACTTTGATTCGGAAGATTCGATTAAAAAACTAGCGTTTATGAACAAAGAAGCCGTTTTTTTTTTTTTTTTTTTTTTTTGAACATGCTTCAACGATAATCGCAAAAACACAAAAACAAAAGCTTCGAAAAGTCCGATTAAATCATGCCTCTTTCATAAAAGATTCGGAGAAAAGGCAAGGTCGTGTCAGCAATCATGTTCGTGGGTGAACACCAGTTCGGGGAAATAAGTCCGCCCCCGCGTGTTGAGACCGCGAGTGGGGAGAAATACAGTAAGCGTCTCCATGTGCGCGATTTTAATTCGGGATTGAATTTTCCAGACGACACGGGTTCGGACCTCTGGCTTGTCCATGCCACCGATCTAAATCGTACTATGCAATTTAAATTCAGCCTGTTTGCAGCTAACGACAAGCGCATTCCGACCTACGGTTTCCGGACACTAAATATTAAATTAGGCCCCGTACACGCGTTTAATTGGAAATTTATGATCGTCGATGTCCCCTCTCCAATTATTGGCGCAGACTTTATAGGACATTTTGACTAGGTTGTTTCGCCACCGAAGACTATTAGACAGCTCGTCGCAGTCATTCATGCATTTGAACAACATTACTGCTTCTATAATGTCCGTGAGCTTGGTGAACCTATCGTGCCAATTTTCTCGAATTCTCGCGTCATTCCCGCAGCTTTTGGGGTCCAATGCAGAAGTTCCATCGACAGATAGTAATACTTTTAGATCACATCGTAACGACTGGTCCACCATTGGCCGAACGCCCGCGTCGTCTCCCGCCTCAAAAACTAGCTGATGCTAAGGTCGAATTTACACGCCTCGTCAGCGAAGGTATTTGCAGACCATCGGATAGTCCCTGGGCTAGTCCCATTCACATGGTCCGTAAAAAAGACGGGTCTTGGCGCATTTGCGGCGACATTAGCCGACTGAACGCAGTGACGATTCCCGATAAATACCAGATACCGCAAATCCACGATTTTTAGGCGAATCTTCACGGGAAGCAGATCTTTACCAAACTTGATGTTCAACACGCTTACTACCAAATTCGCGTTGCCCCTGAGAACATCCCGAAAACGGCGGTGACCACCCCATTCGGGCCATTCGAATATACCAACATGATTTTCGCTCTGCGTAACGCTGGACAGTCATTTCAGAGGTACATGTATCGGATCCTAGGTCATCTCGAATTTGTTTTTATTTATCTTGACGATATTCTCATAGCGTCCTCTAATGAGAGTGAGCATGAGAATCATCTGCGAATAGTTTTTGATTTATTAAAAAAACGCAATTTACGTCTTAATATCGGGAAATGCGAGTTCGGAAAAACAAATTTAGAGTTTTAGGGCACCTAATAACTCCGCAAGGGTTCAAACCGACGGAGGAGAGTGTTGAGGTCGTAAAAAACACAGCACTTCCTCGTACTATCAATGACCTACGTAGGTTTTTAGGAATGGTAAATTTTTACCGTCGAGCTGCCTATATCCAAACCCCTTTGAACGTATTTCTCCGCGATAGTAAATGAAATGACCAACGCGAGATTCCGTGGAATACTGAAGCAATTAAAGCTTTTGAGTTAACCAAGCAGGCCCTGATCGACGCAACAATGATGCAGCATCCTTCACAGGATGCTGAAACCCGCCTAGTCTCCGATGCATCAGGCCATGCGATGGGCGCAGCCTGGAGCAAAGGTTCTCCGATCACAGGGTACCTCTCGCCTTTTTTCCCCGAAAGTTCTTACCAGCGGAAATGCGATATAGCACCTGTGACAGAGAGTTAACCGCAATTTTTGAAGCTGTTAAATTCTTTCGCTATTTTTTAGAGGCTCATAATTTACGCATTTCAGCAATCATCTGCGAAAGCATCACCCCGACAGGTTAGACAACTTTCGTTTATCAGTCAGTTTTCTACCAACGTTGATTATATCCCAGGCGAAGATAACGTCGTGTCGGACGCCTTATCCAGAGTTGAATCCATTCGCCTTCCGGCAGACATCTCTTTAATAGTTTTTTTTTTTTTAAATTTGAAATTGTAAGAATTCTTCTTTATCCGTCGATATTCGAAATATATATGTTATTAATAACTTCTTGGTGTAGCGGACAAGTGGATGTAAATAAACAAACTAAATTTTAACGTTACGGTCACGAGTTTATGACCCTCTTCAGAAAAGATTATTATTCTGTAATTAAATATACAATTTTGAGTGAACTGTTTACATTTTCATTTTATCGAATGACAGGATGAATTACATCGTAATTTCTTTAAAGTGAAAAAAATGTAAGAGTTGAGCATTGGGAAGTTTCGAAAAAAAAAGGAATAGTTTAGTACCGTAATAATTGTAACTATATATTCTTACCTGTAAATCCTTGTTAAAAAACAAACACTCCCGAAAGGGATAAAACTTATTTGAGGTTTTTTTAAAAAAAATTTTTGAGGTTCCAGGAAAGTGAAAAAGCCTAAAAAAATATAAAATGACGTAAGTTTCAAAACGAAACTTAGTGAGAATAAAAAATAAATTACATGTGAGTCGCGTGATGGTAACGAACTGACTGATGCGAATGTAAACATTGCCAGTGCTCAACCCTGAACAATAATAATGACAAGATATGCGAAAGGTTTGAATTCAAAATGAACGAAAATACAACGCTATGTTTTTTAATAAAAATATATCGAATACTGTGAAATGTAAATAATGGAAGTATTAATTATCAAGTAATGGAAAATATGTTTCTGGAAGTTTCGAAAGTTCGAATATTATGTTTACTGTATTGTTACTATGTTTTTTAATAAAAAAAGTTTTCTAAATGTTTTCGTTTCCAAAAATTTCTTTGTGTAGCTGGTATTTGAACGTTTTTGTAATCAAAATCATGTCCTGTGTCTAATCTATGTCTACTTAGTCCTGTAAGTTTATTATCGTTTGAGTAAATATTGCGTTTATGTTCGTTAATTCGATCTCTTAATAATCATCCTGTCTCACCTATATAAAATTTATTACATTGATTACATTTAATTTTGTATACGACACAACTTTGATGTAAATTATCTAATTTGTCTTTACCAGGTTTGATACCTCCTAAATTTGTATGAAATGGTTTAAAAACAACTCTAATATGTTGATCTTTCATTGATTTTTTAATCTGTTCAGATACACCTTTAGCGTACGGTATGCTTACAGTTTTTACGTAGTCATAATCTTCTTTTTCGTTATCAAGAGAATTATAAATTTTGTGAATCCTTTTTCTAAGACAATCAAGAATTATATCTTCAGGAAAATTATTATTTCGTAATAAGTTTTTTACTATTTCAATATTTTTCTGTCTGAATTTAATATGTGATAATTTAATTGCTATATCTATTAACCCGTAGACAACCCCAATTTTATAAGATAAAGGATGATGAGATAAAAAGTTTAAATATCTACCTGAAAAAGTCTCCTTATGAAACCAATCTGTTATGATAAAATTATTTTTACCTCTAATTATTGTCATGTCGAAGAAATTAATAGATCTCTGTTTTTCAATTTCAAGAGTAAATTTAATTTTATTCAATTTTCCCCCAATTTTATCCATACTGTTGAAAATGTCCAGAATTTTGTTCTCAAAATGTTTTGGGATAGCTGTTAAAATGTCATCTACGTATCTATAATAGAATGGGACAGTAAAAGGTAATTTGCTAATAAGTATATTTTCAATAAAATCTAAAACTAAGTCGGATATAATCGGAGAAAGAGGAGACCCCATTGGGACACCAAAGACCTGTTTGTAAGTTACATTTTCGAAATTAAAATATTTAGTCTAAAATAAGTTTAAGTGTACTATAAAATTCATTTTTTGGAGTATCGGTAAAATTTTTAATTTGATTCCATTTCTTTTTTAAAATATAAATAGCAAGTTCACTAGAAATATTTGTGAAAAGTGACACTACGTCAAGAGAAATTAAGATGAAATCATTATCAATTTTAAAATTGTGTAATTTTTGTTTAAGATCCCAACTGTCTTTAACAGATTTTGATGTTTTGGGGAAGGCGGAGGAAAAAAAGTGAATTAAAAAAGGATGCAAGTTTATAAGTGGGAGAATTAATAGTAGAAATAATTATTCTTAATGGAATATCAGGTTTATGAATTTTTGGCAAACCATATGCTCTCGGAGTAACCGCATTATTAGTTTTTAAATGTTTAGATGTTAAATCAGTAATATATTCATTTTTAAACCATTTATTAATTAGATTATAAGCTTCACTTTGTAGAGTAGATGTATATGAGAACTTACTAATTATGTAAGTATTTTTATCAGATAACATATTAAGCATCTTATTGTGGTACTCAGACTTATCTCATTCCCTCCCCCTCTTCTGTTACGTGCGTCCCTGCATGTTCGGCGACTTGAGTTGCCGCCACCTTTTCGTGCCCGAGTCGTCAGTCGTCCCTCGGCAAATCTCCACGGCATACGGGAACTGCCATAACCCGATGGCTGCCGGCACACCACCAGGAATTTTTACATTAAGAGACAATATCCCGTCCGTCTCTATCCAGGACACGGATATCTCCGTCGTCCCTCTTAGTCGCTCTGAGACGATTTCCTATACTTTATCTCTCTCTTACATATTAGGAAGTACAATTGCCCTCTCCTTATCTCCTTCTGTCGACATGTCTTGTTACATCACCCCCCCCCCCTTCTTTATACAGCCGCCACACCTATCCTAATTTCGTATCGCTGTCCTTTTCCGGCAGCATGCCTGTCTGGTATTGCCTTCCTTACCCTCCTTACCCATGATGCTCTACGCCGATGGAAAATTGGCAACACCGTGCTCGTTGGCAAGAACCTCGAGGATTTCGTCAAGAACCTCGACACATTCCGTCCGGCGATCTACAAGCGTGCGGTATACTTGTACAACGTTCCGATCCCGTCCATCAATTAGACAGTTGAGCGATTTTTCCAAAGTGCGGTTCCCAAAAATTGTTAGCGAACCTTGTTCTGCGAACCCCTTTTTATCTGGTGCGTTCAGCCGCAATACCGAGAAGTGTGTGTGCGTGCGCGTGTGCGTGTGCGTGTGTGTGTGCGTGCGGGTGTGTGTGGGTGCGGGTGTGTGTGCGTGCGTGCGTGCGTGTGTGTGTGTGCGTGTGTGTGCGTGCGTGCGTGTGTGTGTGTGTGTGTGTGTGCGCGCGTGCGCGTGCGGGTGCGTGTGGGTGCGGGTGTGTGTGCGTGCGTGCGTGCGTGCGTGTGTGTGTGTGTGTGTGTGTGTGTGTGTGTGTGTGTGTGTGTGTGTGTGTGTGTGTGTGTGTGTGTGCGTGTGTGTGTGTGTGTGTGTGTGTGTGTGTGTGTGTGTGTGTGTGTGCGAAATCAAAAGGACCCGATAGTTGGACTCTGCAGTACTGCCAGGAGATTTTTCCGATATTTTGGTCATCTTCCGTGAGTACCGCCGCACCCACACTAACTTGTTCCCCCAATCGATAACCGGTCATATCACAAGAAATTTGTCTCTTCGCGTGATTTCCGAACTCGTCGCCCTTTGCGTATTATTGCCGTCCGTTTTCTTGTCGCGCCCCCAAAATAAATGTACAGTCCCCTTTATTTTTGCGAAATATAAATTAGAGTTGGTTGTGTAGATTTTGGAGTTATTTGTGTTTTCCTTATTAATCCCATTTCCAATCCGAGAATTTAGAGTTACAAATGGCATCCCTAGTGGGAGCAATATTTTGAGTTTTATTGCGTATTTATTGCGTTATTCTAATTAAATTTTTGTTCTGCCCTTTTCCAATCCGGAAAAGGGTTACATCGTAATCAGAAAACCCTGGTTCGATCCCGGCCTCTGCCATCTGTCATTGGGACACCTCTGTATTTGTTTACAAGTGTCTAATAACGCCAAAGCTCAAGTGGTTCGGATTCCACCTTCATAAACTGTAGGTCCCGTCGCGATTTAGTCCCTTGTGGGTTCACAAAAGTCGACGTAAAATAATTAAAAAAAAATCCACGCGTTGTTTCACTCGAAAATGTCAAACCCGCTCATTTATTACCGGATTTCGATGCAAACAGCCATCCCGTCCAATGTAAGTATTGTACCCGCGTTGTGAACTTACCACCGGAAGCGTGTGCGCTTCAATTGATCTTAAATTAAGTTAATTTATGACGAAATGTAAATTAATTTTGTGCTCTCGTAAATTTAAGGAAAATGGGATACTCGATTTAAGTGACAAAAAGACAAAAGTGAGAATCACGATGTAAATTACGATATTTCGTTTAAAATGTACGTGCTGCGATATGAAATAATGTTATTTGGCGATGTAATAATAAAAAACCCCAGCTATGACTCCATTTTATCCAAAAAATACGTTTAAGTATATTTGGCGGCGTTTAAACTCATTTATTTATATACACATTTAAACGAATGATTGAAGTCATAGTCAATGATAGTTTTTGATAAATAGTCAAAATCCGATCAAATCAAATTTAAAAAATAGATATGTTTATTTTTGTACGTCAAACATAGAATAGCATAACACAATTAGGTATATAATATGTTAAAAAATTGTTTTCTTTTTCAAAACAAGTTTTTTTCTTTCAGGGGGAGTATTATGGGCGAGTTTACCGTCTTGTATTCGGTTAGGTCATGTAGGACCATTCCCCACTATAGGGACTTCTGTAGTGTGTAGAGTCAGTGGTTGTCAGGCATTAGTTTCAAAGAATGGTAGTGTGACTTTTTTACCTCCTTTGACTTAAACATGAAAATAGCATCGAATAGTGCTTGTGCGGAATGTGGTGAGGAAATTAAGTCACCAGTGTCGGTACGTGATAAATGTAAACTACCATATCACCCAAAATGCACTACATTTGGAAAGGTTCTTAGCAAAGATAAGAAATTAATCTTGGTCTGTACACTTTGCATTGAAGATGCAAATCCTGATTCTCTAGTACTGCCTCGCTCTCGTGCGTTCTCAACTTCATCAGTCTCATCAATAGCAAACAGGAAAGCATAGACAACCCAATTTTTCCGCACTTTTACTAGCCTTTAATAGCTTAAATCAAACATGTATCAAATCCGCAGAAAAACAGGAATCTCACAATTTGAAAATGTCACAACACTTTTGCGCAGCTATCTACAGAGGTACAAAACAGTCTCCAGGATCTTAAAACTGGCCATAATTCATTAGTAGAACCAGCGCTGCCAGTCCCGAGGAGAGTGGTTGTGCTAAATTCGTCTTTGTATTATGCTAAATTTCCTAGATTATGCTAGATTCTCAATTTTATTGCTGTGTTTGAAATACGCATATACATACACTACGGGCAAGATCTTCACATTTATCGGGCAATTTCTTACGTGCCGCACTAGCACATAAGTGAAAAGAATGGCAAATACACTTGCTTCTGATGATGCCTGGAAGCTCACTTTTCATTCGAATAACAACCGAATCCTTAGACCCGAACATCACATTGCATCAGCTTTGTGAACCTGGCACCCGACTTTTCGAAATTCAAAAATAAAGCGCTATTTCGATAGAGTTATGAACGTAGTTGAATGTAGTAGAACGAATTTCGTTTGTAGTTGCAGAAAGAAAAAGTTACAGGGTGTCCAAAAAAGCCCAGCACCCCAGTTTCAAAAATTTTTTGTTTCAAATTTTTTTCCGGCAGAAAATTGTTTGTAGTTGATTGTAGTGAATGAATTTCCGTTTGTAGTAGACAGGAAACCGTTTTATGATTAAAAATTTTCATTTTTCTTTTTAATTTTTTTTTGTTATATTTCAATTTTTTTAATTTTTAATTTATGTAAACAGCCACCGATTAAGAGTAACCAAAACAGCCATAATTATTAATTTCGGGCCCAATTGCTCTCAAAAGCAGTTTATTGCAAATTAATACTCATAACAATTCGTAGTTTTTTTAAGCAACCGCGGCAACTATAAACAACTACAAATGTTTATTCAACATCTAATATGAATTACAAATCATGTCATGGCGTTTAAATCGCTAGTAGTAATATTTTGAGCAACTACAAACAACAACAAACGTTTATTTCGTCTCTATAGTTAATAAATTCCAATATCCGACTCATTAAATCGTTTGTAGTAATTTCTTAAGCTATTACAAACAACTACAAACGTTTCTTTCGTCTGGAGTGTTAATGAAAGACAATATCCTATGGTTTAAATCGTTTGTAGTAATTTCTTAAGCAACGACAAACAACTACAAACGTTTATTTCGTCTCTAGAATTAACAAAATACAACATCCTACGGTTTAAATCGTTTGTAGTAATTTTTTAATCTACTAAAAAAGTCCGTTTCATCTCTAGTGTTAATAAAATACAATATCCTACGGTTTAAATCGTTTGTAGTAATTTCTTGAGCAACTACAAACAACTGCAAACGTTTATTTCGTCTCTAGTGTTAATAAAATACAATATCCTACGGTTTAAATCGTTTGTGGTAATTTTTTAGGCAACTACAAACGTTCGTTTCATTTCTAGTGTTAATAAAATGCAGTGTCCTTTGGTTTAAATCGTTTATAGTAATTTCTTGAGCAACTACAAACAACTACAAACGTTTATTTCGTCTCTAGTGTTAATAAAATACAATATCCTACGGTTTAAATCGTTTGTAGTAATTTATTAAGCAACTACAAACTACTACTAACGTTTATTTCGTCTCTAGAGTTAATAAAATCCGAAATCTGACTCATTACATCGTTTGTAGTAATTTCATAAGCTACTACAAACAACTACAAACGTTTATTTCGTCTCTAGTGTTAATAAAATACAATGTTCTACGGTTTAAATGGTTTGTAGTAATTTATTAAGCAACTACAAACAACTAGAAACGTTTATTTCGTCTGTAGTGTTAATAAAATACAGTATCCTATGCTTTAATTCGTTTGTAGTAATTTTTTAAGCAACTACAAACATCCGATTAATCACTAGTGTCAATGCTTAATAAATAACTACAAACGATTTAAACTATAGTACACTGCATTTTATTAACACTAGAGATGAAACGAACGTTTGTAGTTGCCTAAAAAATTACTACAAACGATTTAAACCGTAGGATATTGTATTTTAATAACTAGAGAAGAAATAAACATTTGTAGTAGTTTGTAGTAGCTGAAAAAATTACTACAAACGAATTAAACCATAGAAAATTGCGTTTTATTAACACTAGAGATGAATGGAAGGTTTCTAGTTGCTTAAAAAATTACTACAAACGATTTAAACCATAGGACGCTGCATTTTATTAGCACTAAAGATGAAACGGACGTTTGTAGTAGCTTAAAAAATTACTAAACGTTTTAAACCGAAGCATATTATATTTTATTAACAGTAGCAATGGAACGGACGTTTGTAGTTGCTTAAAAAATTACTACAAACGATTTAAATCCTAGAATATGGTATTTTATTAACACTAGAGACGAAATAAACGTTTGTAGTAGTTTGTAGTTGCTTAAGAAATTACTACAAACGATTTAAACCATAGAACAATGCGTTTTATTAACACTAGAGATGAATGGAAAGTTTGTAGTTGCTTAATAAATTACTACAAACGATTTAAACCGTAGGATATTGTATTTTATTAACACTAGAGATTAATCGGATGTTTGTAGTAGCTTAAAAAATTACTACAAACGATTTAAACCGTAGGATATTGTATTTTATTAATACTAGAGACGAAATAAACGTTTGCAGTTGTTTGTAGTAGCTTAAGAAATTACTAGAAACGGTTTAATGAGTCGGGCATTGGAATTTATTAACTCTCGAGACGAAATAAACGTTTGTTGTTGTTTGGAGTCGTATTTTATTAACACTAGAGACGAAATAAACGTTTGTAGTGGTTTGTAGTTGCTTAATAAATTACTACAAACGATTTAAACCGTAGGATATTGTATTTTATTAACACTAGAGATTAATCGGATGTTTGTAGTAGCTTAAAAAATTACTACAAACGATTTAAACCGTAGGATATTGTATTTTATTAACTCTAGAGACGATATAAACGTTTGTAGTTGCTTAAGGCCTCTTTTTGGGTATTTTCGGCATATTTTTAAGAATTTTTTTTTAGTAGTAAAATGCATTTAATTTCATGAAACTTTTTACATATTATATGTCAGTAATCGAAGATTATATAAAATTTTTTTCGAACGATTTCACGCATAGGCGGCTTCAAAATGGCGGCTGAAGTGAAAGCGGAAAATAAAGTTTGGCCCCTGAAATCTCCAGTTCTATTCGTCTGAAACAAAAAAAAGAAAAAGATTCTTAAAATATAGGTCATTGGCTATTGCAGGGACTAGGAGAAATGAATTTGGTCCAAAAAAAAAAAAATGGCGGACTTTAGAATTTTTTCACCCCTTTTTCACCTCTAAATTCGTCAAAAAAAGGGTTAAAAGTGAACAGAAAATTATGATTCTAGTCCGGACCAAAACTACACATGTTCTGAATAATCTCTGAAAATTTCAGCCCGATCGGTTAAATAGTTTTCCCAAAATCGTGGGCCAAAGGTCGAAAAACGTAGTTTCGAGAAAAACGCGTTTAAAGTTTTGGGTTGAAAATTGATAGTAAAATTATAAAAAAAAGTTTCTTACGCTCAATCGGCGATGCCTGCTCCATACATAATACCTTCCTGCTCATCGAAGTAATCGTTTTGGGTAGATTGTGCGTTTCTGAGCTCAGTTCTTCGCTCTTTTGATGCATTTAAGCTTTGCCGGTTCGCGGTTTGGATGCGAGTGCGGTCACGTAGATTTGCGAGTTCGGCTGCATTTCTTCCGATGGTAACTCCCATTGTCTCCACAACTTTCAAGAACGGCTGAAAACCTTCGTTAAATGTGCATGCAGCACAATAGCTCGCAATCTCGACGATTTTTTTACCGGCGAACATGTTTTTAGGCACTAAGTGCAAAACGCACGAGTTGAAAGCCTCGTTTGAATTATGCGTATCAGCTCCAGTACATCGTTCTAATAAATCCTCCGTTATAAGATCTTCATAAACTTTTTTCAGTAGAGGTTGAATCTGGTCGTCCAACGAGGGGGGGGTGCTTAAATGTATCCAAGTTTCCAGTGGCTTCAGCGACACGATATGCGCACCAGGAATCGGCTCCTTCTGGACAATTATCGTGATTAGGTTTCTCGTCAGTCGAAAATTTGTGGAAAAACGTTGCCCATATGGCTTTTCTCATTTCTTCTACGGAATCCGAATTTCTTCGCAAGGCTAATTCGTAATAAGTGGATAATTTTTTCATGATATTATTGGTAAATGCAGCGGTTTTCACTATTGGCTTTTCAATTGATTTTCTCGTCGCACTTTTTCGTTTCGTTGACGCTGCTTTCGATGCTGAACTGTTTTCTGCGTTGCTTCGTTCTTCCAACATTTTCTTGGTCTTCTTCATTCGTGTCAGTTCATTTTTTTTGTCTTTAGCTCGTTTATACATCCGTTTTATTACGTTCAAAACGCCTTCTTTTTTTTTTACAATAACATGTTCACCGCAGGGAGCAATGTCTTTTAGCTGTTTAAAAGTTTTGGTGTCGCCATCGCCTACATACTTTTCATAGTAAACGTTATGCAGACTCACCGATCTTTCGAACATTTCAATGACAGAGTTAACTTCCATTAATCCAGCACTGCCTTCATGATTAATATCACAGATTGATTGGTGCTCTTCGTATCATACATTGAATTCGATATCATCTTTATTGCCTTTCCACGTCGAACACTTTTTGCACACACTCGATTTCACGACAAGGTCGAGAACTTTTCCGGAATATTTTCCGATTAAAGTGGCCAAACCAATGAGAGAAGAAAAACCCCTTCGAGCCCACGAGCCATCGCCAGAAACTGTGAGACGATTTTTTACGTTGCCAGCATTTTGATTTCTCTGTTGCTCTTCCTCGGCTGCTTTTCGAAAAACGATGTTTACAACAGCCTTCGCTGCTATCCAAATGTGTTCAACTAAATCGTAATAAGTACTACGACTAAATCCTTGGCTCAAATCCACCAGTCCATAAAAATTGCATATTCCTTGAAATATGTATTGCAAACACGAATCGACGATTTATTTCGAACGATGAGGCAATTTGTGGAGAGTTTAGAATTCGAATTTCTGTTTCACACTTACACTGCACGGCTAATTGAAATCCTAGGCCGTTTTCCGCACGTTTTGAAACCCGTATATTGCTTTTACATGTCTTACACATAACAATGCCTTGTAATGTAACAAACAATGCAAAATTCACTATGTGATAATGCAAACTAGGATCAACGTTCACTTCAAAATCCGGATTGTTTTTTGTTATTTTACTAGCCGATGCACTTGTCTCACTTTTATTTCTTTCACTTGTGTGTCTATTACCTTTAAATTGTCTTTTTTTTGACGTCCCGGCTGACTATTCGCGGTTCTTTTTCTAGCCATCGTTATGTATATATATTAGCGTTTATGGGGCAATATACACAAGACAACAATATTTTTCACGAAAATTAACGTTCGGATAGTCTCACACGATGCCGACAATGCGGGAAAATCAAGCCTGACCTGAGAAACAGGCGGCACAGCGAAGCGAACCGTTACAGTGGATATATCTGGAAATGCCATCTCTGCGCTGAAATCAGTACTGCTTAGAAGCGCCTGTAGGACTTCTTCTCGGTCGATAATCGATTTCTAACTATTTGTACACTAATTCTACATACTTAAGGTATCCAAAAATGATGTTTTTGGAAAATCGAAAATTTCGAAAAAATAGACCCAGAAAGAGGCCTTAATAAATTACTACAAACGATGTTGTTATGTGCGAGCACATTTTTTTTTAAATTAACTTCATTTCATTTATTAATTAATTTATCATTGAAATTTTCAAGCTACTTTCAGACGATTGAATATTATATTCAGTCGCCTGAAAGTCGCGTTTATTCATTTTAATGTAAACTCTGAGAAACTTTAGAACCTCTAGAGTGACATTCGTTCCCAACGCCTGGGTGGGCTGGGGAATTTCGAGACGGACACTTTAAGTCGAAACATATGATAACGGCTGCTAAGGAATGCATGGAAAATCCTAGCATAAGCAACGTCTCACGGCGTCGGTTCATTCTGCAGCGTCGGCAGATCTCAGGGAAAGAGATGCAAGTCGTCTCCCACCATGGGTCCTCCGACGGCTTCGACGCTTGGGCCCGACGTCGTGGATGTCACTTCGTTTCCGCCTCCGAAGCAGCCAAGTCCTCGGAGTTCAAGACAATCGTCGTGGAAAACGGGTCGCGCCTACGTCAGGGTACAAAGTGCCGTAGACGCTCGTTCAGGTCCTGCCCAGAGGTTCATCCGATCTCTGGTAGTTGTAAGTCATTCTAAAAACTAATTAATCAATCTTTTCCTGTTTCCGTTTCCAGTTATTCATGGATAGATGACATGGGAGACAATATTCTAATTATAATTCGAGTTAATCAAATTTAAATCATTTACAGGTTTTCCTTTAAACCCTTTACCTTTTTCTAAAAACCCAAGGGAAAACGATAGGCTCAGGCTATTTGGGGGAAAACCCTTTTATCGGATTCCCGAGGGAATACTAGAAAAACCCAACCTTTCAACTCTTTAGCCTATGCTCAGGCAAATAGGGCGTCACGCCCTTTAGGCTATTTACCTCTACCAAAATCCTAGCAATTCTTTCCTATTGTTCTATATAAAATATATGCTTTTTACCATATAATAATCTCTAATTCTTTATCAAACCATAGACAAAACGAGATATCAGGGCCCGTAGGGACTGATACCTCGTCTTGGCAGTCTCCGTCCTCCGTTGCTAATTAGCGACGGAAAAAGGGGAAAATAATTTTATTCGACGGTTGCGTCCGGAGTTCAGTACGTAACAATGTAAACCGTAGAATATTGTATTTTATTAACACTAAAGGCAAAATAAACGTTTGTAGTTTTTTGTAGTAGCTTAAGAAATTACTACAAACGACTTAAACCATAGAACATTGCATTTTATTAACACTAGAGATGAATGGAAGGTTTGTAGTTGCTTAAAAAATTATTACAAACGATTTAAACCATAGGATATTGTATTTTATTAACACTAGAGACGAAATAAACGTTTGTAGTAGTTTGTAGTAGCTTTAGAAATGAATACAAACGATTGAAACCATAGGACATTGCATTTTATTAATACTAGAGATCACTGGAAGGTTTGTAGTTGATTAAAAAATTACTACAAACGATTTAAACCGTAGGATATTGTATTTTATTAACACTAGAGACGAAATAAACGTTTATAGTTGTTTGTAGTTTCTTAATAAATTATTACAAACGATTTAAACCGTAGAATATTGTATTTTATTAACACTAGAGACGAAATAAACGTTTGTAGTTGTTTGTAGTAGCTTAAAAAATTACTACAAGCGATTTAAACCATAGGACGCTGCATTTTATTAACACTAAAGATGAAACGGACGTTTGTAGTTGCTTAAAAAATTACTACAAACGATTTAAACCGTAGTATGTTGTATTTTATTAACTCTAGGGGCGAAATAAACGTTGGTAGTTGTTTAAAGTCGCTTAAGAAATTACTACAAAAGATTTAAACCATAGGAGACTGCATTTTATTAACACTAGAGATGAAACGGACGTTTGTAGTAGCTTAAAAAATTATTACAAACGATTGAAACCATAGGATATTATATTTTATTAACAGTAGAGATGGAACGGACGTTTGTAGTTGCTTAAAAAATTACTACAAACGATTTAAACCATAGAACATTGCGTTTTATTAAGACTAGAGATGAATGGAAGGTTTGTAGTTGCTTAAAAAATTACTACAAACGATTTAAACCGTAGGATATTATATTTTATTAACAGTAGAGATGGAACGGACGTTTGTACTTGCTTAAAAAATTACTACAAACGATTTAAACTATAACCTCGTCCTGAAAAGGACGAGGCGGATTTCTTAATTTTTACCACGAATATAAAAGGGGGAGGGGGGTGCGGATTCTACTCTCGCGACGGCGGGACTTCTTTGGAGATGACCGGGACTTTATAAACCGACACTCGCGGGGTATTAATAAAAGGGTCTACTTACGGGTGCGCTGGCGATCCTTCCTCGGTGACGAGGCTGCTGGCGTCCTCCTCGGCTGCCGGGCGCAGGGTACCCTTCCTCGGTGACGAGGCTGTTGGCGTCCTCCTCGGCTGTAGGTGGGTCGGCCTCGGTCGGGGCTGGTCCTTAGGCGGGGATGAGTGGAGAGGTAGTAGCTCCAAACCACAATTTCGCGACAATACTAAAATTTTCCGGGTTTATCGAGAATCCCGATAGGTGCTCGCCGATGCTCTTTACTATTGAGACTCTCGAGACTGACTAACTACTCGTTTTTCTCCGCGGCGGTGCGCCGTCGAACCGGCGCGTGCGCGCTCGAGCGACCAGCGCGAGTGAGGGGTTCGTCATCGGGCTCCTACGTGGGGACGTACTCGGGGTGATGACGAGCACTGTCCTCGGGGTCTTCATGGTGGAAGGGGACGACACGGAGCGCTGAAAAATGCTTCGTGCGTCCCCGACTCGGCCCGGGCTAGCTGTTGCCGCTGTGAGAGTGAGCGATTGGGAGAGATAGAGAGAGGTCGGCGGCGGTGGCCGAGGCCCGTTCCTCGGGAACTCTCGAGGCGCACTGCGGGAGAACGAGTGGAGGCGCGCTCCAGTAAAAACCCGTTCCTCCTCCGGGTGGGGCGGACTTCCTGGCGGGGTTACGCCCGGCCTCAAGAGATGGCGCGGGGTTCGGCCAGCGTGCCGATCTGTGACGGGTTTCGTCACAAACCCCCGGACCTGACTCCAGTACCCCTTGGGTACTGTATGTCATATGTCGACGTTCCGGTTCTGGGGGGGGGGGGGGGGAGGTTTCTTTGGTGTTCGGGCCAACTGAATCGCAACGGGGCGACCATTATTTATGACATACTATTTAAGTGTGTGCCTGAACAAAAGGCCACTGAAATACATTGTGGGTGCGAATTAGCGGCAAACAAAAATGAACTACGTGACTGCGCGACTTCAAGCGGTATCACAAGTCATCTTAACGAATACGCGATCCAGTGACAGACTAAGTGAAACAGACGATTGCGCGATCTAGCGTCAATCAGCTGCAACTGGACAATTTGCGCGGCTTAGCGCGAATACGTTTCAACTAGTCCATCCGCGTGACTTAGCGCGATTCGGATTAACCTTAATAGTTTTCGCGGATTACGCGGGTTCTTACATTACATGTTCCCGGGCGGAGACATCCACATTACGTACGCACCGATTGATGAGTTTATTCGGGGGTATGCACACTGTCAGATGAGTTATCTAACGTAATCTAAAACCGATTCTGTACAAGTAATTCGACATTCATCTAGTCGCGGAGTGTCTCGACATGTGCATAACCGAAGGTAACACTACTTCGCAAAGGACAACATCATCGCAAGGACAGCAGTTCACGCACACGACACCGGCATGTCACTGATACCGGGGTGGGGAGGAGGCTCCATTACCCGCTACCGGGCCGGGTACCTCCGGCTGTTGGGGTTAACGACCCCCTTCTTCGCGAGACCTCCTTCCCCCCAGTAGTCGCCGGTAACAGCGATGCGGCCTCGCTGGTCACAATTCCAGCAGCGGCGCTCGGCGGGGGTGACCCGTAACGGTACCGGAACTAGCGGTGCCATGAGGGGGGGGGGGGGGGGGGGGGGGTAGGGCCATCAGAGGCGGCGGCAGCGTCACCGCGGCCGCTCTCCCGGGGGGCGCCAATGCCACTCGGATCAGTACCGCTCGATCGGCGGCGATGTCAATTATTACCGGGGTCGCTGCGGCCGGCTGATTCCATGTTGACGAGAGGGGTCGCGGTGCGCTACCCCGTGGAGTGGCCGGGTGCGATTCCCCCTGCGGGTTCGTCGGCGTCAGGCGAGAGGCGCCAGCCCGGCGGGGTTCTTCGCACACCGGCCCCGCTATGGTGGCCAGGCGGGTCGGTGGTGTTAAGTGGGGGGGGGGGGGGCTCGGCCCTCACGAATTGGAGGAGGGAGAGGAGGCGCGGCTGCGACGGGTGGGCCCAAACGTATTCCCGCTCCAGCGGGAGGGCCCACGGGTGCGGATTCGGCACCTCGGGGGGTCCAATCAGGAACTACCCTCGCCGACTCTTCCGCTCCTCTTTCCAGACCAAGAAGCAAAGACAGGGGGGAGGGGGTATACGTAAATTTCTAATGGCTACTGGGTTGCGGCCGAAATTCAGAAACGCGGGGATCATTTTAGTGGACGACTGGACAGCCGTATTCAGGGCGAACGTAAGTTCCTCTAGGTGCACGTCCCAGTCGCGATGGTCGTGTGACACGAAGGTGCACATCATCGTTTTGAGAGTCCTGTTCACCCTCTCGACTGGGTTCGCTTGGGCGTGATACGGGGGGGGGGGGGGGGTACGAGCGGGGGTTATGCCTAACTGCTTCAGATGCCTGCATGTATGAGTTATCATACTGCTTGGCATTGTCCGAGAGAAAATATCTTGGGCAACCCCATCGATTGATAACTAGGCTATCGAAGGCGGCCATAATGGCAGCGCCTGTAGCCGCTCGAAGGGGTTTCACTTCCACATATTTGGTAAACATGTCCTGAAAAACCACTACGAACTGGTTTTGACACTTGCTCGGGGGGAACGGTCCCGGGAAATCTCCCGGTCGGGTCTCGCGAATTCCGGAGCCACTGCAGACTACTATGATCGGTGATCATCCGAAAGTGGGTCCCCTCGACATAGGGTCGATACTTCTTCACGGCCCAGTGGACGGCGACGCACTCTTTCTCCGTGACGGTATACCTTCGTTCAGCCTTGGTGAGCACGCGGCTAGCAAAACTAATCGGGTGCTCATTACCGGCTATCTCTTGGGTGATTACCGCCCCGATAGCAAAGTCGCTCGCATCCGTCTGAATCGTGAAGGGGACGTCAAAATTTGGGCGTGCCAAAATGGGGGTACGGGTGAGGGAGTCGCGGAGGGCCTCGAAAGCAGATTGCTGCTCCGGGCCCCAGATCCAGGGAGTATTCTTTGTTAACAATTTGGTCAGATGAACGCGATCACGCGAAAAATCTGGGAGAAAGCGCGAATACCACCCCACCATCCCTAAAAAGTGCCTTAGCTATTTGAGGTTGGTGGGGCGGGAATTCGAGAACGGGAGCGACCTTGTCCGGATCCGTCTTCAAACCATCTCTATTTAATACAAAACCGAGGTATTTTATCTCGTCCCGGAAGAATTCACTCTTTTCCAGGTTTAGTTCCAATCCGGCGTTGCGCAGACTAGTCAAGACATGTCTCAAGTAGCGAAAGTGGTCCTCCTCATCGTCCGTGGTGATGATGATGTCATCCAAGTACGCGAAGACGTGGGGTTCCCACGCTGGGTCGATGAGATGGTCCACTAATCGCTGAAATGTCGCCGGCGCGTTGGTGAGCCCGAAAGGCATCCGTTTAAATTGGAATAAACCGCGACCGGGGACAGCGAAAGCGGTAACAGGCCGACTGTTAGGCGCTACGGGCACCTGAAAGTAGGCCTGGCTGAGATCGAGCGTGGTGATTGGCATTGGGCCCTACTCAACCCGGACAGAATCCTATCCAGCGAGGGGAGCGGGTATGCATCCTTCTTTGTTATTTTGTTTACGTCTCGGAAGTCGACGCAGAACCTAAAAGTCCCATTCGACTCCCGGACAATAACGGGGTTACTCATCCAGGGGCTCGCGGAGCGTTCGATGATGCCACTACTTAGCATTTCATCGACCGCGTCCTGTGCTACTTTTAGCATGTAGGGAGAGTAGGCGAGCCTTTTGACGAATCGGGGGATGACCCTGTACGTCGATAGCATGCTGCGTCAGACGCGTTATACCGATCGTAGGTGTCCTATTTGCGGGGTAGAATTTATCGAGCAGCCTCCTTAATCGTGGGGCGGCTTCCTGGGAGGGGGCGACCAATCCAGCGCAGTCGTGTACGGCGAAGACGGTGACCGAAACATTGGAATCGTTTAACGAGTGCGGGGTGCCGTGGCGGCTACTCCACGCATTATTCTCGGTATCTATCTTAAGACCGAATAGGCACATGAAATCCATCCCCAACACGCATGCATAGTGGATGGGAGCAACTCTTATCTCCAAATTTCGCGTATGGCTATCGACTGTCATCGCGAGGGTAACGACACCATTTAATTGGACTAGCGCGCCGTTGGCAACTCTTAATTGTTCTTCACTTGACCTCAGGAAAGGCGAAACTACCTCCTGACACGCGAGGACTAAATACGAGCGCGAAGCTCCGGTATCAACGAATGCCCTAATAATCTTCCCATTCAAAGCTATGCGAAAGTGGGGGCGAAGGTCCGAATCTAATGTCCACTGATTGGCTTCACAAGAATCTATGGATTCGGACTCGATATTCAGCCCACTGGGCTTAGGTGTTGCCGAAGCGATCCTTCTATTCTCAAATTTTGCTATCATACGACTTGACGTAGGGATAGGGCACTCTCGATATATGTGACCCGTCTGCTTACAGTTATAACACCGGACGGGGTTCCGATTCGGCGGCGACCTAATTTCGGAAGATGGGCGCTCTCTCGGCGCCACATTCAGGAGGCGAGGTACTCTTGACAGCCGCGGGTTGGTAGTGGTTGCCACTTGTGGTTGGCGCTGCTGGCATGACGGTACCGAGCGGGTGGGGTTACGACCTCTGTTCCGCTATACGCGGGCTACCGGCGCAGCCTCCTCTTCCTCGTAGGGGGCTGGCGACAGAGGGGATGGGGTTACGACGCTGACTTTGGCCAGCTTTTCCTTGCCTCGCTTCGTCTTTGGCGTATAGGCAAAGGCGGGGAAGGGGGACTGATTAGCCGCTGGAGGGGGCGGTAGACCCTCTCTTGATTTGCGGCCCCCTCCACCTGCCGACCGATTCGCAGTAAGTCCGCAAAATCGAGAACGGCTTCTGGCACGATTTTTCTTACTAGACCCGGACGCAAGTTTTGGACCGCAATGTCCAGCTGCTCTTCTTGAGAAGGGGGGAAAGCAAGCAGGTTGAACAGACTCCGTAGGGCCACTAAGTATTCGCGGATGGGCTCTTCAGGTCCCTGCGTGCGTAAGGTGGTCTCCCTCCTGATACTGGCTTCTAGATGGCGTTGACCGAACGCGTCGCGAAAGTAACGTACAAAGCCGGTATACGTATGCCAGCTTGACTTCTCAACCCGGTACCAGTTGAGGGCTGGTCCCTTGAACGCTTCAGGTAGGGCGCGTAGGAGGTCCTCTTCCGTCAGATCCCGACTCGTGACGTATTCCCCCAGTTTGACGAGGAACTCCTCCGCGTCCTCCCCTTCCTCGCCGGAGTAACGGGGTTCGTGTGTCCTCCAATGTTCAATGGCAATCCTCTGCCATCAGACACCGGACATTGAAAGGCTGGGGTTGAATGACCCTCCAGCGGTGGACGCGTTACCGTCAGGGCGATGCGAGGTTTGGGGTTGACCGAGCCGCGTACTGTTGTAGGGGGGTTGAAGCGGGGACATACTATATGTCAGGTCCGCTGAAAAGTGGACATGGGACGTGTGCGCGTTCTGACGACGGGGGAGGGGGGGGGGGCGTGCGTTGTCCCGCCATTACCGGGCAAGAGGGGTCTACCGGTCGCAGGTAGAAATCGTCCCGATTTTGGGTGTCGATCTCCCGGGACCATTGGGGATGGGGTGTTTCCCGTACTCCGTGGTGCACGGTGTCATTCCGAAATGATTCTGGAGCCGAAAGTGTAGGGTGATTACCCCTCGTTAGCGCGCTGGGCGGATTGTGGCAGATGCTGGCCGGTACCTCCGAGGCACATTTTCTGGTCGTGCGTCACGAGGGGGGGCTATCGAACCCTCATTGGACCGATCGACCTGATAGGTGGTCGCATCTACCACTGAGAATCGGAAGCTCTCCTCCCCAAACGAGATCGGGTCCCGATAATGGGCGCGCGACTGATCGGACGGAAGACCGTAGTTATGCAACTCCTCGGTTCCGAACCGAGTTGACCGCTGGGGTTCGATGGGACAAGATGTGTAATCTGCCGGGAACCAATTAACATGTTCCCATAAGCGGGGCAACTCACCGCTTCGGACAACGTATATGGGGGTGGTCGCCTCGTCCATCTGCTTGTCGATCCCACTCGACCAAGGTATCCGGGAACCGCTGTAAGATCGTATATCTTACGAGCCGGTCCCGGACCACCTCTATCGGTCCGGATATCAATAGTTCGGCTCTGTCGCACCGGCTGATAAGGTCGCGTAAATCGACTACACGGTCGATTTCTGCCCGAATTGCCGAAATTTGCTCCGGACTGGCTACACGTCGCTCCGCCGCACGAGAGGGCGCGACGTGTGTAGCGGTTGCCGTATACGACACGGGCGCGGTCGTGATGGGGACATATTCGGTTGTGGTGGTTGGCGTTACCACCGTTAACGTGGGTGTTCCCATTACGGGAGATGTAACGGGGGTATGTTCGAAAGAATCCATTTTACCGAAATTAACACAACCAATACGAATGCAATTAGGAAAATCACGAAAGGGTAGGGGTAGATATCAGAATCTAATCGCTAGGTCCTACCGGAAAAACTCAAATAATGAAGAGAGAGACGCTAAAAGATCGGGTGCTCCTCAAGGACGCGATGCAACTCGAGGTTCTACGTCGAGCTACCAGGGTCGTTGCTTGAGCGACATGCTGTCTGGCGTAAAGCCAAATAATGCAAAACAAAGAAAAAAACAAATTTCCCGGAATTGCTTCAAACCGGATATCCGCAGTGTCCGACGCAAAGGCGGCGCGCTATCACGTTAATACCAAAAAAAAAATTCTGGTGTACGCAAATCACAATCTAATGTTCCTTATCTAAACTCATTCCTTAAATAAACCCAAAATCAAACAGGGGAAATTCAAAATTAAGTGAGATCCCAAAACAAGTGAAATCGGAAACAGGGGAATTTCAAAAATAAGGAGAAATTCAAAAATAAAGGGAAAATAAAGAAATAAATGAAATTCGAAAATAAATGAAATCAAAAACAAGGGAATTTCAAAAATAAAGGAAAATTCAAAACTAAAGGGAAATCCAAAAGTACAACTTTACATTCCGGGTAGCAGGTCTGGGTTATCCGTTATTTTCGGTAACGACCTGACGGGTGTACTTTTGCTAACAAAAAACATCATTATTCGATTTCGTGTAATTTCGAATATAACTTCAATTAGGGTAACCGAAAATTTATTTTTAAAATAGTAATTCGCGATTAAAACCAAGTCCGGTGACTTCTTTAAACTTAAATTTTTCTAACGGCTCGGGGACGGCAGGGCGGGTGTTTGTCAACACCTCGATTTTATCGGGCCAGCTTATTTCCTGGCCACTGGTTTTCGTATTTAAAAATAAATACGAAAACAAGTGCTCGAGCGTTGCAATTTAAATTTTCGTTGTACCCGTTGCAACGATTTTTTTCTTTACGGCACTTCTTATTTTTTTCTTTTTTTTTTTAATTCCACACTTCCGGGGGACGCGACACTAAAAAGGATCACGAAACTTAACTCCGCTTCACATTCCCGGCGAGTTCCGCCGAACTCGTAACGACACTTCCTTTTTAATATTTTATCGAAATGGGGAAAGTCTAAATAGATTGCGGATTGGAAAAGGGCTGATCAAAAATTCATTACAATATAACGCAACTCTACTCAAAATATGGTCCCCACCAGGGATGCCATTTGTAACCCGAATTTTCGAATGGGAAAAAAGGGGTTATATAAAAACTCAAAACTATACGTAATGGAACTCAAACAATATATTTCGTAGAAAAAGTAAAAGGGACTGTGCATTAATTTTGGGGGCGCGACGAGAAAACGGACGGCAGAAAATAAACAAAGGGGGCGAGTTCGCAAATCATGCGAAGGGACAAATTTCTTGTGAAATGACCGGAAATCGCGGAGGCGTACAAAAAGGATCGGGGCGGCGGTACTTACGGGAGATGAATTGTCCAAAACTGTATGGTCCGCAGGGCTTCACCACCTGGAACACTCACACACACTATCTAGGGGCTGCACACAACGAGAAAAAGGGGATGCGCTAAACAATGTTTAATACAATTTTTGGGGACCGCACTTTTGGGAATCGCTCGATAACATCTATGGAGATCGGAAATGTTCTACAGGTATACCGCACGCTTGTAGATCGCCGGACGGAATGTGTCGAGGCTCTCGACGAAATCCTCGAGGTTCGTACCCACGGGCACGGTGTTGCCAAATTTCTTTTCGGCGTAGAGCATCATGGGTAAGGATAAGGAAGACAATATGTCACGGGAATGCTGGCGGAAAAGGACAGCGATACCGGACGAAATTAGGAAAGGTGTGGCGGCTGTACAAAGAATAGGGGGGGGGGGTGACGTAACAAGACTTGTCGTCATAAGGAGGTGCGGAGAGGTTAATTATATTCTCTAATATGTAAGAGAGAGAGAGAGAGATAGAATGTGGAAACGTCTCAGAGCGACGAAGAGGGACGGCGGACATTCCCGTGTCCGGGAAAGAACGTACGGGATATCGTCTTCTTTTATGATAACTCTTGGTGGAGTGACGACAGCCAGCGGAGAATGCGGCATAAGGTCTGCCGTCGAGTTTTGCCGAAGGACGACTGTAACCTCGGGCACGAAATGGTGGCGGCAACGAAAGTCGCGGAACATGCATGAATGCATGTAAGAAAAGAGGGGTAGGGAGTGAGGCTGACGCAGCGAAGGCTGCATGAGTCCAACGGAGAAGAGCGAGTATTGGTGGGGGCTGCGCAATACAGGCGAGCCATGGGAGGGACTCGGCGCGGGCACGCGGCATGTAACGTCCATTTCACGTTCGAAATATTTGGACGGCTGGCGGATGCGTAGCCGTGGTGGGGAGAAGAAACGAACATCGGAATCGGACTCCCGCGTGTCGCGGCTGCGACGAAGTCGAGGCGATGCCGTTACATTGAAAGATCCAGCGGGGTGAGGGGGAGTGGAGGGGGGGGGGGGGGGAGCGGGCACGCGTCGTGAAAACGACGAACGGTGCAGCGCCGGCGGGGCGACAGAGGGGGAAGGGGACTCGCACATCGAGAGTGTGACGAAAGTATTCGAACACAAGCAGATGCTTTGGCGAGCAATCGGTAATTCCGTTCAATTGCTCGGATTGCAATTGACGGACAGCTAATGGGAGGTAGGAAGGAATAATGCAGGTAGTTAAAAATGAGGATATAAGAATTGGGATGGTGAAATCGAAGATGATGCTCTAGCCTCAGGGTTTTATCCGCGTAACCTTGAATTGACAAAAGGTCACCGATATTTGCCACTGTGCGGCTTTATTGGGATTTTCCCGTTGTCCGTTTATTGGTAAGCAGGTATCTTCTTGACCTCTTGCCTGGTCACACTGAATCAGTAACACGGAGATCTTTTATGGCGGAAACTTATAATTTAAATAGGGTGGAGGTTAGATCAGTAACGAAATTTCGTTACTCTACAAACGATTTAAACCATAGAACAATGCGTTTTATTAACACTAGAGATGAATGGAAAGTTTGTAGTTGCTTAAAAAATTACTACAAACGATTTAAACCATAAGACACTGCATTTTATTAACACTAGAGATGAAACGAACGTTTGTAGTTGCTTAAAAAATTACTACAAACGATTTAAACCGTAGGATATTGTATTTTATTAACACTAGGGACGAAATAAACGTTTGTGGTTGTTTCTAGTAGTTTAAGAAATTACTACAAACGATTTAATGAGTCGTATTTTGGAATTTATTAACTCTAGAGACGAAATAAACGTTCGTTGTCGTTTGTAGTTGCTCAAGAAATTACTACAAACGATTTAAACCAAAGGATTCTGCATATTATTAACACTAGAGATGAAACGGACGTTTGTAGTAGCTTAAAAAATTACTACAAACGATTTAAACCGTAGGATGTTGTATTTTATTAACTGTAGAGACGAAATAAACGTTTGTAGTTGTTTGTAGTTGCTTAAGAAATTACTACAAACGATTTATACCATAGGATATTGTATTTTATTAACACTGCAGACGAAATAAATGTTTTTAGTTGTTTGTAGTTGCTTAATATATTACTACAAACGATTTAAACCGTAGAATATTGTATTTTATTATCACTAGAGACGAAATTAACGTTTGTAGTTGTTTGTAGTAGCTTAAGAAATTACTACAAACGATTTAATGAGTCGGATATTGGAATTTATTAACTCTAGAGACGAAATAAACGTTTGTTGTTGTTTGTAGTTGCTGATTCCGGTTTGACTTTAAACCTTGCCAAAACGAAAGCAATCTTATTAGGAACCTCAGGAACCTTATGTGGCATCGACATCTTGGAACTTCATAAAATTAAAATAGGTGCGCATACGGTATCTATCGTTCATGAGATAGTAAATCTGGGATTACGTATAGACACGACATTGTCATGGGATGCACATATAAAGCATATGTCTATACTGCACCGTCAGAAATTCAATAAAAATGTACTATCTACACAGCTCAGAAGACACCTAGTTATCACTTTGATTTTTCCTCAACTCGATTATTGCTGTGTTGCCTATCGTGACATTTCACGGAGTCGAAAGAACACATGTGAGCGTCTTCTAAACCAATGGATCCGTTTTATTTTCACCGTCAAAAGCGACTGTCATGTTACGCCTTATCGTAGAAAGCTTGGGTGGCTCCGTATGAGGTATAGACAGTTATATTTTATGGGATGCTTTACTTATAACATCCTTACTTATGGAGAGCCACAATACCTTTTCGCTCTGTTTATATATCGCCAATCGACAAAAAGATGTACAACAAGGGTAACGCAGTGGAACCTCCTAGTTCCCTTCTCAAAGTCTCAGTTATATTCAAAGTCATTCGCAATTGTGGCAGCCAGACTTTGGAACTCCATTCCGCCCTCCATACGTTCATCTCCTGCAATAACAACCTTCAAATATCATCTTCATTCTTTTCTTATGTCATATGAACAAACATATTCTGATAGATCTTTTTTGCATGTAGATCATTAAATATGCTTAGTTCCCATCTGCCATTTCCACAGACGACACCCATTTTACCTGTCTTACTTCTATTTATTAGCTTATAACCATATAAATCAAACTACGGAATATACTGTATATCGTAATATTAATTAATTTAATTTTTATAAAGTATGTGTATATCATCTAATTTAGCCATAAGATAACGCAATGTATTTTAATTAAGGCTTAAAATAAATATAAATACAAATACAATACATACCCACGCACGCACGCAAGCACGCACACGCACACGCACACGCACACGACACGTCACCTTCCATAGAATACCTAATAAAAGCCGACCTACTCCGCGCGCGCGCGCACGCACGCACGCACACGGGGGCTTGAATGCATGGTCAGCGGAGTGGGGCAGCGTGAAGACCAATCATCGTGGATGTGCCTATCATTGAGGCCTTCTCGTTACTGGAGTTGGAGATCGCTAATACGGAGGAAAAGCTACCCCAAAGCCGGCAAGCCCTCCATAGTAGACCTGACCTTCGTCGATCCAAAATTGATGGGGGAAGGGTTGGGCTCGAAACTTAGCGATGGTTACACAGCCAGTGACCTTGGTGTACCATGTCCAACTGACCGGTGGTGCATCAGGATGTGTGCAAAGTTGGGAAAAAGAGAGATGGGCACGGGCCATCTTCGACCGAGATACGTTCCTGTACAGCTTGGAGCAGACCGAGGTGGAGGGAACAGCAGAGGGGAGATCCCGATGGCTCTCCCGAGCCATAACAACGGCCTGCGATGCCTCTATGGCCGTGAAGTCAAACCCTCGCGGCCGGCCACCAATTTACTCGTGGAGCGAGGACATCGCAGCTATCCGCCGAGAATGTCTTCGGGCTCGAAGGCTGCACCAGAGCAATTCATAAAGCCCAGTATTACCAACTAACCGCGGACTAGGGCAGCAAGAGACAAAAGCTCAAGATTGCCATCAAGACCGCAAAAAGAAGGTGCTGGCAGGACTTTTGCGAGGAGGTGGACCGCGATCCCTGCGGACGACCGTATAAAACGATGAATAAGATCAAGCCGCGAGGAGCTAACGCGCACCCCCCCCCCCCCCCCCCCCGCCCCCCACTTGACAAAGTCGTAGGCCACCTATTCCCAGAACAGCGGGAACGGCCGACCGGCACTGGTCTGATGGTAATTGCTGGTGTAGCCGAGCCGCCTGATGTCACCGAAACCGAACTAAACATAGCTGCTGAGAAGATCGCCATTCTTCACATAAACATTCAGCGCTTGCTTAAAGGAAGGATGCTTCCCGGTACAGTGGAAGGAGCAGAGTCTGGTGCTTCTGTCCAAAGGAAAGAAATCCCGGACGATCCATCCTCGTTCCGACCTATCTGTACGCCGGAAATCCTCGATAAGCTATATGAGAGGGTCATTTGTGCCAAACTAGAAGCAGCTATCGAAGATGCGGGAGGCTTTGCCGGCAACCAGTTCGGATTTCGGAAGGAGCGCTCAACCATCGATGCGATCGGCAGAGTGAAGGCAATAGCCACGGACGCCATCAGTGGCAGCCGTACACCTGGTGTATATGCGCCATTATTGCCCTGGATATTCGGCATGCATTCAACACGGCCAGATGGGATTGCATCCTGCAGGCACTCGATGACCTGAAGACGCCGCTCTATCTACGAGAAGCCATCTCAAGCTACCTGTCAGACCGGATCCTGTATTATGACAGCGATAATGGCAGGCGCTCTTACAAGATCACGGGAGGACTGCGACAGGGCCCGGTTCTGGGACCCTTGCTCTGGAATGTCTTGTATGACGGACTGCTTAGGCAATCTCTTTCAGATGGGGTGTCTGTGATAGCTTTCGCAGACGACCTTGCATTAATCGTCGTTACGAAGACCATCGACGAGGTGCAATTTAGCGGACATGAAGCTATGAGATGTAGCAAAGTGGACGGGCAGACGACACGGACACGTCACCTTCGATCTGACCCAGATGCTAACTGGGCACGGCTGTATTCGTAGCTATTGACATCGTTTCCGCATCTATCAAAGCGCGGAGTGTCCAGCTTGCACCGGAGTCGCAGCGGAACGGGAGCAGTTCCGACAGTCGGGAGGTGGACCTCTCCCGCCTGAGGGTATTGGGGAATATCTGCTCGCCTCACAGGAGGGGTGGAACGCGGTGGTTACCATCGCAACGTCCAATATCGACAGGCAGAATTAAATCAGAAGAGAAAAGAAGAGACATCGACATCGGCCATTAATGGTGGGCATTGCTCTTTAAGAAAACATATTCTTAAATATTTAAAAACGTATAAGGGGCTGCAAACGGATTCATTTTCTTTATTAACGTAATAAGTTTACCATAAAAAAAAAAACAAAAAAATTTCGAAATTAAAAATAGCGGATCGAATATAACGGACTGCTCTGTAACAATACTAAATGGATACGGATAAAATCTATTCTTGTTGATTTCTGAAGCTTGTGAATTCGCCCTCAAATTTTGTGCGATTAACAGTGTCACGTTTTTAAATAGGTTACGTGATTCTATTATTTTTAATATTAGTGATATTTTTTGGCCCTCCATAATCCACATCTGCTGTCTGCAGCAGAAAAGTGGCTCCGATATCCATCCCCTACGCTGCAGAATGCACCGGGCCATTTCTATTTCTGTCGTAACTGCAATCACTCCCTCTACCATCGAGTTAGTCGTTACAGGATCTGGTGTGGTCTCCGCATACGAAGGGATCCCAGCAGCACTGCTTTCGGCATTCGGCCAGCGATGGAACTTGCATGTTGTTGGCAGGCCGGAATGCTTTTGATGTTTTCGAGGAAAGTTGGTCTCATTCCTCCCAGTTTTATTATTTTCTTTTTTTTTGACGGAGGGGGGGGGGATGCATTAGGCACCATAGGGGGTTGATAATGTTGGTTAACACCCTGTGTGTCGGACTCCTTAACTCTTGATGTTCAGGGAAGGGTTTACCGACTAAAACTGAAACTGCATATCTTGGACATGTTGCCAAAAGATACAACGCGTACTCTGCACGACCTGGTCTGCAGATCCTGGACATGCCTCTGACGGACTCCCAGGTATTTGTAGGCTTCCAAGGCGCTAAGGTGGCGGGTGATAATTCCGTTCACGACCTCCATATCCTTGTTAATGGAGTCTGGTCTTGTTCTGGCGATGTTCAAAGATTCGTGTAATTGATCCTGGCCTGATGCGTATAATTTAAGATCATCCATATAGAAAAAATGGGTGATCTTATGTACACGTTCACCAGTCGGCCCACACATATACCCTTGAGATTGTCGGAGAGCAACGGATAGAGGCAATAAAGAGATGCAGAAGAGCAGAGGACTAAAAGAATCTCCCTGATAGACACCTCTTTGGAATTGAACCAGTCTAGACATGGTTCTACGCTTGCTCGATGTAATGAAAAAGCGAGTTTTCCAAAGAAGCATCAGATCCTCTATTCTTCTCACTATGTTTGGGTGACATGGAGGCGTTTCAGAAGCCAGTGCGGAATGGGTTGGTCTCCATTTACATAAAAGGTGAATAATCGGGCTAAGTGTTGATGGACAGAAGTAAACTTCTTAAAAGTTGTTAATTCCATCCCAGCCCTGCGAAGAGAAATTCCTCGCTCTTTTAATGGCATTATTCATCTCTAATGCACTGACGGATCTTCACTTTGTTGTGCAAGTTCGTCACACAACTCGGTAAAGATTTTAATGCCTGGAGTGTCTGCATTAAACCTAGATGTTGTCTCGTAGATGCTCCCCCAGAATTCCTCAACCGTGGCCATAGACGGAAACTCGCGTGAGGCAGCCACTCGATGTTTAAAGAGGTTGGAAGGATTCGACCAAAATATTGCATTGTGTCGAATTCCATCCTCCCGTCTTTGCAGCCTCTTTTTGGCTTCTTCCATAACCCGAATTTTATCCGCTAAACGTTGCTTGGTGTTCAGCAACTTCCACTTGTTCGTGTGAAAGTACGTCCGCAGTTGATGTGCGCACGTCTTGAATTTATTCGTAAATGGACGGCCAGATATTATGTAGTCGATCACACACTGTATTCGGGAACCAAACTTCCCTGTCAATCGTATTTTGCCGTTCAATTGAGACATGCGTTTAGTAAACTGTAAACTCGCAGCCTCGTAAACGGCACAATTGACTTACTATAGGCCACAGTCCTCCGAAAGAGGATCTAAGTAGGCTATTTGCTGTGTCTATTTCTCGTTGTTTAGGCAAAATTTTGGTTGTCAGGTTCCGCCTAAACACGAGAGTCATGGTTTCAGAGTATGGAGTTTATCTCATAGTACCGCGTACGAATACCGGGGTTGTTACCCATACGTCCGGTACAGGTTGACAGCTGGGAATAACGAAACCTATCCGCTTGAGATAGGCCACAAAATTTCTCAGGTATTGTGGAGAAAAGCGCTCTGCAAGTTCGGGGTGCTTTGCTGCAAACCGACTGTGCATTCACGCCATGTAGCCTCTCTGTTGCGGATAACTCTCCTCGTAGCAGCGCATAAGATCTTGTCTGAGAATCTCCGTCCACCGAAATCGTCCGTGAGCATATTGCGGTTGTGGTCCCGTGACATCCGTTTCAACTCTTCCACCTCGGGATTGGGCTGCATCCGAAGCAGCCCGATGGTCATGACCCCTGCGCGTTCTATTTCTAGTAAACTCATTTACAGAGAGTAGGGTGGTTAGCCCTACTCCTCGTTGTTTTGCCTCTCTCGTTTGTCACTTACCTCGCCATCCACTGAGGTTGGTTATCCAATCTCTGGCAAGGTTGCTAAGAGTCCAGGGCCCACTGGCTTTAATAAGCAGACCTAAAGGTCAGAGTAGGTCATTTCGGAAGAGGCTAGGATGCAGCTTTTGCATAGCTGCATTGTATTCATCATTCCCTTTAGCCCAGTCACCATTTTTCTTTTTAATTAAGAATGTAAGTCACAAATGAAGACCTGGATAATGTTCTAAGAATATCTTGTGAGAACAAATATTCCGATGTAGTAGTAGACAAATTAAAAATACGTTTCGAATTACAAGAGAGCACACAAGAGTCACTTAGGTGTTGGCTGAAACAATATTTCCTACTTGTAGTTTTGAAAAAATTTGAAAAGGCATTTTATTCGATCCAAAGGTCTCGTCAAGAGAATTCCAAATGATATGTATAACATCACTTTTCGAAAAATTATACGCGAGAACTAAATATAAAATATTAAAAATAATAGAATCACATAACCGATTTAAAAACCTGACACTGTGTTAATCATACAGTATTGTTACGGAGCAATCCGTCATATTGGATCCGCCATTCTTAATTTAAAAAATTTGTTTTCAGGTTTATAATTAGTTATTTTCATTACTTTATGGTAAAATTATCACGTTAATATAGAAAGTCAATCAGTTTGCAGCCCTCTATACGTTTTTAAATATTTAAGAATATGTATTATTAAAGAACGATGCCCGCTATTATGTTTTATATCACTATTTTAAAAATCTAGACACACACATTTGTTGCAAATTTCATAAGCTTTAAAATGCATTTTGTTTGTTTCAATTGGTTAAAAAATGCGGCCTATAGGCTGCCGTGGGCTAAATCATCAATAGCGTGCCAATGTGAGGCGGCTGCCGAGGGGACACACACACACACACACACACACACACACACACACACACACACACACACACACACACACACACACACACACACACACACACACACACACACACACACACACACACCACACCACACACACGCGCACGCGCGCGCACACACACGCACGCACGCACGCACGCACACACACACACACACACACACACGTACACACACACGGGGAGGGAAAATTTTCCAACAATCTATACTTCTAGATATCATTTTTTAGATCGATTTTACGAAGAACAACCGTTCTACAATAGACAAAAACAATTCTGACTTATTTATTTCATAATTAACATCCATCATTTTTTTTCGAAAAAGGTAACATTTCTGGAAATTCCACTTCATATTATCATAATTCGGTTCACACTCATTCAAACATTAAAAGACCAAGAAATTTCAAATTTTTAGGTTTCCAATCGTAAAATATGACTTTACTGAATATTATGTAGCCAATTAAAGCTGAGTTACAGAATTTCAAACGTAAATTTTTTTTTTTTCAAAAATGATGTAAACAAAAGCCTTTCTATTTATTATTGTGTTTATCTCAAACGGAAAGAAAGGAACGATCTCGTTAAACTCCGAGTCACATAGGTTGCCTTTTTCCATTCCCAATGGCGTATTTATTAGCCAATATAAAAAATGTTAGTATGAATTACATCACATCAAATCATTTTCGCTATAACGTAGTGTGTCAATCAGCGTCGTGTTCTTAAAATGCTTTCAAAGTAAAAATGAGTCATGAATCGGGTGGGAATAGGGATTCCTGCCAAGCTTCACATGGATAAAAAGTTTATTCTTGAAGCATCAACTTTAGACTATAACTATTTGTACGATTTCCCAGGATACATCTAGCGGTATGAAAAAAAATTCCAAACAATCTCTTTATGAAATTTACATTTCTAACTGCAATAGAAACCCGAAGACGTTTACTTTCTTCTGTATATACTTGCCCTGATAGTAGTTTTCGATACAATTGCGTAAAAGTTTTTTCTGTGAATGTGAGGGTCGCAATCACATTCGTACAAAAGAAAATGTTACCCACGCGTCGAACAATATTTTTTGACGTGAAGTCGTACTTTACGCAAATTTTAATGAAAACAGTACTTTTTGATACAAGTGTGAACATTTTTTTCTGCGAATGCGAAGTGTTATGGCCCGGGAGAGAAGTGCGCGGGAAAAAATAAAAGTATGCGTAAAGTTGCTCTCCTTCGGCCTGGGCATCAATCTTGTATCGAAAACTACTATTAGATACTATTTCAGAATAAGAATTTTTCACATTCTAAAATTATACCAGATTTGAGCTATAGTAGTAAAATGCGGGCCAAACATCTTTTATAAACGGCGATACTTCTTAAATGGTTGCATTTAGTATTTTAATACATAGTAAGAACAGCTACGAATGTTGTCTGGTCTACATTTTACTACTTAAGTAGGACACTATCCGTTATTCTTCGTGCCTCGTCAAGTCTCAATTGTGGTTAGATATACATTTTATAAAGAAACTGTTCCGGAATTTCATTTTTTAGTATTGTTAAGACGTATCCTGAAAAAATGTACAAGTTATAGTCTGAAGTTGATGCTTTAAGGCGAATACATTTTTTATCCTGGTGAAGCATGGCAGGAATCCCTATTCCCACATAATTGCTGCCTCATTTTTACATTTAAACCATATTATTGATCAATTACTTCTAGTATTTTGCAATTTTAAGTGTCGAAGATGTTAGTAAACAAATACAAAAAATACAAAAATAATATGCAGACCAAAAGGAAGTTTGGTTTTCTTTATAAATCTGATCTCATATTTCATTCAGAAAACAGGTCGATCAATAGCTCTGAAAAGAAACCCGAATGCTGAAGTGGTTAAATAATAAAAGTACGACACTAATTCATAGAATTCCTTTTTTTCTAAAATGAGTTGACGCGCTGTAATTCTTACAAATATTTTCTCACAAGTTAAGAAATACGACATTGGGAATGGAAAAACGCACGCACGCACGCTAGGGTGGGTCGACAAACATTTTTTTTTTTTAAATACTATGGGCACCACAAAACAAGGTTCCATGAATTTTTTCAGATTTTTTATCACACTTTTATTTCTGCCGCATCAGCCATGAAGTTTAACATTAGTTTTAAATGAGGAAAAACCCGCACACGACATTAAAAACAATAATGATACACATGCGGTAAATTAGTGCACGAGTGCGAATGTAGTATGAACCGATGTATGAGTAAGTATGAACCGATGGCGAGTGCATTAAGAATGAATTATATATCGAACGGCAACATTTTTTCTCGTAGTGCATAGTTTGTGAATCCGTTTATGATTAAAAAAAAAAACCTTTGTTGATCATAACAAAATTTCTTGAGTTGGACATTTTCGTAAATTTCTGTGCATATTTTCTATACCGAATCGTGGTTCGGAGATTTATCGACATTCCAATTAAACTAATCAAATATATTGATTTAAAATCTGCGACCTCTGAATGATCCCCTCAAATATTAATTTCAAACTTTGAATGGCTAAAAAATGAGTCGTTATAAACATCATCGATCTAGTTATATAATTATAATTATTAAATAAAAATGATATAATTAGAATAATATAGCAACCGAATATCGTCTTTTAGACTACTTACGTTTTCCAAGAACTTTGCAAAATTGCGTTGGGATATCTTGAGAGTCATTCTCCTGACTTGGTTTGAGGGGCGTAGAAAGAATAGTTTTCAGTTCATCCACGGTATTAGTAAGAAGTGATGGACCTTGGGTAAACGACACAGCTTGATTTCCTTCACGTGCAAGTAAATCTTTTTCCAAGTTTAGAAGTGTTTGATATCTCTGCTGTAGCTTAACAATGGACAGTGCTAATTTATGCCTTGCCCCTTTCGTAACCCCTTGCTCTGCCAAACTCTCTTCTGTCAATTGAAGCATCTCTTCGTAATTTAAAGTTACGAATAAGTAACTGTATTTGTGTAATCGCAATGTTTTTAACCAAGTCGGTACATCTGTTGTTAAAAATAATTTGATTATTAGATCACGTTATTCTCATACCGATATTGTGCAAAATTAATAAATTACATAAACTACCTCTCATCCCTGTCGCAAGAGGTCGTGCTGATGCTTCGTCGAGACGTCCTTCACTTCCACTACTTGCACAAGAACTTTGAGGACTGAGGGGACCGATACCTATAAGTCCACCTATTCAACAAACAATATTTGCTAAATCTGTACAGCAAAATGCATATTAACTAAATATTGACTTATCTTTATAATGAAACATATTGAAAATGTAGCAAAGAAAATATTATTTAACCAACAAAGTCATCAATTGCATATTAATTTGAACGATGTTTTCAGTTCTAAATTACACTAGAAGTACTGAAAGCAGTAATAATAAATAACATTAAATGCAATCTAAAAATTCTTGGAAATATATAAATAAAGATATCGTATCATTTTTCGGTTGCGCAGTTGTTACACCTATCGACGCAATTCCTTTAGAGTCGTGCACACTTATTTGGGAAGATATTGTATTGTATTCTATAGAGTTACTAAACAAGTGATTGACCACGCATTCGATTAAACAATTGTTATAGTATTTCATTATCATTAAACAATAGAATGACTGTAGGGGCAGTGCGTAATTTCACGATCGCGTTTTTCTATTATGAAGGACATTTATGATAATTAATAGGATAACCCTCTTAAAGATATCAGTTTTCTAAGCTCTCATTGCTTCTGCATTGCCTGAATTAATATTGTATTGAGTAAATAAAAATAATTATACGTAATGTACGGAATTATTCTATTCTCGTTCAGAATAGTTGACGTAATCTGCCAAATGCTAGAGGAAGCTTTATTAAATATATTTTGAAAAATTAAGGCTGACATGTAGAATCAATCCCGAATTTTTAACTTCATGAATAACCCAGACAAATCACCGATTAATTATGTGACACATATCATACTTCGCTATATGAATGCAAGGTATCCCGAGCATGCTTTCCAACAATTATTAATATTTTGGAAATACTACAGTGGCGCAGCTTGTCCAATGTAATATTCATTGAATATCGAGATTAATGTAAGACATGTGGTGTATCAGATTGTAATTTTGAGTGGATATTAACAGATACTTGTTATATTGGATAAGTTTTTATCCGTGTCGTCTTATAGGATTTATGAATTATACATCAATTGTAAATATTATGAAGAATAAGGTTAATTTCGTGAATTGAGGAATCCAACAGGTAATCTCTGACGTTATGTAAATATTGCTTTTGTTATTTACAATTAGATCAGACTGACAAGTAACTCTACCCATGTGACAGATGGCAATTTTTCTTAAATATGGATATGATAATTGAAGAATCCATTTTTTTCATCCACGGTAAAATGTAGTTATGGGGTGAAACAGTGGCCCTACACAGTGAGCTTGAACCCTCAACAGGTTTACCGAAAATGGTGACGAAATCGGCCAAGGCAGTTTGATTCTTAATGATTTATATAATATATATAATGATATATTTCAGATTTTTTGCTATGAAAGTTGGCAAATTTTGAAAAATATCAGTATTCGGCGATTATCTCAGTGCTTGTACGGTTAAAATACATCAGGTATGAATTGAATATCGTGAAATTATCTACAATAATGGTTCAATGCACCTTTTCCATAAAGCCGATCCTTGTTACTAAAAATGGCACGGAAAGAATACATTGCGCCGCGCACGGATCGCTAGAGACCAAGTCCCGTACGTATAGCAATTAACATCGCGCCTTTTTTAAATTAAATATGTACGCATGTACGCAAACGCATACTTACGCACTTATACGCGCTGTTATATTCGTAACAGATGACAGATAGTTATGTGAACCGATAATTATGATCAGATTATATTATATCAGGAAACGAGATAATCGCCGAATACTGATATTTTTCCAATTTTTCCAACTTTCATATAAAAAAAATCTGAAATAGGATCAGCTAGGATTTCACCTTTAACGGAATATGAATCTATAAATCATTAAGAATCAAACTGCCTTGGCCGATTTCGTCACCATTGTAGGTAAACCTGTTGAGGGTTCAAGCTCACTGTGCCTAGATAAAGGTTAAATAGAAAAATTCCGATATCTTTGAGACTAGCGAAGGGAATTGGATGATTTTCAGCACACATGTATCGTTCGATAAAAGGCGAAAATCAGAAGTATACTGGAGGGAAGGGTGATTACCGGATAAACTACCCCTAAAATAAATGATTTTGTTAAAAAAATCGAGGTTGAGCCCATTAATCTGACATCGTGACATCTCTAAAGGTTTGGTGCGGAAGGCTAATTAAGGAACATGTACTGTTTTTTCTTTTCTAATAAATATTTGGATAATAATCAACCTCTACATTTTCCCACTAGTTTGGTATTGTGCATAAAATACCTCGTGAAATTGTATATTTCAACACTTGGAACCGTGTAAGATATTAGTTTTTGAACTTGCTGAATCAAATCAGATGTTCAAAATTCAATGTGGTATACGATATAACGTAAGAAATTTCAAAAAATGACTCGAATAAACAGCATATTTCAATATTAACATGCTGCTTGAAAATACAACAAAAAATTAACCTTAAGCATTTGCTTTATTTACGCATAGTGACTAAAGTGTGATGCAAATCTTCTATAATATTAATCTACTTCAGTCTGAATGTTCACGTCATTTTCTACGAATCTCTCCCTTCCATGTGAAATCCGATAGTAAAACGTCCCTTTCCTTCCGTCGATTTTGGCCCCGAGTAGCTACTCGGAAAAGGCTGGTAGGAGTATATCCTACCCTGAACCAGCTACCTGGGAAAAGGAAAATGAAACCATGCTGTTTTCTTTTTTCTAAAGGCTTCCCCTTCCATTTCATTGTGCTTGCTTTTCCTTCTATATCGTTTACCGTTTCTATATAGAGTGTTTTCACATTTGATTTCATTCAGTCTCCAACTAGCATTCTGGATAGCTAGGCAGTCATCTACATAGATCAGGTAAGAAGTACGAAATTACGCTGGGAGTACAAAGTACGGTATTGTATTCCGTGTCCGGGGTCGTCGAACATGTAGTCCAGGTAACGCGCCCCGTAGTTTTTCATTTTTAACATTGAAACCATCTTAAGGTCATGCTGGTGGCAACTACGCTGTTAATTTCTTGTGAATATATATATGAATTAAGAAACGTTACGGTATTGGCGATGTAATAAATAAAATAATGAAATAAATCGTTCTTCCTTTACGACTTTTAGAAATAAGATTTCATAACATAACAATTTATTAAATATTTGTATCAATTTAACAAAATTCACATCCATTCTAATAAAAGACACACCAAAAATTTCACATTCCGAGCGAGCTGTAGCGCGCGAGGAAATAACGCTCGTATTATATAGAACCACAGTCTTGTGCAAAATTTTATAAAATTTGTTTTCAAAATCGAACTGGAAAGAAATGCTACAAAGTTCCTTCACAATTTGAAGGCTTTAGTACAAATTAAATATAATTGATTCCAGGAACGAGGGGACATTTTTCAGAAGTGCTGTATTTCAGAAACCTATTGTTACAAAAATCGAAAGATTATCATAAAACACTGAAAACAAGTTAATGGTATTACTTTCGGCGTCATTGACTGCGAATTTAAATTAAAAATTATTTTTGGATTTTTAATTGAACCATCTATTAATAACTGGGGATTCGGAGAACAAATTTCGGTGAACATTACATAATGTTTTCACTCTATTGAAAATATCAAGAAACTTAAAAAATAAAGCGCGGTGACTTTCTTGAAAAATTGATTTAGTTGCAATAAATCTCGGTTACTCAGCTTGTGCAGATCCTTCTTTGTGACCAGATAACGGACACAGATTTATCTATTGATAGAGTTCACAGCAAACCTTCTTTTAATTTTAAATAAAATAACCCCTGGAAAATCTAGGTTAATATATGGTTCTCGGGATGGTTTAAATTTAGCTTACCCGTCAGCTGACAGCTCGTCCACGGACGGAGACAATGATGAATTCATTAAGCACTCTTTGGCTCAAACAAATGAACCTGATTTTTCACTTAAAGTTCCTCCTTTAAATAAAAATAACGCCACTCAAATGCGAGTTCAACGTTCTCTGTGGTAGCTGTACTGCCATATCGGCTGTTTTAAAGAATGTAAGTTCTGTAAATATAGATGAAATATCTCTTGTAATAGATACAGTAGAGTCCCGGTATATTTACCCGCTCTGTTACTCGTCTTCCCCTCCCGGCTCCTTATATTTGTCAAAAGCAGGGAAGTGCCGCTTCTCCAACTCTCCTGAGTCGCATTACGTTAGTAACGTCACAGCAGACCCTTCCTGAGGCCCCAGCGCGCAAGGTGGGGGAAATAAAGAGCGGCGGCAGACAAATATAACCAGACGGAACTGTCAAATAATGTCAAATAATAAAAGATAATCAGTTTTATTAGGGCAATTCTACGCCAACTGATCGTGAGATTTTTAGATGATCTCACTTATTTTTATGAAATTGTGCAGATATGTTCTTTTATATATGTAGAATGAAAACCCATAAGGCATGTTTCAAAATTTTGAAAAGTTCTTGAGTTTTCACATATCCAAATGTTTGAACTCTTTTTTTAAAAACATATGTAGTTTTTTACTTAATTTTAATGAAAACAAGTTTTTTTGGGATAACTCACAATACAAATTTTTTTTTTACCAAAAAAAGACCAAAAAAAATTTGTCACCGTACACCGTGAAGTCTCGAGCCAACAAGAATGTCAGGATCGATTGCGCCCTCGCTGCCAATTCTGGCATTGAAGTCACCATCGATCACTAAGAGCGAATCAGGATGAACAGATATAAGCGAGTCAAGGACACTCTGGAGGCCCGACAAATCGGTTGCAATATTGGGCGCAAGACTAAAATAAACATTACAAATAATAACATTGACCGGTACGACCCCCAACCCAACTTTTCCACTTCACTTCCGTCCGTCGTCGCCTGCAAAACCGAACTTATTCCCCGCGGGCCACAAAAACCGCACGGCACGCCGGATAGTAATAGAGGGCGCCAGACGAGCCGAGACTCGACACATTTATAGACGCGCCGCATGCGCAGGCGTGCCCGCTAGCTCAGCCCCGAGTTCCTGGCTCGGCAAGGAAGAGGGCGGTATTCTCTGGCGCAGATGAACGACTATGCGACCTCGGCCGTCGAGGACGGTTCACTATGTTTCTCGCGCCCCAAATTATGGACGTTAAATTTGATTCTCGATTCCCCGTTACGCGGCGACACACGATTCCCCGACGCAGAGCTCGACAGGGACTTTCCGAAGCGCGCTGCCTTGCGACGGACTCGGTCGGGACTTTCGCACGCGGCCGCGGCCTCCTGAGACGAACCCGTCTAGGAATCGTCCGGTAAGCGCTCGCCCTCCCTAATACGCCACTACACTACCTACACGAACTTATACGAATCACGTACCGAAATTACATTGAACGACGTTATCCGAACCACACGAAACTTTACCGAAACCGAATAAATTCACCGATTATACCCTTTTACTGAAATCTACTTATCGCGGACAAATCACCGAAATTACACTATATGGAACCCACTCGAACTCACTAACGAACCGATTAAATCCCGAATTCCCTAATTTAACCATCTGCACTTTTGGTGAACGATACTAAATTTGCACGAATCACCCGGACGCTATCGTTTTACCCCGGACACCGCTATTCAAGTCAACACACTCATACTTATACACAACAACTTTAGCGTCTCCGTAGAGTCAGTTAGCCTCACATAAAAAAACATAACAAAAACACGGCACGACCTTCTGGCAGTGCAAGATAACCTTGCCCCCACAAAGATTGCTCGTGAATCGGCAATCTACACGGAAAAAAGTCCGCGCATATACAGTCAGGGCAGCACGTGCGCTGGTAATAGCGATCCCGCCTTTCCGTATCAACAATGGTGCACCGACCATGAGAGTACGGCGCTGTGAGCGCCACTGGAAAGAACGAACCCTCTCCATTTAAATACGAGGCTGAGTGAGCATCAGTTTTTTGAGTGCACACGAGCATCAAGATTCTCATTAGGGTTACCAGACGTATTCATTTATAACCGGACCCTCTAACTCTAAAACTATGAGCTTCTATAAGAAAATGCTAAGAATGAGTTGTTTTGAAAAAGTAATTTATTTGATAATAGGTGTATGAGAATCTATCATCCGGCGTTGCTTAATACATATTTCATAATCATGTTGAATGCATCGATTGTCCGGATCAGTGACATGTTGGATGAAATAATTTCACACCAATTTTTTTTTGACGTTTCGATGACCATGTCCATTATTATCAGAACTAAATAGTTTATTAATTATGAATAAATACATTAATTTAACAAAAATAATATTTTATGTAAAAAAAAAATATAACCCACCGCGTAAATACTTAATTAATAAGAAATTCTTTCATCCAACATGTCACTGATCCGGACAATCAATACATTCAACATGATTATGAAAATAAAAATAAGTAATTTATTTGATATAAAATTAATTTTCGTTTAATATTTTTGTTTGTGTGAGTCTTATATCCATGAAATGTGACAAATGAAAAGAAAGGAGTTTTATGCAAAAATGGAAACTTTTCCACAAACGTAAAGTTATGTTTTTTTTTACACGGGTGAGCAAAATGTAGAGGCATTTTTTTTTTAAATTATAATTTATTTATGAAAAATTCTGAAAAAAATTTGGGGTATTCACTTATGAATTCTACGAGTTTTTTGTCCTTTGCAATTTTTGCCAAAAGTTGATAGTTCTTTGGGGGAAAAAATCCTAAACTATAATATTGGAAATTCATTTCCTCGAAAACTATCAACTTTTCGAAAAAATTGCAAAAAACAAATAACTCTTACAATTTATCAGAGAATACACTAAATTTTTTTTCAGAATTTTTTGTAAATAAATTACAATTTTGAACAAAATGTTGAAAAAAAATTTCTCAAAATATCATCAAAAAATTTTGAAAAAATCCCACTATGTCGCTTGATGAATTTTAAGAACTTTTCATTCTAGGCATTTTTTTTAAAGTTTGTAGTTTTTGAGTTAGAGCGTCCAGAAATTTCTCAAAGAAATTTTCATTGTTTACGCCATTTTGAAGTCGTTAGAATGATGTAGAGTATAAAAGTAAAATTTTGTCTTAAAATTCAACTATTTTATGTACCATTATGCAAGGTTTCAACAAAATTCCAATATTCTAATAGCTCGAAAAAAATTGATAAGAATAAAAAATTCCCAATTTTTTGGAAATCTTTTTCATATTCGGCGCCATATTGGAATTTCTGACGGCTGAAACTCAATTTTGACCTCGGAATCTTGAACAGCGACCTCGAAAATTGTAGGATACGTACCTCTCAATTGTTTTCAAATTTGATTTTCATACGAAATACTTGTTTGAAAATGAAGTATAAAAATGGTCATTTCAGGCGTTAATGGGTTAAACAGACAATCGATGCATTCAACATGATTATGAAATATGTATTAAGCAACGCCAGATGATAGATTCTCATACACATATTATCAAATAAATTACTTTTTCAAAACAACTCATTCTTAGCATTTTCTTATAGAAGCTCATAGTTTTAGAGTTGAGCGTCCGGTTATAAATGAATACGTCTGGTACACGGAAAAACCCTTTAGGAGAGCTGTTCACCCAAACCGGGCGGGCAGCCCTCCCGCAGCCCTTTTAACTTTTCAAATGATGATTAAAAATATAAGGGCGTAAAGATAAATTTTTGTTTTAATAGATATCGATTCATACTATTATTAAGAAAGTTTATGCTATATTTTTAGACTATCAAATTACTTATATGGTTTATAAAGATCGTTAAAAGCGTAAAAACCGGCACTTTTCCCATTTTAACGCTTCCGTATCAAAAACAGAGCAAAAAAGAGTAAAATTGCAGTAAAGCTTTCCTGTAGAGCGTGAAATTTCCTACAAAAAAGTCACGGGCAGCGATAGTGTAACATTAATAGTTTGGCCAGAAAGAAAACACGAATTTAAACAGAATATTCCGAATATTTTACATTGGTTATCGATCAAACTGCAAGTTGACGTTCCAGTGTTATTTCTGGCTAAACTATTAATATTAGACTAGGGCTGCCACTGACTTTTTTGTAGGAAATTTCACGCTCTACAGAAAAGCTTGCAAATTGCAAAGCGTGCAATTTTACTCTATTTTGCTCTGTTCTTGATACGGAAGCGTTAAAATGGAAAAAGTGCCGGTTTTTACGCGTTTAACGATCTTTATAAACCATATAAGTAATTTGATGGTCTAAAAATAGTGCATAAACTTTCTTAATGATAGTATGAATCCATATTTATTCAGAAAAAGATTTATTTTTACGCTCTTATATTTTTAATCATCATTTGAAAAGTTAAAAGTGCCGCGGGAGCGCTACCCGCCCGGTTTGGGTGAGCAGCGCTCCCAAAAGTTTTTCCGTGTAACCTTAATGAGAATCTTGATGCTCGTGTGCACTCAAAAAACTGATGCTCACTCAGCCTAGTATTTAAATGGAGAGGGTTCGTTCTTTCCAGTGGCGCTCACAGCGCCGTACTCTCCTGGTCGGTGCACCATTGTTGATACGGAAAGGCGGGATCCCTATTACCAGCGCACGCGCTGCCCTGACTGTATATGCGCGGACTTTTTTCCGTGTAGGTAACTTAACCGCGCGGAGGGCCCGGTCCAGTTAGTAGCGATAAAGAATCTTTTCGAGATATTATACGCGAAAAGAAATTTTCCCGGAAAATAACCATAGAGAAATTCGCGGCCAAAGCAGAAAGTTACCGAAACACGATACGAACCTAAGACCCGACTTAGATAAACGAAGGCGATTCGCGTTTTTCACTTTTACTTTCACTCACGAAAACGGCAGCGGACAATCGGAAAAGCGCATTTTATTTAAACAACCGTGAGCACAAAGAATCGAGTTACTGGAATACGGAAAGACTTCGTAGTCGAAAAGTATTCGTGATCAGGGCTGTTTGTACCTTTTTGATGACCAGACGTACCTCCAGACTTCAGGGCAACTACGAACGGACTGGCGCCCAGTGATTCAGGATGCTCAAATGTCCGGACGCCGATATTCAAACGGTAATTAAGCGACCTTACCACAACGGAATAAACTGTTGAAGTATCGTCCAGGGTTCTTGAGGTCGCTGATCACGAATTTGGGGTCAAAGTATTAAAATTCAAAATGGCGGATTCAAAATGGCGGACCAAAAATATAAAAATAATACATTTAGGTCAGAAAATATGTACTCGGGGGTTTTTGAGGTCGCTGATTACAAATTTGGGGTCCAAGTATTAAAATTCAAAATGGCGGACCAAAAATCTAAAAATAATACATTTCGGTCAGAAAATATGTACTCGGGGGTTTTTGAGGTCCCTGATCACGAATTTGGGGTCAAAGTATACAAATTCAAAATGGAAGGGATGCAAAATGATGAGCAGCGTTCACAGAATATGCTTATGCATCTTGCTGTTAGTTCACAATTTTATAAATTGATGATGGTGATTCAAAATTGCTCAAACATTGCGTTTCGAAACATTCTTGGGATTTTAAAATTCAATATTCCATATAAAAGATTGTAAAATAAATATTCATAACTTTTAGTGCTTACTCTTAGCGCAACTCAGAGCTAACGGCGAGGACGTAGTAAGCTTCTAGCTCCATTTTTTTTAAGCTTTTATAATTTTTTTGTTTTTATTATTTTTTTTTTATTTTTTGACTTTTTTAAATTTTTCATTGCTTTTATTATTAAGGAATTTTTTACATTTTGTTTGTTAATAACGCTTCCTCGTTTCTTCGTCGTCTTCATCCTCTAATTCCGACTATGCCTGTTCTTCTCTTTCCGGGATTAAAAGTTCCATTGCCTCAAGGTACATCTCTTTTTGGTTCTTTTTTTTTTTTTATAGAAATTTTTAAAGAGGAAATATACGGATCGCTTGTAAGTAAAAGCATATGCATGATGTCCGTATTCGTTTGTATTCTACTATTTTTTCGCGCGTAATGTAGTCTAAAGTGCCTAAACTCTTTGTGCCTTGCTTCTACTGACTCTTCAGATAACTGCCCAATAGGAACAAGCGCATGTTTAATTATTTCGCTGCCATGCAGCAATATTTTATGGACACTTGCTGTTCGTTAGCCGATTACATGGGAATTTACGCTAAAAAATGTGAATTAAAAATGACTCAATCTATTTTTCCTACTTCAATCTAAATACCTACTTTATCGGCTGAGTACTTTAGATCCCCCATAATAACAGATTATTATTTAAATTCACGATTTTTAGACATTTGTCAAAAAAAAACCGCTATAAGCACAGATATACTTAGTTATAACTTTATATAATTTGTAGGTAATTGTGTATAAATCATTATTATTTTTTATTTGTCATATTCTACCAAAACATATTATTTTTGGCACGTCATTTTGATTTTTAATGTTTTGATCTCAGGTTCGTAATAAACGACCTCAAAAACCTCAGAGTACGTACGTATCCACTGACCAAAATATATTATTTTTAAAATTGTTGGTCCGCCATTTTGAATCCGCCATTTTGAACGTTGATGTTTTGATCCCAAATTCGTAATCAGCGACCCCAAACACCCTACACTATACTTCAACAGTTTATTTCGTTGTGTTAAGGTCGCTTAATTACCGTCTGAATATCGGCGTCCGGACATTTCAGCGTCCTGAATCACTATGCGCCATTTTGAATCCGCCATTTTCAGTTTTGCTAGCTAAATCAATCACAAAATCGTAATCAGCGACCCCATAAACCCTTTTATGTGCCGAAATAATTAAATTTTTCTGATATACAAATTCGTACTTTAAAGGATTAACCAGTACCTAAGCATTCAGTTTAATGAATTCAAAAATCAAGGATTTCAAACATTTTTTTCTCAAAAAAATGCATGTAACTGCATTCGGTTCAAGTGGCTTTGTGTAGTCCAGATGTTGTCCTTCATCGACGTATTTTTCTTTTTCCGGGCATTTTTGGGCGTTTTTACTAAGTCACATTTTAATTTTGGATGACATGTTTTTTCTATATATAGAAGATCGCCATTTTTTTTGTACATTTATGTGAAATAAATCGTATTCCTAATATATGAAATTTGTAGTTCTGAATGATACTAGTTAAATGATACCAAATACAATTGTAAAAAACATTATATCTCGGAAAAAATTTGTGTTGAAAGATAACCCAAATTTTAGATAATATTTATAAGTTTTTATATAATGAAAGTACAACGTCGATAATAATGCCCCAGTTCACTTAATTACAGAATAATAATTGATATTCTAAAGTAGGGGTATCTGACACACTTCTTATAACAGTAATAGTTAAAAATAACGTCCAGAAAAATAATGTCCAGAGATTCGAGCATCTTGAATCACTGTGTGGCGATCCGACGCGCCGGTGGCAATCGTACCGCTTACGCCGCGCCGGTCGCTGTTTACCCTTTCTATACCGCGATCTTGATAGTAGGGAGGGACCCGGCGACCGTATGGGCATACCTTCGTCCTTCTTTCTTACGCCTTCTCGAACGTTCCCGGAGTTTCGGCATGTCGCGTTCGCTTTCCCTCTTCTTCGCGAACGTTCCAGAATCCCCACTCGTCGTTCCCCCCTGCACGCTCGTAACAAGCAGCGTGCTTGACGGTATACGATGGATGTTTACGTCTTGTACTTCTGGAATTCGAAAACAAGGCCTTCCTTGATCCGACTTCCAAAACAAAGCAATTACGAATACCAATGTTTATGCCTGAAATATTTATCGCATGCAATATATTATTTCAGAAAATAATCAAAATAAAATTAAATGATAAACTTGAATTGATTAAATGATAGAATTTGAATGGCGAGCAATAATAGTTGACCAATCATAGCGCGCGGTAGGCCCGCCGCCAGGTACGTCTGTACCAAGAGCGCCGCGGGCGCTACATTCGGCGGCCCCTCTTGCGTACTTTCCGTATAAGTCGCGTCAGCTGTTTTGCCGAGCAGTCCAAAATGGAGCGTATGATGTGCATGATCATTGTCGCTTCCGTGTGTTCTTTTCTCGTCTTTATTCGTCGGGTCGAGTATTGCAAAGTATCGGGTTTTCAGGGCAATAAAAAAGAAAAGAGGTGGAATTTAAATAAATGACGTGCTGTGAAGGTGAAGTGTTTATTTTGGCAAGTTAATAGTGTGTGTTGGTTTAACCTGTCATTATCTTCTCACATTTCCAATTCCCTAATTTTCATTTAAGAAGATGGCTCTGTTTCATAGTCAAGAAGTATGTAAGTTATAAAATGTCAAATCTTCTTATGCATAACGCTTTTTCTTAAGTGAAAAGTACTTTAAACGGTATTTCTTGGTAAAAAACTGACATTATTAGTAAGTTATTATTAAGACGGGGAAAATAAGATGTACTTCATAAAGTCGTTCTGAAATGGTTTCAAGATTCGCATATGTCTTATTAAAGCTATTTTATAATGAAACTCGAGGAAAATAAGTCGAATTTGTGTAAGATACCCGTAGCTGAAAGCACGATTTAAGCATTTACATTGTTCTTAAGTCAACTTGGACCCCGACTTGGAAAAATCGATTCTTAGGAAAGAACTTAATTATCACTCAACGACTATGACAGATGAGAATCTTATAACCATTTAAGAATTACTTTATGAAGTATATCTCCTTTTCCCTGTCTTAAGAATAACTCATTTCTTCACTGTGAAATAGAGCTACCATCTTAAGAACTCATTCAAGTAGTACTTCATGGTAAGTATTTCTCACACGACTATGAATTCGGGCCTTAAATATTGCTTATCTGAGAACAGACTTAATGCTGTTAGGTAGGTATAAATATGTTATTCGGGTCTCTGTGCAAGTAAAAAGAAGGAATGATATTGCGGTCTATAGCAAAACGTCTAATGGTAAGTATTATAGCAGTGTTGATGTTACAAAATTGCCATATAAATATTAATTTCGCATGATATTAAACTAATAAAATGTATTAATTAATTATAAAATAAATAAGATCTCAAATCAGATCACAATCTGTCAAATGTATTTGGCAAAAATTATACAGGTTACTGACAATTAAAAGATTGAAGTTTTAAAATTTAAATAATATTAATGAAAAATTATAACATTAAACGATATTCATTGATATTAAGATATTTTATTTTTATTTTCTGCAGCATTTTTTAACCTTAATTTAAAATTTTGAGTAGCACTCTTAAGACAGGTTTCACTCGATTTGCATAATCCCATATGTGATTGAACACTGATCAACGACTAAAAATTCCAGCCTCAGTCTCAAGTCTCCAAATCGAGTTTGGGATCTCGATACCTGTCAGATGTATGGGACAAAAATTGTATAGGTTACCGATGACCAAATAATTTCAGTATCGAAATTTAAGTAATATTAATAAAAAAAATAATACAATTAAACGATATTTGTTGATATTAAGATGTTGTATTCTGCTTTTCAAGAACTTTTCTTAATTAAAATTTTTAATTTTTATCAACACAGATTCTGAAATCTCGAACTCGATTAGGAGACTTGAATCGATGTTATAAGAATTTAAATGTATTATTGTTATTCCAGTCATTGTTTTATTAACAAACAAGAAAATTAAATTATGCTGGATATGAGGAGCATTCATTGAAAACAGCATGATTTTTTGCAGTACATATTAAGTATGAATCAGTGTAAATAAAAAGCAAAGAGCTTAATTAAATAACAAAATTTAATGTTAAAATTAATATTGAATTCAACCATCGTTTTGTATAAATTCTCCTTAAATTTTTGGTGCGGAATGACTGGAAATTTTTCAGTACTTCTTTACACAATCTTTAATGTTATCACTCTTAACTATTTTTAAAAATACATATTACTTAATGTTGAATGGGATTTTCAAATTCTAGATTGGTTTATTCCAGTTACCGGAAAGATTAACCGGACCAATTTACTTAAATTAAAAAAAAAAAAATTATTTACCAGAATTGTTGGAGGACATGTCACTGGACAAAGGGAGGCAACTTTGGTTCCGAAACGATGGTGCCCCAGCACATTATTCGAGGGATGCATGGGACGTTTTAAATAGGAAATTTCCTGGAGCTTGGATCAACAGAAAAAGGTCCCATTAACTGGCCAGCACGTTCCCCAGATCTGAATCCTTTGGATTATTTTCTTTGGGGACACATAAAAGAATGCGTGTATCGGCAACCATGCAATACTGTCGAAGAACTGGAGGCAAAAATACGAAATGTATTTCAGGCCGTGTCACCGGAAATGATTCAGCGAACAACCACCAACTTAATAAGGCGTGCACAACGAAATGCGAGGTGGTCATTTCGAACATTTGTTATAATTCCTTTTTTTTATGTTATAAAATGTATTAATATTTTAAAAATGTTTGAATTATATTAAATTCAATGTTAATTTTAACATTAAATTTTTTTATTTAATTAAGCTCTTTGCTTTTTATTTACACTGATTCATACTTAATCTGTACTGCAAAAAATCATGCTGTTTTCAATGAATGCTCCTCATATCCAGCATAATTTAATTTTCTTGTTTGTTAATAAAACAATGACTGGAATAACAATAATACATTTAAATTCTTATAACATCGATTCAAGTCTCCTAATCGAGTTCGAGATTTCAGAATCTGTGTTGATAAAAATTAAAAATTTTAATTAAGAACAGTTCTTAAAAAACAGAATACAACATCTTAATATCAACAAATATCGTTTAATTGTATTATTTTTTAAATTAATATTACTTAAATTTCGATACTGAAATTATTTGGTCATCGGTAACCTATACAATTTTTGTCCCATACATCTGACAGGTATCGAGATCCCAAACTCGATTTGGAGACTTGAGACTGAGGCTGGAATTTTTAGTCGTTGATCAGTGTTCAATCACATATGGGATTATGCAAATCGAGTGAAACCTGTCTTAAGAGTGCTACTCAAAATTTTAAATTAAGGTTAAAAAATGCTGCAGAAAATAAAAATAAAATATCTTAATATCAATGAATATCGTTTAATGTTATAATTTTTCATTAATATTATTTAAATTTTAAAACTTCAATCTTTTAATTGTCAGTAACCTGTATAATTTTTGCCAAATACATTTGACAGATTGTGATCTGATTTGAGATCTTATTTATTTTATAATTAATTAATACATTTTATTAGTTTAATATCATGCGAAATTAATATTTATATGGCAATTTTGTAACATCAACACTGCTATAATACTTACCATTAGACGTTTTGCTATAGACCGCAATATCATTCCTTCTTTTTACTTGCACAGAGACCCGAATAACATATTTATACCTACCTAACAGCATTAAGTCTGTTCTCAGATAAGCAATATTTAAGGCCCGAATTCATAGTCGTGTGAGAAATACTTACCATGAAGTACTACTTGAATGAGTTCTTAAGATGGTAGCTCTATTTCACAGTGAAGAAATGAGTTATTCTTAAGACAGGGAAAAGGAGATATACTTCATAAAGTAATTCTTAAATGGTTATAAGATTCTCATCTGTCATAGTCGTTGAGTGATAATTAAGTTCTTTCCTAAGAATCGATTTTTCCAAGTCGGGGTCCAAGTTGACTTAAGAACAATGTAAATGCTTAAATCGTGCTTTCAGCTACGGGTATCTTACACAAATTCGACTTATTTTCCTCGAGTTTCATTATAAAATAGCTTTAATAAGACATATGCGAATCTTGAAACCATTTCAGAACGACTTTATGAAGTACATCTTATTTTCCCCGTCTTAATAATAACTTACTAATAATGTCAGTTTTTTACCAAGAAATACCGTTTAAAGTACTTTTCACTTAAGAAAAAGCGTTATGCATAAGAAGATTTGACATTTTATAACTTACATACTTCTTGACTATGAAACAGAGCCATCTTCTTAAATGAAAATTAGGGAATTGGAAATGTGAGAAGATAATGACAGGTTAAACCAACACACACTATTAACTTGCCAAAATAAACACTTCACCTTCACAGCACGTCATTTATTTAAATTCCACCTCTTTTCTTTTTTATTGCCCTGAAAACCCGATACTTTGCAATACTCGACCCGACGAATAAAGACGAGAAAAGAACACACGGAAGCGACAATGATCATGCACATCATACGCTCCATTTTGGACTGCTCGGCAAAACAGCTGACGCGACTTATACGGAAAGTACGCAAGAGGGGCCGCCGAATGTAGCGCCCGCGGCGCTCTTGGTACAGACGTACCTGGCGGCGGGCCTACCGCGCGCTATGATTGGTCAACTATTATTGCTCGCCATTCAAATTCTATGCATCGGATCGAAATTTTGTATTAAACTTTTTTGCTCAGAATGATGTCAAGATTCACCCCCTACAATATTATTAGGGAGTTCTCGGACACTCTGTATATTAAATATATTAATTTCTTCAAAGATCTAAACCTATGTATCAGGTTTACTGTGCTACGATTCACTGTGCGTCGCGCCGAAGCGGCATTACTTCTACTATCTGCGTTGTATATCTCATAGAGAACAACTTAAGCACACTCTGGAAAATGACTATTTCTATGTAAAAAATGGCCAGCTTTCGATCTAAAGTATAAAAAAGAATATTAAAAATACACTTTTTGAGATATAACATGTTTTATAATGAAAATGAAAAATTTTGCGAAAACTACCTACACCATTGGAAAGCTGACGCGAAAAAATACATCAGAAATATGTATTACATATTTTTTTTAGGTTCATTTAAATAGCGCAAACGAGAGTTAGAAGTAACGTGATTTGGTGCCTGAGCGTCGCGCTGGGAGGATCGGGGCGAAACGCCCCATATGTATTTGAAATGAAACGAATATATATCAGTCAATATCGAAATTATGTTACTCACCTGATATGTACTTATTTTTTAAGCTGTGGTGTATGGGTAATGTCTTTGTGTTAAAAATTGAAATCAACAATAAGATGTCAGAATTAGTGAATAAAGTATAAAGGATAAATCGAAAACTGCTTTTGCCCGTCTTATATTAAAAAAGCTCGTAAGTAATTAAAAGTTGGAGTGTACCGATATAATATTGAATGCAATTATTAGAATTTATTGAACGACCCCCGCCATTATTGCGAAGATATGCAGACAGAGGCACAAGAGTTTGGTAATATAAAAAAAAACATATTTGTAACACATTTTTTGTAATTGTAAGAAGTTTCTTAAATATTTGTATTTTCTAACTTCATTAACGCTGAGGAGTCGTTGAACGGGAAATGAAACAGAGATGTAAATTTAAGTAATATCGCATTGCATGTATAAAATTTAGTTTATCGTCATCTTAATTTTAACAGTCATTAACAATTTTTCGTTATAAAAGTTTAATAATTTATAAGCAAAGGATTTTTGAAAAGGATGTATTTTCTAAGTAAACGTTTTTCCAATATTAGCCCAACAATCACAATTGCTATTTACATTTCACAGGTCAGTGCGAAGCTGGGCACAAAAGTAGACTTTCCAAAGCCCGGTTTCGGGTCTACGAATGACGGAAATACTGCTAGCCGATTTTTCGAAAACAATTCAAAAACTTCTTAGATTACCAGTAAGATCTTATACATGAATCGGTCCATGTAAAAAAGATTTTTAAAGCTCATAGAAATAATTATTGAACTAAGAAAAAACATATCTGTAATGTAATTTGTATTAGGTTTTGTAATTGTAATTACAGTTACAAAATGCAATTCACAAATAGCCCAACGTAGGGCGCTAATAAGGCTTTAACATAATTTTCAGATTCTAATAATTTTAATATATATTAAAATTTATGATCAATAAAGCCTAATGATATAAATATTTTGTTATTTTGTTGTATATTTACATCACAATAATTAATTCAAAATAATGAGATTTGAATTATTTTCATCTGTTGAAAACGGCTGTGATTGGTTCATCCGCTCGTGACGTCACGATACTACTGATTTTAAATTTATGTATTGCTATAACGTTATAAATTAGTTTAAATGTTAATTATTAAAGTATATATATATATATATATATATAGTAGTTTATTTCCTTCATAAGATAAGATACAAATCTGTAAGGGTTTAAACGGTAGTTTGTATGTGGTTTACATTTTAATTGTCTATACATGATATTTCGACGACTGTGCTTAAAAATAATAATAATAACAATAATAGGTCGCAAAACAAACCGAATGAGAAACTACATGCTTACTCAACATTTTCGAATTGTAAATAGATCAATGTAATATTGCAGCGCGTACAAAGTGCTAACTCCGAATAACAATCTATTACAAAAAGCGAGGTAAGGTCTAATAAAACTGATTCGAATAGCATATTCTCAGGGCCTAGGTCATTTAATTAATATGGTCGCGTATTTTAGTAGCCCTTATCAAGAAAATATGGAGCACCCTAAGGGCCTCTTGCGAGTTGTTGTTAAGGAGACTGAAAAACTCATGGTATCGTTCTTGTACATCGGTCGGTTGAGATGTAAACTTCAACAGAGAAGTTCGCAAATGTTCATAGGCACAACAAAAAAGCAAGAAATGCTCTAGGGTTTCCGAGGAACAGACCCCACATCCGCTGCACCATCTACCTGTTTGCCAAAATAGTGTGAATTTTCCAAAATGTATCCTATTTGAATGCACTGTGGCAAGTCTGACTTGCATTTTAGTACGTAAAAAAGGTTGAGGCGATCGGGCGGGGAAATGATCCAGAAATCCATTGGCAATGACAGCAGAGAAGTTAAAAATAAGTGTTGAATACTGTGCCGTTCTCTGAGTGTCTTCGAGTTTCAACCTAGACTCTTGCATCGCCAGAATAGAGGGGATACTGGCATTCCAAATTTCAGCATCAAGATTTCTCCACAGTTCAGTCAACTCCCTGCCGGCCAAGCTGTTCACCTGTAGCACCCAGTTATCTTTAACAGAGCTGAGCGCACCCGCGTGAGTCAATGAGACAAGCCTGCAAAGAGCGATTCTTGGAATCCTAGTCACCGGCATTCTTATCACTCTAATTATCCAGTTGAACGTCATCTTGAGTACACTGCACGCCAGAGGTAGGAGTCCAATCTCAGTCCTTAGAGCATGTCCTGGCGTAGAGGGCGGGAGACAAAACAGAAATTTAAAAAACTAATTAACTAAAGATTTATAGGGAGTTAGCATGGCCGTCCAAGAGTCGACCCCCGCCGATTTCAAAATGGCGAGAAGGGCACCCGACGCAGATGCAGCTTTCATTACAGCGGAATCAACCGCCGCCCTGCCTAATGTCGAGGCAGAAAATTCGATACCTAAATACGTAATGCGAGGAACTACACCTACTGGGAGTCCTTTATGGAAAAATCCCGTATCGCTGGCACTTGGTCTGCCCGACCGCTTAAAAATTACAATTTTTGTTTTACCGGCATGCACAGTCAGACCATTTCTCTCACTGTAATCAGATAACAGTGCTAATTTTCGACGGAGATCAGCGGGCGAATATGCGAATATAGTAAGATCCTCGGCGTAAAGTAACATCAACAGGTCGTACGTCAGGGTGAGATCGACTCCTTCTACAGCCTTGCGATCTGAAAAATTGGACAATGTCTGAAATATAGAGAATAAATAAGAGTGGGCTCAAGATCTCACCCCGAAGAACGCCCTCAGTAACTTCGACCGAGTCTGAGGGACCGTTAACGGTACGTGCATAAACAGTGGCTCGTCGATATAGCGTTTGTAATATTCGGATATACTTAGGGCTAATTCCGAGGATATACAACTTTTTCCATAGCATTTCGTGGGGTATTGAGTCAAAGGCTCTTCTGAAATCGACGAACAAGGCATAAAGCTTGCCCCCTTTCCTCCTAGTCAAAATTTTCGTCGCTGCTTGTAAAACAAATAGATTATCGAGCGCACCCCTGCCCTTTCGGAACCCAGACTGTTCTTCTGGAATCAACCCCCGCGCCGTAACCCACGCAGTTAACCTACTGCACAGTAACTGAGTAAAAATTGTTACACCGACATTTACCATAGCGAGACCTCTATAGTTTTCAGGGTCAACCAGAGGGCATTTTTTATGCAACATAATTAAAAATAACCTTGACCAATCTTCTGGAACCCGGTCTGACGATAAAACGTTGTTGTATAGACCAAGCAGAAGGAGGAGCCAGTCGTTTTTAAGGGTTCTATAAAATTCACCTGGAATGCTGTCTTGCCCTGGAGCTTTAGAGCGACCAAGACCCCACACAACAGGCTTCAACTTCTCAAAAGTGAACGCAGCATCAAGAATGGGGTCCAGAACACCAAAAAACGTGGTGTCTGAATTACACCTCGGCGGCGACAGCATTCCAAAATTCGGCTGGATTACCGACTCTAAAGAATGTTACACGAATTGTCTCACGGAAAACTTCCTTCTTCTGCTTAATCAGCGTTAAATATTCTTGTTTTACTGGTACATATCTGTTGGTCATCGCCGTAGAGTATTTCGACTTACGAAGTCGGATAAGTGCGGTGCGGAGTTCTCTACGCAATTTAAAACAGTCGCTGTCAAACCAAATTTGGACCGATGTACGCATTCTAGAGGACCCTCCGGCAACAACCATGCCGCTCTCGTCTGCCGCGGCTTGAATCGCGTTGCAGAACCATGTATATAGCTCAGCGGGAGAAAAGAATTGAGCATCGACAGGCAGAGTAGGTGACCAACCTAAGGAATCACAATAGTCCGAGGCTCTGTCAGGGAACCAGCGTAATTTCTTGTAAATGGTGCAAGGAGGAGAACTTCGGGAAATGGGATGAGCTTTAGTGCCAGGAGTGAGGTTTAGCGTTACCATAACTGGAAGATGGTCAGATCCTAGCAAGTTCGTGCCTACCGATAAGTCATTGATTAAAAAAGAAAAACTAGACGTTATTAAAACGAGGTCGACGCAGCTGAAACCGTTAGGTCCTAAGAATGTATAGTGCGCTGGGTAATCACTAATCGTGCGTCCATTAATAATAGTAAGGCCATTAACACTAGCAAACTGTAACAGGACAGAACCGCGCCCATTGACTATTGCGTCAAAGGAGGAACGAGATCCGTTGAGACTCGAGCCTTCAAGAGAGTCTGAATCTGATGGGTCTTCGTTACCAACCCTTGCGTTGAAGTCCCCGCCATTTAATACCGGACACTCAGGGTCCATTGCTTGGGCCGCTTCAAGTGCAACTTGAAGTCTCGAGAGATCAGCAGAAATGTCCCGGCTGGGATTAAAATATACGGAACACAGATACAAATTTATTGCAGCCGCAGACACTTTACACAATATAAAATTACAAAAGCATACAATACACGAAGGCGAATACACGTCATTCGCAGCAAGCAGTAGACCACCTGAAGCACGTCCATACTGACTATTTTTCATTGCTGGAACGGAAATTTTGCGTTGGTTACGGAGTGCAGATGGCAGAAATGGTTCTATATCAGAAGCGACCTAAGTTTCGCTACCACAGAAAATCATATTGCTGGGTAAAACATCGGAGTTGCTCAAATTAGCGATACCATGCATGTTCCAAAACACGACATTAACATTGAAAGGGTACAGCTTTTTTTGACTAGATGAGTTGTAGTTGCCATTTGAGTCCGCAATTCTAATTATCCGGTCCTGGGATTGAGGCCTGCTGTCGAGTTTTTTGCTTGTTCCAATTCCTGAATTTCCATTGGTGGCAGTGAATTTACTAAATTAGCAGAATACCTATGATTATCCGTTGCAGCAAAATCATTTAATGCATCACTCCATTTGTACCATTTACCGTCGATTGCATACTTTAAATAGCCTTGACGTATTCGCTTCCCCTGTTGACGAGCTTCACGAAGAATGTTGCGAGATTGTGCCATGATAGCGCTCTCCTTCACAGTGTAGTCCGGATCAATGTAGATGTTAGTGTCGCGTAGAACGGTGGCTTTCATCTTCAGAATTTCTTCTCTATCATCCCAGCTTGACAGTTTCACCAAATAGCTGTTATCTTTACGAGAACGTAGAAAGATCTGTCTGATTGCTACGTCTATGTTAAATTTGGATTTAAAAAATTCTCTGATTTCGCAGCGGGTGTCACCAGATGTAGTAGGGCGGATAAAGCCACGAATAACGACGTTAAGCTCTCGACTGGCTTTGTCAAGTGTTTCAAGCCTTTTATCAACTACCTCAAATCGATTGGAATGTTCAATAATAATTTTGTCACGGTTAAGATTGAATGCAATCATCTCCTGTTTAAAGGCAACAAACTCAAATTTAGTGGAAGAAATTTCACCCGCTATAAAATCCAATTTTTTCATGAGTGCATTGTATTTGGCGTCCGTCATTTCGATAGTAGAGGCTTCCTGATATGAGCTCTGTACAAATTTTGCTCTTACCGGCGAATCAGACACTAAGTTATCTGAGTCACTAGATGAGCTGCTAGACCGGTCTTGCTGTTGAGCTTCGATTTTTCTTGCTAGGTTAAATTCACCAGTAGATGCCAATTTCCGTTTGTCTGTTAAAAAAGCTCTTATGAAAGTACGAGTTTCTGAACGTGATCTGTTCCAAGAGTAAGCCTTAGAGTGGCGACCTCTTGAGTGCAACTTTTTTTGCGCAGTGTCAGGAGAAAACGACATTCGAAGTGAATAAATAAATAATGGAATTTAATAAAAACCGTACCGGTCACAGTCGAGTTACATTAAAACTGAATACAGATATAAGTCAGAAGTAAATGTATAATTCTACATAGACTGTCAGTTATATGCATAAGTTAACAGAATAATATTTCACGAAGGCATTAAATTGACGAGCGACAATTCTGATTTTATTCTAAGTTTTGTTCAGCTTGATCAATCGTGCACACAGACGTTAATGAGTTGTTTACTTGCTGTACAGTTGTGTGAGATGCACGCACACACCACTGACTCGACTGCCTGACACAAACATGTGCGTTTCCAAGAACTCAACGAATATGTAGGGGAGACTGGGGTTAGTTGGCGGTAAAATTGTTAATCTATTTCTATATAATGGTATACAGTATAATTCAATTAATACAATATACCATTTTGCAGGTATAAGGTCTATCAATAAAATGCCTTTTGTAATATTTCATAAATATTGTTAATAAGAGAGAAAATGACCAAATAATCAGTAAGTTCAAAAACCGCCAATACACCCCACACGTGGGGCACATTGACGGGGACAATGGGGCTAATTGGCTGTTGATAAAAACTTGTGTTTTATTGAATAAATGAATTTATAAAACTCCGGCATGATGTAATAAGTAAATCAAATCTCTGGCTTTCGCTTAGTTTTCTTTCTTGCAATAAAAATACGTTAACGGAGATATTTTTTGTAAGAATACCGCCACTCTCTTGTGGTTATTGTCGACTATCCATACGTTTATAAATAAAACATACATTTTGCACTTTTACACACAAAGAGAAAAAGAAGGTTAACGGAATCATGAAGAAATTGTAAAAAACAGTTATAAAGTAAAATAATTGTAAAATTAACAATGTGAAATTGTAGCTCGCAGAGTGTTACTTTTGCAATTCAGAAAATTGTGAAAAGGGCCATACAATAATTCTTTTTTGTAAGGAAAGAAGATATGTTCGTTTAATTTATTTTATTATTTCCATTTCACTGTTCGGTAATGTTTGAATTGACTATTTAAGTATGAAACTGAAGTACCGAGTATCTGAGGTTATGTACGCTGGTGCGTACATAAATGTCGGAAAATAGTAAACTGAACAATATTATGTTCTTGTTTATTATAGAAATGGTTAAATTAACTACTTTTTGTCATCAAATGTTTTACTATTATGAAATAGTTCCATTACCCATTTTTCTTCTCTCTGTGCAGAAAAAACAATTTTGTAGTATATTATATATTATTATTTGTCATTACTTTTTCATCCATTAAACAGTATTTTTGAACAATTTTTGTATTAAATTAATATATAACTATTTTCTTAAATGTTTCTTTATAATTTAGTATTTTTTCTGTCGCCTCTTTGCCTGTTGTTTCAGTTTCGAACTATTCTCTGCAATAAGAACATATTTTACAAGCAATAATGACACCGCCAATGTGCCCCATGCAAAACCCGCCGACCTGCCCCATCCCGAGTTTATAAGTTAAAACGTAATTTTCGTGATGATGTATGCAAAAATTACAATACTTCTCACAGTGGTTTTGTGCAGTGAAAGTAGAGGAAGCTAAATGTATAAATACTTACTCTGATATCGGTCGCAACACGGAGAAAAACGCTTATATAATCCAAAATAAATAGTTACAATTCGTATGCCAAATCAATCAAACCGAACTATAACCAAATTTAGTTCGATAAACTAGGCGTAACTATGGCAAGGTGATGAAGCTGGACACGATGAATATACTATGTGATGAATAGAATTTTCTAATGTGCAGAATTCGAGAAAAGTGCAAGCCGTCAATGTGCCCCAGCCGCCAATTAACCCCAGTCTCCCCTACGCAATGCACATACGAACAAAATTCCCAAAATCAGATAAAAGCACTGCAGCTCTATTAAGATCAGAAGCCCGTACCGGCCACAAGTGCACACTATAAATCGGACGAATGGGCTTTACAAAACTGTGTAAAAACTGCACGTATGCGAATAAATCGCAATACGAAACTGGACACCGAAAACACGTCCTTTCGCGACCAGTACCACATCAACCTTAATTATTAAAGTGATTGTGAACGAAATGGAGCCAGGATTTGTCAAAGCAGATTCCACAAATCTACCAACAGTGGATGTATTTATGGTTCTTGATTTTTTAAAAGGAGACAACCGATTTAATGTGGGAAAAAGTAAAAGTGTAAAAACATCAGTGTAAGTACCTATATATTCATACATATGACTTAAATTTTCTCATATTGATCAGTTTTTATTTTGAACAGAACATTTAATTTAAATTAATATTATGTTTTAGCTCTGCACGTAAAAGCTATGGAGATGCAGCCATAGGTTATGTTTGCCTCCTGAGAGAAGGACAAGTGTGTACCGTCAAAGGCAAAGTCTGTCCGGAGCATCGAGTTCGCAGCAAGAGCTATGATGTATCTGTCATAGTAAATAACGAAGATAATGTTGACCAAGATGTACAATGCCATGATTGTGCAGCATCATAAGGTATTTTTGTATATTACTCATTATGCTAGAATAATAATGAAGAAATGTTAAAAAAATTTGTATGGCATGTCATACAGGAAAATATATGGCGAATACGATGAAATTATAGGTGCAATTTATTATACGTAATAACAAATTCCATCTATATAAAGGACAAACCTTGTGAAAACTTATATAGCCTCAGAGGTATTGCCGATATCTTTATAAGCCATATAAGTTGTACTCACATTCGACAAATATTGTAATTTTGAAACAATGTTATTGATAACTTTTAATAAAGTCTAATTAAATTTTGTATAATTAAAAAAGTTTGTATGTAATTCGATTAAAAATAGAAATATAACTTTATATGTGGAATATATATTACAGGGGGATGTATGCATTATGTGGCTTTCCTGATGTGGATTCATTTCAAGACAGAAAGTCCTTCTCCAACCGAGGTACAATGTTATTGGAAACGACCAGCATTGTCTACCGTAGGTGCGGTGAAGACAGCTATCACCACCAATGAACTGTGCGGTACAAGTAGTCTTAATGAACCAAGTCATCTTCCGGATAACTTCCTTTTCCTACGGACAGTTTTGGAGATTGCGAAGGAAAAAAAACTGGTCAGTGCTTTAACGAGGCATAATTATACCTACCAGATGATTTGGGCTCGTCAAGTATTCATCAGTTATTGATTTCCTTCATTGATCACGGAGGACTGATAGCGGCAGATGATTTTTTAACATTTGCTTCTACGAGGATAAAAAATAATTTTGAACCAGTCCAACTGCGTACTCAAGAACAAAAAGACAATTTACTGTGGCACGAATTGAGATACGGCAGAATAACAGCTTCGAAGATATACGAGGCTGCGCACTGTCGAACTGATAGTGGGTCGTTGGTTCGACATCGGTACGACCAAATTTTTTTTCACTTTCAATGCAACGAGGGCGACTATTGGAAAAAGAAGTCCTTCAGAAAAAGGTCAATAAAAAATTTAAGAAGCGTGGCCTTATGTTGTCTCTGAAATGTCCAGTTCTGGGAGCTTTGCCGGATGGAATTTCCGATGAATTTGTAGTAAGTCAAGTGCCCGAGTAGCACTAAAACTGAAAAGAATTTATTACCTGATGAAAATGTATGGCTCAAATACATTTAAAAATGTTCAAGGCCAATAAAAAAAAGGTTTGTTTTGTGTGGCCGATCCAAAATTTGAAGAAAATAAAAATGTAAAATATTTTTGGGTCGAATATAATGAAAATTATTTTTCCATGTATTTTTGGAAAAAAATATTTATTCTTTATTATTGAATTCTATAAATAAATAAATATATTACACTGAACATAAACACTGTAATTATAAGAATTATTAGAGATCTAGAGAGATAAAGCAATTAATTACGAGTCGGCTCTGAATGTTCCGGCCGAGTCATAGAATTGAGCTGAAAATCATACAATTCTATAATATGGCCTATTTGATTCGACTCTTTTGTCTCGCAGACTATAAAAGTTGGAAGTAGCAACTTTTAATATTTTATTTACGGGAGCGAAAAGAATAATCCTTTGCTGCCGAACGATGCTCTACCGGACTGTCGTTCAGTGGAACGCACTGAGGAGATTGCACCTCTGGTAATGCGTGTACCCCTAAATTTTTAAGAAGGAGCGGGCGCACATGTGTGCGTGCTGTATGTTTTTTCGTGCTCGTCGTGGTGTGCGTGCCAGTTCGTAGCTGCTTACAGTTACACTCGATTTCAGGAACCCGATTCCCAACGAACGTTTTCCAACGATTCGGAGATTGTCGTACCCAATGATGTACAATAAATCACAAAAGGAGTCGCAGTCGTTATAATTGCGGCTGAATTTCGGAAGATCGATTCTTGACAGGAGTGCCGCTGGATAAGCGGTGGCTGTCGAAAATCCCAGGGCTGAAACATCAGTCATCGGAGCAGTTGAGATCGATGGAGTCACCGTCAGCAATGCCTGTTCCAATTCGGCGGTTGCATCGAAGAATATTTCTTGGATAGAGTCAAATTGACGTTCCGTTTTCCAGTTCGGTGTCAATGCGAAACAGCCTAACATTGATCCGACGCGGATCGTATGCGAGAAATAAATTCGTACGCTTTTTATATGGATGAGATTATGCAGCGATCTTGCTGTGCGAAATTTTGTGCAGGGCTTTTAAACTTGCTTGAAGCAAAAGGTGGCCAGAATTTAGCGAACTCGAGGCTTTTTGTACCCCGATGGTACAATGCGAAGTGTAGGGAGGCTCGTACGTGCCTAAATAGAGCGTTGAGTTTGCTACGTAGGTATAATTATGCTCACCCATAAGAGGCCGCTTAAATTGAAGCAAAAAAATATTTCAAGGCTGTGACAGCATCAGCTAAAAAGGATTATTTGCGTGACGTGAGGGATGCCTTTGCGGATGTGAGCGACGCCAGGAGGTTCTGGAATACAGTCCGGGAGTACAGACCTGCTACTATACGTAGCTCTTCTGTAACTCTTGGGATGTGGAACGAGCACCTGGAGGTCCTCTACCCGCGGAGGCCCTTCTCCCCGTTATCCTTTGATGGTCTTTCTGATGCTGAGCTGGACGGACCCATTGCAGCTCAAGAGCTACGTGAGAGCATGAAGAGACTTAAAACAGGAAAAGCAATGGGTCCCGACGGTATTCCTGCTGAAGCTTATAAGTTGCTCACTGGAGAATGGTTTTCCTTCGTTTTAGATCTGTTCAACGACATTTTTGACAGGGAATTGCCACCTGAAGGCTGGATGCGCTCTAATCTCTTCATGCTCTTTAAGAAGGGTAACCGAGCTGATCCGTTAAACTACAGAGCCATAGCAATTGCCAACGTGCTTACGAAACTTTTTATGCAAGTAATTGTAGCGAGGCTTGAGACGTGGGTCACTCGACGTGGTATTTTACCGGAGGAGCAATCGGGCTTTAGGAAAGGACGTTCTGCGGAAGACAACATTTTCACGCTACTTGCCGCTCTCCAAATTCAGTTACGTTACAAAGGCTTAAAATGTTACAACCTCTTCGTGGATTTCCCCAGAGCGTTCGATTCAATACCTCACGAGAAGTTGTGGCGAAAGCTTCACAGTATTGGTATTAGCGCAAAAAATAGTACGTCTGATCAAATCATTTTACGACTCCGCTGAATCATCCATAATTTGTGCAGAGGGCTCAACAGATCCGGTTAGGGTGACAGAAGGTGTTCTGCTGGGAGAGATCTTAAGCCCCCTTTTATTTTTACTTTACGTTTCAGATATAGTTGAATTTTTTAGCAACGCCAACTTGAGAGGGGTTGATTACACGTTAACTTTTGACCTATTGATGCTCCTCTATGCTGACAATCTAGAGATTTTCGCATACTCGTCTGAAGATCTAAGAGCGAAATTGAGAGCCCTGTCATCATATGGCTCCATAAATTCCCATATGGTCTTTAGAAGGGGCGGCCCTCTTGATGCTTCATACAGAAGCTTTCACTTCAGGGATCAACAGATTGAGGTAACGTCATCCTATCCTTATCTGAAAACGATCGTCTCTTCGTCGGCGAAAGGGCGGAGGGCCACTGATGCCGCTGTGGCCAGGACGCGCCAAGCTACAGCGGCAGTCTTGGCCATAATGGCATCAGTAAAAAGTGACTCGTGTGATGATGCTCTTAAATTATAAAAGGCTTCCATCCTACCTACGCTACTTTATGCCTCTCCCTGCTGGGAACTTGGCTATCTTGATTAATTAGAAACCATCCAAATTGAATTTTTTTAAAAATGGCTGAAGCTTCCGAGAGCCACGCCTTTCTATTTATCACGACTTAAACTAGGCCTATACCCTATAGCCACAGAAATTCTGAGAAGAGCGTCCCTCCTGGTATCAGACTGTTACGGCGGCCGCCATCTTGCCTCGCAAGAAAAGGTTTGATTAGATTGTACGAGCTCAGTTCTCGTGGAGGACCGAACCGGCCTTAAACTGGTTTTGCCAGCTGCAGCGAGTGCTGGACTCGCCGATCTATGATGGCTTGTGGTCGACCCTAACGGCTGATAACTGGAAGTCGAAGTTAACTCAAACATGTGAAGTTATTGTCATTGCGCTCCGCAACAAAGATCTGCAACGTTACTATTGCTCTGACTCCGTTCAATTGCCCGTATATAGTATGTACTGTTTTGCGAATTTACACCCAGACCGCTGTCAGCTTGCTTACCTTCGCCTGAAAGTTCCACTGCGTACAGCTACGATATTTTCGCGCTCGTTATGTATAGGGGATGTCCTCCTTGCGTACAATCCCACTTTGCCTTGCTCTGCATGTAACACGGGCGAGAGAGAAACCCTTAATCATATATTGTCCGACTGCCCGTTGTCGCGCCTACCTAATCATAGTCTGCGCGGTTTATCACATTCGCGGCGCCGGTCTGATAGCAACTTTTTAGCGTACTTGTTAACGTCGGATAATTGTGACTCGTTAAAAAGCCTCTTTTTATTTGTCAAATACAGTTTTGTACGAAAGCAAATGGCCTTAGGCTATTAGATTGTTATCTAACTTTGCGTTTTCTTTTGTGCACTTGCGGTTATGTCAACATTTTTACATTTAGTAATTGTAGTTTTCGTTTTTATTTTACCTTTTGCCTGCTTAGTATCGTAATTGTAAGTGTAATTGTTAAGCGTTTTTCGTTTTTGTACACTCTACCCTTAAGAAATGTATTTCTTATATGGGTAAATAAATCTATCTGTCTATCTATCTAACACTTTCTAATGCAATTAATATGGATTTTAAATGAAAATTAATACGAAGAATATATTCCATAACCCCATAAATACATAAAGATAGAAAACGAATATTGAAGGCGGAGAATTAAAAAAACTTACAAAATTATGTTGAATACCCAGACATAACTTAAAAAATGGTGATAAGACCATTTTTTTAAAAGAAATTTTATATTTTGGGCCCTGAATCGTGACGCTCTTCGGTTCCTAAATATTAATCGGAAGTTTGACGAGAAAAATAATGTAAATTCATAATTATTATTTGTAAAAGAACAGCCTTCGATAAAATCATAAACGTATTCTTCAAAACGTGCAAGTAATGAAGAATCTTATGCACTGTTTGACATACCTGTGCATATGGCGAAAGTATTTTTATTTTTTGGAAAGAATACGCTGAAATTCAAAATTTTCTTGTAATATTGTGAGTTTACATTGTTTTTTACTGTCAACTGTCAATATATATTTAGAAAAACTGGAACTTTTTTATTGATGAAGTCAAGCAACAACTTTTAAATGAATGTTGATGGGCAAATAAAGAAAGAACAAGCGGAAACCTGCCAGAGAATTATAAGAAGTCCATTTACAGAAAAAAATGATATACATGCAAACGTGCATATTATTGATTATTTCAACATTACTTCCAAAATAATATTTCAATTGAACATATTGTAGGCAATGAAGTACAAATCAAATATTAGTATATCGTTGAAATTTAGTATTTATTAATAACAAGACCTTTGAGAAGAGTCAATGACTGTCGAATTTGATTATTAAAATTGTCACTTTTCTTACAATTGTTTATAATTTTTAACGCCGACTTTTTTATGCATATTTTATAACCAAACAATTTTTCGCATGCATTTGAAAAAAGTATATGCGGAATTCATCTAAAATGATGGAGGCAGACCGATGGCATGTGAAGAGTTAACTTCAAGATGCAATATTCTACTTATTTGTTTACATTTTTTAAACAATTTTTTTGTTATTGGTTACCAAAATTTATTACTTCAAATTTTGTCATTGAAACAAATTTTTGTGAGTTTCTTATTCAGATGCTTTGAATATATTTACTTTTTAACCTTTCACTCGTACCTTGGATGTTTTCTTGCATTTTTCATACTTTTTAAAAATAGAGGTAGGCGGGGCGAAGCGGCGAGGATTTTGTTCGTGAATCATATCTCTCCTTGAATTTCGAATTTAGGAAGACGGAAAGTATTATTTTATAGGTAATTTCATAGCCAATATTTACGTACGTGTTATAACTTATGGTATATATCTTACAGAATGGAGCTGTGGCCAATTTACAAAACTTAAAAAACACGAGACGAAGCGGCGATACCGGGGTGAAGTGGTGAATCCTTATTTTTAGAGATCTCTGAGATGACTATCATAAAATGAAGTGCAAGTCATAATCTTTGAAGTTTTTATTATTTGTTTAATAAAAATAAAATTTCCAAAATGGCGGAATGAACCTCTTCAGATATATTAAAAATTCCAACAGCAGCAAGAAAAGAAATTGCATCTTCGGAAGTTTTGAATACCCGTGTTATACCAGTATCTCCATAATGCATTTATAATAACTGAATTCTAAATTAAAAAATAATCACGGAAAAAAGACATCCGGGAAAAAATTTCGCCGGTTCGCCCCTAAGCATCATTTGAACTTCCACATACTATATTTCATTATAAACACACAAAAAAGGAATAATTCATTTTCTATAAATAAATCCAAAATTACTTTTAGAATAAACATATAAATAGTGATTATTAAACTGCCAAAATGAAATTATTGACCAATCTGAGAACAAAGTACAGGAAAACATTTTGTTAAAAAACTACATTTCTCGCTGTTTCGGATAGCACGATTGAGAGAGAGGATGAGCGGACTGTAAAGGCGTCTCAGTTGGATATAGGTGAATGAAGTCAGGAAATGTTGTTGGAGAAGTCAGACAAACGGAGTACAATTTTCTGCACTGTAAATTGTCCTTTATTTTTTCCGGTACAAAATGAAAGTCGCCGCGACACTGTATTCTGGAAATGTTTTCGCCGAACCCGAAGCATTTGGTACCAGAACAAGAGCCTCGCCGGTGAGACTAGAATTTAAATAGTGCAAGCGTTCTATGTTAGACAACTTTTTTTTATCGACTACAAGAGTTTTAAACAGATCATAAAATTGGAGCCATTCAACATAGTTACCGGAAAACATTGGCAGTGAAACGCGCGGCAGCTTTACCATGGAGTCAAATACTTGAAGGTCATCCCTCGGTGTCGACGTGGCGTTCGATGCATCGTCAATCCTATCAAGAAAGTAGTCGACTGCTTCGCCGAAAACGGTTTCAGCGACTATAAGATTGTCTTCAGCAAAATACTTCGCGATGTCGGGATCGTCGCCATCGTCAGATGGGCGAGAAGTCTCCAACATGGCATGAAACTTTTGGCATTTTGCCCAATTGTCTTCCAAAATTCTAAGCCGTCCTTTGAGTAGTCGATTGGACGGATTGTCAATCGATTTCATATGTTCCATGTGTTGTGAGTGCATGAGCAACTCCTGTTGCTTCAGTTTGATTTTATGGTCGACGCAGGAAGTGTCCATGATGAAATTGACTGGCTAGAAAGTGGGCGGAAGCATTTCGCGATTACAGTTCGATCGACTGTAATGCGAAGACCCGCGGAACGCGGAAAGTCCAATGAGAGAGAGAACTCAAAAGAGAGTGAGACCGCCGGACACCACAGCCGTGGTGGGGCGAGGTAGGAGAGCGCGAACAGGAGAGCGCGCGAAAGTAGGAGAGGTCCGAGGTTTGGACAACGAGAGGGAGAGGGGTATAGGTGCGTCTGTGTCGTTTCAAAATAGAGTAACACTCGAGACTCAGTTATTCACTAACACATTCACGTAATCCTTTTGTTGTTTGTTCACTGGTAAATGAATATGACACCAACACAGTTCGAAGGCCAAGCGTGTTTGTCCAAACGTTTCCCGATTATTTTTCACCTTTTTTGGAAAATTATGCATCTTTTCTCGAGTTTCGCTTCCCATATTATCCGTTTTATCCGATTTTAATCCGGCTCGAAGGACCGTGTTTCGGATAGCTCGATTGAGAGAGAGGATGAGCGGACTGCAAAGGTGTCTCAGTTGGATATAGGTGGATGAAGTCAGGAAATGTTGTGGAGAAGTCAGATAAACGGAGCCCAATTTTCTGCACTGTAAATTGTCCTTTATTTTTTCCGGTACAAAATGAAATTCGCCGCGACACTGTACCGACGCGATCCACTAGCGGCGTGCGCGAATTGATATCAAAGATACAAAGAATCCTATTAGAACCTATCGTTTGCTGAGCACTGTCAGAGCTAGACAGTCTCCTGACGGGAGACTCGTGGCGAACGATTCGCCACATCGATGCAGAGAGCGCTCCAATCGCGGGAAAAGAATTCGCGCATGTCGGTACTTTCGAGAACTACAATCTCCAACACGCTCTCAAAGGTAGGTAAGAGAACGAAAAATGAAATATTATGCCTCGAAATGTGTAAAATGGTGTAAACAAAGAAACCACATATATTTTACAATCAGTATGATCATAATGGAAATATTTCAGATTCGTCACTTCGCCGCGATCGCCGCTTCGCCCCGGCTTCCTCTATCTCGAAATATGAATTATAAATGAGTTCGACTTATAAGTGGTAAAAAAATTTTAAAGTGATAAACAATATGAATGTTTAATTTTTAGACACGCTGGCATTTTGTAGGTCAAAAACGGTTAAGAAACAAATATAAATTGGTAAAAATAAAGTTGGTGACTCCCTTTAAACTTCTGAATGGATATTTATGCATTGCACTATTAGTTTTGGGTTTTGGCATTGGTTTTGATATCTTGGCTCTACAAACACAACTACGATGTTTATCAACAGAACTGTTTTTGCACTGAGAAAAAAGAATATGTAACGTTGTATTTTTCTTTATTTATTTTTAAAAATACATCTACATAAAATTATTATAATTGCACACAATTTTCTATTCTTGGACGCGACCCAAAAATGCGGTTTCCGCTGAACTGGTATGATCGTTATTCTCCTAAACTTCCTCGCTATCTTCCTCGCGACCCAAGTCAGCCACTCACGCTCACTTCCGGTTTCTCATTTTTCCCAAACCAAAAATTTATGATTTTGTCCGTGGTTATGTGTTTCCGGTCTCAATATTTCCAAAAAAATTTTTATTTGATTTTTCTATCATTCACTCGCTACTTTTAGTCTGACTCGGTAATTTAAAAATATATATAACGGAAAACCCGATCCTTCGATTTTAATTCGCCACCCTCGATCCACTCACGAATTAAAAAAAAAACGATCTTTCAACTTTAACTCGCCACCCTCGATCCACTCACGAATTCAAAAAAAAAAAGCACGATCTTTCAACTTCGCCTCGCTACTCGCCACTTCCGGTCTATTTAAAAAAACGGGTTTTCTTCTCTTTTTGATCTTTCATTAATTTTCGCCACTTCCGATACAATAGTAAGTTACCTCAATCATCTACAAACAACCACAAAAATTTTACATGTATCTCCCATCTCTATCTCGCCACTTCCGGTCCGAATCATTAAATTTTTGATATTGAATAATTATTCGCTTAATCTTTCGGCTATGCCGCCTTACCTTTTCTTTTCTTCTCTTCTTCCTATCTCTATATTTCCTTTCTCGCCCTATCTTCCTCTCTCTCTTTCTCGTTACTTTTTATCTTTCTACCTCTCTCTCACCACTTGCTTCTCGCACCCTCACCTCACTCCACACCACAACCACACAATCAAAAATTCAACCGTCAACTTTTTTTCACCGACGCGACGATTTTCTTTATTGCTCCGAATCTCGCTATCACGACCGTACTAAATTTGAAAATCGCAATCGGTACTGACCGATGACGATTTTCCACCTCTCTCGCTAATTTCCTTTACATTTTGAATACTTAAATGGGTGCGTAATATAACGCGCTAGTGTGTGTAGCGTCTGTATACATGCACACACGCTTGGTCAGCTAGCCGATCGACTCCTCTCCGTCGCACGATGGGAGACGCCGTCGCCGACACAACAAACCGGCGATCGACGGGAGAGATCGAGCGTCCTTCTCTTACCACTACCCGGGCCGGCGCAACTCGCATGCCTCTCGCTCCCACTGCCGAGAGAGAACTTGCAGTTCTTACGACGCGTATTGTTTTCGCCCAAATATAATTAATATTGTAGCAATTTCATATCCTTAATTAATATCGTGACTTTGTCACAAATGTTTTATTTGTATTTTGCCTCTGAATTGGATATATTTCTTACTTATTTCTGCCAGTAATGCTTCATACTGAACAGATAAAAAAACGCAGGGATGTATTGGTTTGGAACTTAATTACTTTGAATCCCATGATTTGTGCTACATAATTTTTTCGATAAAATCAATAATTACTTGAAAACCGTGCTTCGTGTGCGAAAAGTGCATATAGCGAAAGTTTTAGATAATAAAATGTTGAATAAAAAAATCATTTTGATCATAAATCAACGATGGTGCAACAGAAAAATATCAAAAATTTTAATTTTAATGTAAATAAGTATTTTTACTAGACAGTAGTATTATCCGAATTGTTTTGAAGAGGATGAAATCAGCTGTAAAATGAACTAACCCTTAGCTTTTCTTTTCCTTAATTAATTTTTATTGAAGTTTTCAGTATTTCATTTACGTGCAAACTTAGCAAAAGCAGGTCAGGAAATATTCCTTTAGCATGTAAATACTTAGAATATTTTTAATTCTACTGTCAACAAGAAAAAAATGGAAAAATATCTATTGAAAATGATATAAGACTACACATACTACAATAATTTCAATTACGTCAGCAATAACATTTGTTCTTTTTCATTACGTTCGATGCAATTAATCGATTTAATGAAAAAATATTATAAACTAAAACTGTTCGGTTGAATCAATGAAAAAGAGAAAAACGTATGTCAATTTCTGTAACTCGTGTACCAATTGTAATGAAACTGTTACATATAATGAAGTTGATATTCATAACCTACTACATCTGATTAATTTCCGGAATGAATGACAAATATTTTAATTAAACTTTCTTCATTATTATACATTTTATATAATTTTATTTCATATAATATAGTTTTATATAATTATAGGAGAGTTCCGCTCTGGACACCGAGCAGTAAACATCGATTGAATTACTCCGCAAAAACAGTACTAGCACTCTCGACAACTACGTAAAACGAAATCAAAAAAAGGATATTCCGTCTGACGCCGAGGAGAAGGGACTACCTTTGTCAATAAGCAGGAAGCGTAGAACATATTTACCGGGGCCCGAGGAAATTTCGCTGGCTACTCTAATGCCTACATTTGAGAATTTGGCAGCCGAAGAAACCCTTTTAAAAATGTAAAAAGTTATTTAAGATACGGTCATAACAGTTGTGCCATGGAGCTCAGGGACTTTATAACATATAAAGACAACTACAATGTATACAGTTACGATTATGAAACGGTCACCACGATAATTCCAGTAAACACGACGCTGGGGCACGAACTAAAAAAATCGCCAAATCCAAATTTGACATTTAAGGCGTTCATGAGCGATAAAGATGTATTCCCTATTTTCACTGACGGGAGCAAAATCGACGGCTCTAACTGCGTAGGCTCTGCATGCGTCTGCAGAGACGGGAATATATACAAAACAAAATCGATAAACAAATACGCTTCTATATTCACGGCGGAATGTATCGCGATTAAGGATGCCATAGAAGTTGCCGTCAACATGACAAATTGTAACATCCTCATTTTCTTCGACTCTCCAAGCGCATTACAAAAACTCCAGTCTTCTCATATCAATATAAAAACTAACTCCTACATCCTGGATATAAAAGAAATGTACAACAAATTCAGATATGAAAATCCAAACAACCAGATTAAATTTTATTGGATCCCCTCGCATCTCGGGGTTGGAGGAAATGAGGATGCGGACAGGCTGGCGAAAAATGTTACTTCCTCCCAAGAAGAAGTTGAAATAATAAAAATTCCCTTTTCCGATTTCTTTGAGAGCTTTAAGAAAGAAGAAAGTAGACTAACAAAGACCTTCATTAAAGATCAAGGACACATCAAAGGCAAAACATACTTTCAAAAATATTACAACTGTAACAACAAGCCGTGGTACACACAACAAAAACTGGAAAGGCCCTTAATAGTCACAATCAATCGTTGTAGGGCAGACCATTATAATCTTGCTGCATCCCGTGCCCGAATTAATATCATCACCGATCCAACCTGTAAATGCAATCGTAGCGAAGCATATCTGGATCATGTAGTATGGCAGTGCGAACTGTATAGCGGACAGCGCACCTCCCTCATTCAAGGACTAATCAAAGTTGGTTTCAATCTCCCACTACAAGTGGATATGCTCATTGCTAAACCAATCATTAAGGCCTGTCGATATATTTTTTCATACCTACAAAAATGTAACTTAGGCGTTTAGAACTTGTAAACTAAAATGTACTCATTTCATGTGTAGCTGGATAAACCTAAAAAGGTTTAAAAAAATGCTTAAATAAAAAAAAAAACAGTTGTGCACGATGCCAATGATGAAAGGAAGCGGGATATCGAGGAAGTGAAGAGGGTTCTTTTCGACATGAAAAACGACTATTCTAATCGAATAGTGGCTTTGGAGAAAATAGCGGATGAAAATGCACAAACAGGGTTGAACAACAGGACAGAATAATAAAAAAGAAAAACATTTTATTTCTCGACTAGCTGCATCATTGCAAACACCGAAAGATGTAATTGATAGTATACTCGCCAACCAGTTTTCGTTGAAGAATGCTATGCTAAATGCTCGAATTATTCGATCAAATCATCGAACGGTGATAGCAGAACTTACTTCTGAAGAGGTTAAAAATACAATTTTTGCCAGTAAAAGATCTGCGCTTCAGAACTCTGGTGTGTTTATTTTCCATGATTTAACAGAAAAGGGACGACTAATGGACTTTAAGGCAAGAGCCGCTTAATAACTTCACAAAAACACATTTTAATTAGAGGAATACTCTGAGTATTTATTAATGCGGCAGCTATCATTACGCCGTCGTCAATAGTTCGCAATAAAGTATGATGTAAACAGGAGTGCGGAATAAGTAATTGGAATTCCCTTAATCTTCCAATCACTCGTTCGATGTGAATCCTCAAACTTGCTTCTCGTTTGGTTTCTAGCACTTCATTTGTGCTCGGTTTCGCTTTTGCTGAAACACTAGGTGGTCGAATAAAAACACATTTTTTTTTATAATACTGATTGGATTTGTGTAAATCCAGGTCTACCATCACTGCACATTTTTCGGGTAAAACATCCATTATGCCACTTTGTTCAAATAGATTTATATCGCTGATTCTGCCACCAAATCCACGAGGTACAAAATTAATTAATCCATCGGGCGAACAGGATATTAAATATTTCAGTGTGTTACACTTTTTATATTCCGACCAAGTCAGAGATTGATGCAAAGGCTTCGATGGTTTTTCAATCTGGATCTCAAATGCATCAATGATATATTGAACATTGCTGTAGTTTGCTCTAACTGGTATCGGTAACAATTTTTTCACAGAACTTGGATCTGAAAACTAAATAAAGCCTTTCAGCATGTGGGACATTGTCCGAATATTATTATTGAAAAACCGACTTGCAACCATGAGCGATACACCAATCGGTTGGCCCAGTCTTTTGAAGCTGCCATCCAATTTTATTTTCATTAAACTTAATTTAATAATATTGGAGTTAATGCTTGTGTGATCATTAATTGTATCGATTAGCCACATCCAGATATCTCTTCAGTTCTTGGAAACATGTTCTATTTCTTCTATTATCTTGCTGTACATGTTTTCGTCGAGCAAATTCTTCGTAAACTGGGTAAATGTTACGCAGATTTCCCTGCCTTGCATCCTCTCATAAAAATCAAGTAAATTTTTAACATTTATGTCAGCAATCTTGGATCCGCCATTTTTAATTTTCAAAATCTGATTTCAAATTTGTAATCAGCGACCCCGAAAACCTCAGAGAATCCAGTTTCATGAAGTTTGAGTAATTACCACATTTTGGTCGGCCATCTTGGATCCGCAATTTAAGTTTTCAAAACCTGACTTTAGATTCGTAATTAGCGACCCCGAAAATCTCCGAGAAACTATTTTCAACTGTTACTTTTCCGTATAAAAAAAAATGTATGCCGCAAAGAGCTTTTTCGAGAAACTAAAAACTGTCTTTCAGTTTTTGGAAGTATTGAACGAACCGAAAGACGCATTTCTTTAGTTTATTTGAATTACCTACACTTAATTGATAAAAATATGTACCATTAGGAAGCTTTCACAACCCCTTTTATCCCCTAACAGCACAATCCATCCCGGAATGTCCTGGGAAATTCCTGTGGATGTCCAAATGTCCGCTTTTGGTCCTCGGGATCTTCTCAGGAGCACCTGCGGACGTCCTGGGACGAGCTTGTGCTGTTCGGGTCTGTTAATTCAAAAAAAATTGTTCTTAGGTATTGTGTGTTATTGTACGGTCAGAAAAAGGAATATGCAGATTGAATTTAAATTATTTAAAATTGAAATGAGAGAATTTGTTAAGCTAAAGTTCGATGTTAATTTTCTGGTATAATGCAGGCTGGTATCTTTTTATGAACCGATTTGGAAAAATACAGATTGATATTTAGTCAAATAGCTAGTTAACAATTGGTAATTTTTGACCTTTTAGAATTTTTTTAGAATTAATTTAGAATTAAACGAGCGGTACGCCCTTTACAAAAGTGGATACAGTAACAGTCAGTCGTTCTGACAATTAAAAAAAGAAACACGCAATTACAAACAGCGCTTAATAAAATTTACAATAATAAAAAGAGAAAAAAAAAGAAAAACAATGAGACCTTAACGTGAACTTAAAATATATGCTCGAATTAGAGATTTACACGACCCTACGGATGAACAATTACGAATACATAAGGGGGTGCTATTCCATGAGCGACGCAATCGATCTATCGAAGAATAAAATCTGTAATTGGATAAATTTCGCGATTCTTGAACTGTACGAGGTGCCCGAATGTTATAAGAAAAAGATCGATAATGAAAAAAAAGAGATCTCATCACAATTAAATAAATTATTACAAATCTTAAATACAAACAAATAGTCGTAATATTTAAAAAGTTGTCGCAATCACATCAAGCTATAAGAACGCTTGATAGGTTCAAATTCGTGATCAAAATAATTCATGGGAATCGCTGATTTACGTGACATATAACGCAAAATTCTATGCTGAACAGATTCGAGAGGTGAAAACATAACTTGTGTCTAGGGCAACCAAATTACCGACGCATAAGTTAAAATAGGCACAACTAAGGTTTTATATAAATATAAAATAGTTTCGGGTTTACGGAATTGAAAAGTGACCCTTTTAATAAAACCGGTTAATCTTAACGCTTTTAGTGTGATGTTATTGATATGGCCAGTAAATGATAGCGAATAATCAAAAAGTGCACCCAGATCAGACAATGATTCAACTCTTCTCAATGGGTTACTCCCAAGTATATAATCATATTTCAAATAATGTTTACTTCTATGAAAATTAAAAACTTGACATTTATTAAAATTCAGAGGTAAATCATTGTCGATAGACCACTTAAGTAAGCGATCAATGTCCATCTGTAATTTGGAAGAGTCCAGCGGGCTTTTAATATTTAAAAATAACTTGACATCATCAGCGTAAATCAGACATCTGGCAGATCGAAGGCAAGCAGGTAGATGGTTTATAAAAATGATAAATAATAAAGGCCCTAAATGAGAGCCTTGCGGAACTCCAGAAGTTGCTAATATTTAATGAGATGTTGCACCAGAAATCCGCACTGACTGACCTCGATCTAACAGATACGACTTGAGCCATGCTAACAAGGTACCCCGGACACCAACATTCCAGAGTTTCTGTAATAACAAACTGTGATTAACAGAGTCAAACGCTTTCCAAAAATCAAAATAAATAGAATCCACTTGAGAATGTTGCTTAAATGCCGAAATAATATAATCACTATATAACAAAAGATTTGTTAAAGTAGAACGTCCTCTAACAAACCCATGCTGCTCCTTCACAATAAAAGTAGAGAAAAAATCAGAGAAATGCTTAGTCACAAGAGCATCGAATAATTTGGCAACACAGCTTAAAATAGAGACTGGTCTATGGTTTGTCACATCATGTATATCGCCTGCCTTGTAAATAATCCTATTTTACATCCGTACAAAAGCCATTTTCCACAATTTAGGGAAAAAGACTAGATGAGAGTGACTTATTGCAAAAAATCAGCAAGGGTTCTATCAATGACGTTGCACATCTTTTTTATGATATATGAAGGAATTTCATCCGGACCAAAATTAACATTGTCTTCAAGAGTGTCAATAGCAAAACGTAATTCACTTTCTGTAATATGGAAAGAAGGCATAAGGGAATCACTATCATCCAGACTAAAACTAAATGGCAAAGGGGATTTATATACAGACGAAAAATAACCAGAGAAAAGATCCGCGATACTATGATTATCTAACGCTAGTTTGTCACCCCAATACATATTCCCAGGAAGACCATTATTCTTTTTTAGTGTGCTCATATGATTCCAAAAAATTCTCAAATTTTTGTGAATACCCGATTATATATAAGACAGATGGGATTCATACGCAGAACGCAATAATTTAATACATTTCGCACGTAGACGTTTAAAAAACAAATAATCACTGGGTAATTTGGAACGCTTCCATTTACAATGCGCAAGTTTTTGATCGTAGATAGATTGTTTCAATTCGGTGGTGTACCAACGAGGATACGAGGATACTGTTAATTTCTCTCTTACAAGGAATAAACGTGCTAATAGACGAGTGCAGAACATTATAAAAGTTATCAAGACATAAATCAACACTTAAACCATGAAAAAGTTCGTTCCAGTTTACATCTCCGATGACACGGTTTCAGCAATCATAGCTACCGCGAAAAAAAATCAAAATGCAAAACCCTATTCGGTAAACAAACATTCTCATTTACAAACACTTCAAGAAACGCGGAATCGTGATGATCATCCGTCTTCAAAAGTTGGTCGCGAAGTTGGAGGCACCTTACATATAAACTTGAAGCGAACATTAAATCCAAAGAATAATCTTTTGCGGGGTGTTCTTTGTACAGTTGACTTAGATTCAAATATGAAGAAGATTGGCGGACTAAGTTTGCGCAGGCTTGACGTTCAGGTGTAATATATGCTAACATTTCCATCGAAAGTGGATTATTAGACCACCGCAGATTGGGTAGATTGAAGTCGCCGCCAACTATTATCTCATGATTAGGCAACTCGGATGATTTCGATTGAATAACAGCAAGGAATTCAGCAAATAACTCAGACGGTGCCCCTGGAGGGAAATAGGCGACTGCTAGTATGCAGCGCGGCCAAACTGACCAACATTTCCGATCCCATTCAAGGCGTGTTTCTTCTCCCACCGCTTTCTGTCGCGTCACGTGAGACTCCGCCTCTCGAGCAATCAGGCGTGAGCAGGAATCCTGCGAAAGTTGACTGCCGGCGCGCTGCTACGCGGAACTCGCTTCGTTTCAATTATATGCCCGCAGTGGATTTGGATACTTGGATCTTCTCAATGCACTTTATTCAATATTTCGCTTTTGTTATAATTGAACAAAACATAATAGCTGTTCATTTTTCTATGAGACTCATTATTTTCTAGTATACTAGACGTGCTAATAACATAAATCCGCATTCATTTTCAAAATCGTATTTTCGTATGATACATTTTCATGAATCTTTTTTTTTACAATTTTAATATATTTTTCATGAAAACAAAAAATATCTTCTATACATATCTTTTTATCTAAAGCAGGAATTCAATGAATCATTTTTATTTATTTCTTGATTCTATTTCACCATTAAAATCTACTATTTTTCTTACAACCATTCTGTTTACATAATTCAAGCAAACTGAGTATATTATTATTATATTTCGTAATTCAAAATTTAGACAACATTTGAGATTCTCAACAAATTTCAACGCCATAATCGTTTTAGTGGACATTATATGGTATGTTAAAAAGTGTGTTTCGGTTTTTCCCCATTTTGGTTTATCCAATGTATGAATCTAATTTTAAGTACCCTTAACAAAGGATTTTTAACGATCCACTGGAAATATGACTTTGAAATGCATATATGCATACAACAATAAAACGTAGAGGCCTTCAAGTTAACTATTATCCCTTTTAAAATTAACTATTTCCCTTTTGAATGAATTAATCCAAATAACATGAATGCGAGCATGAAATAATGGTTTTTCTTTTTAAGACAAGGATCAGAATTGCAAATTATTTGGCTTATCAATCAAGTAAATCATACAGCTTATATATCTGACATTACTGTCCAACCTGCAATATGATATTTCCGAAAGGGCGTTTAAAAGTATTAATTCCAAAATTCCATCACAAAACTGAAAATTAAATTCCAGTACACAATCATCTTGAAGCAATTAATTCCTTCCTTTTCAGAACTTCAAATTTTATGATTATTAAATCGTAATGATATTTTTTAAAATAAATTTAACTTAACTAAAATGCACTAAAAATTAATAAGGTAAACATTGATGAAGAAAAACGACCAGGAGAATGCACTATAAAGACACAAATATAAAAATATAGATTGAAGAAATAAATGGAAATGATTCATTGAATTCCCGCTTTAGATAAAAAGACATGGATTGAAGATATTTTTTGTGGCCATGAAAAATATATTAAAATTGTAAAAAAAAGATTCATGAAATTATATCATACGAAAATACGATTTTGAAAATGAATGCGGATTTATGTTATTACCACGTCTAGTATACTAGAAAATAATGCGTCTCATAGAACAATGAACAGCTACACTGAGAGAAATTATTTACTAATAGTTAATGTAAGCTAATTTCAAGGCTCTTACATTAACTGTAAAGTTATAACAGTAAATGTAAAGTTAAAAAATGACAGGTAACTTTGAGATGAATATACCAGCACTTTTCTGCATGTTAGCAATTTTATTGTATATTTACTCACATATTTTTTAACATTGAATGAGCGTTCTTTTTTAAATTCTGTCGTTTGAACTGCGCATGTCAACAATGCGTCGAAAAATTCACAGAAAATCGAATGACTGCGTGGATGTGTAGTATTTTTTATCTCTGTTTCGGTAATTTATAAGCGCGTAAATATATCACATAATAATCCCAACATTAGTATTTAAAATTCTTATATTAACTATTAACATAACAAATTTAACCAAATATCAGATTACAGTAACTTCAGGCGAAAGTACCTTACCTTAAGAACCAAATCTAAATTCTGTTAGCTTTACTATGAAGCTATTAGATTAACTGTAAACAAACATTTCTCTCAGTGTATTATGTTTTGTTCAATTGTAATAAAAGCGAAATATTTAATAAAGTACATTGAGAAGATCCAAGTATCCAAATCCATTGCGTGCATATAATTGAAACGAAGCGAGTTCCGCGTAGCAGCGCGCCGGCAGTCAACTTTCGCGGTATCCCTGATCGCGCCTGATTGCTCGAGAGGCGGAGTCTCGCGTGATGCGGCGGAATGCGGAAGAAACGCGCCTTGAGTGGGATCGGAAATGTTGGTCAGTTTGGCCGCGCTGCTAGTATGTAGCTCTTTGATCCAGTTCTAATATCTAGAAAAAGAACCTCGGAAGAAAGGATTGCTTGTAGATGAGTGGCTCAAATCGAGTGTTTTATCGCAGCTAAGACACATCCGCTGCGGATATCTTGAGACTCTGTTAAGGCTCTGTCAAGGCAGAATAATTTTCAAAACCTAACTATGAATCCCCTGTATCAGGTTTCAGCCAAGTCTCAGAAAAAGAATTATGTCAGGAACAACTAGAAGCTGAGATAAATTCGTGTGTAAATAACTTAGTTTGTTGTTAAGCGAACGTGCGTTTTGATAGTAAATAGTGATGTTACTCTGCTTCGGAAATGTGCTATTGACGAAAATTATGTATTCCAGGATCAGCAACCGAAGACCTGGGCACAGAGACGAGTGTTGGAGTGTCATTCACATAACGAACAAGTTTAATAAGTTATTTGAATAAGTTTAATAAGTTACTTGAATAAAAATATCTGACTGTGTCGAAACATCCTTCCCGGCAATATCGATTTGGGTTTTCAACTGTCACCGGGCCACGTGTTCGATGTGAAACAGTGTTCACCAATTGACTCGTTGAGGAGGATGCCCCCAAAATAAATAAACTTTAAAATTCGATTTGCAAACGAGCCATGCCTTATTAAAAATTATTTTTTGCACCAGCGGCTGCAGAAAAAAAATCTTCATCCTGGTATATCTCTTATGCGCCATTGCAACAATATATATATCCCTAGATAACGTTCCGCAGTTCCATTCGCCAAATCGTCGTCGTCCCGATGTAGGTCTAATTCACACGTGTTCCGTGTCGATGCGACCTAATGTTTATATTTGTTCACGTTTACGTTCCTCGTCGACATTTGAAATTAACAAAGTTGAGTCGGTGTCGTTGAATACATTGAGAATTCAATGCTCAATGTATTTGGTAACCGTGAGTGTTCCTGTGGATTATTTCGTCAACGATTCTCCCTACCTCGACGATACAATCACGAGGCTTACCTAGAGACGATCTCGTCGTTTCAGGATGACGTAGTTGCCAAGCACTTCAGGAGGAGTTCAATTCCCGACGACAAATGACTTCTGGTTCAAGAATCCCCGCATTTATAATAAGTATAATCCTCTCGTCCCGTCTATCAACTGGAGTTTCCCCAGAATTACCCCCTTTCTAGGAAAATAAAAATTTGAAGATTTCATTACTATAATTTATTTTATTAAACCTTCCGTTTTTTTTTGGTAGGTACAGCATATACTGGGACCATAATAATGCAGGGAAGAAAGGAGACATTTCTTTCCTTACAATATATAACGACTGGTCTCAATCGTGCATTCTTCCTAGACGTCTATTTTGTTGTAAAAGTTACACGTTAACGATTAGAAATATTGAAATTTAAAGTGTTCCAAATTATATATATAATCGTATATAATATCATTAATATCTTGTACGAACTACTATCGTCCGAACTTGAAATCAACAGAAAATCTATCTAGGCACGTTTAGCGATGCTTTATTGTACGGGTTTACTAAGAGGTTCCGGGTGGAGGGTGAGAAGCGCAGTGATGGGCTGTACGTCACATCGTCAAAAACCACTAATATCATGGCGATACTTAAAGCACCATTTATAAGATAGAAACATTAAACAATATTCCATATCAAAATTAAATTTTATTAAATAGACCTTTCATTAGCAATTCAAGACTTTGTTCCCACAGCCAACTTATACTCTTCGTATAGATTTGAAAAATCTATTTAAACAATCTCCGTCTCTATGCTTAATATTTACAGAGCCAGATTACGCGAATTATCTACACGTATAATTCTTCTGATACGAAGTACGCGTAAAAAAAGGCAAATTTGATTTTTAAATCGAAATAATGTATGTGTAGCCAAGAAAATTTGTCAAATAAATAATGTTCTATGTAATAATCAAATACACACTGGCTTATACATTTTTCAGTAGTGGATAATGTGTATAATAAAAATGTTTACGTCTTTTTAAATGTTAAAACACAAATTGGTGTACTGTATTAACTTACTCGTATGATCACCAGAAATGCTGAAACTACGAGCTTTATGTCTCATTGAAGTATTTGAATTACACGTACGATCAATTACTTCCGGCTGATGTGGTGTAGCTACCGGCGGAGTTAGACTATTAGAGCGTCGTTGTCGATTTGCCGGTGGTGGCGGAAATTGTACATTGAATGCTCCGGATTGGATACCGAACGCTTGATTGATTTGTTCATTCTGATGTTGTTGTTTCGTGCTTCTAAGCCACACTGCATCCCACCTGTAAATAATTATTTACTTGCATTAAATATTAAAGAATAAATAAAAGTATTTTTGCATTTTTAAAATTACAGATCACAAAAAGGAGGGTTATTACCTGCTATTAATAATTTACACAGTATTTATTTATATTGTGCAGGAATTTATTCGACTCACTAATTTATTTTACTTTTAAAGACGATTGGAAATGAAAAATAATTAAAGCAATTAATTACATTAAAATAAGTAAATTAATACGTAGAAAAACGATTGTATTTCAATATATAAATGAATCACTTAGATACTAAAATATTAATTCAGATACCTACTCGCAATACCAAAATCAACAAAATCACAAACGATATTTCTCGGAGGTGCCGTAAAACTTGCCGGATACAATATTCCTTATAGGGTGCATGCACACTAAAAGGGAATCGTCAAAAACGGCAAGCGAATTGTTAAAAGATTGATAAACGTGAAAATTTGCTATTCAGCTCCATTCTTCATAAACGGCTCGCGAACTTTCGAGAGGCAGGCAAATTGTCGTAGACGACATGCGGACAAACAAACGCTCAAAATGATATTTTTTCTCATATAAGATACTAAGAAAAGGAATTTGTTTGTTAAAAATCCCTTACGTTCACGGTCTACATCAACCGTTACATAGGATATTAATACAACATTACAACGGTACCCATATTAATGCATAACCTTACATCAATTATCACGAGGGGTATAGAAAAACTAAATAAAATGGAGAAAAAAACTCGGTGTATTGTGTTAAGTGCAACGAATGTGATGCTACCTATGTAGGCGAAACAAAAAGAAGCCTCGATGCCACACACTGGTTATAGTTATTGTAGTAAAAGTTAGAGTCGAATATTCGTCCGGTTTCAATTAATCTATTATATAATAACTAGTTATATTTTCAAAGTAGAGTATCAGCAAGCAGAAGCGCGGAAATTCAAATTTAGCATGCTTCCGGAAAATCAAAATTAACGGCGTGTAGGTTGCATGAGAAGAGGAACCATTTTCCCTCTGACACAGCTCTTAACAATAATGCAGCTATATATATATGTTCCAACTGGCTTTTATAAGGGCTGTGGCTTTTACGAGGCCTTTTCACTCTTACGGGGACAGCCCCATAAAATTTACGTGGGAAACCATAGGGAGTGGGGGGATATTTAAATAAATGTTACTAATTGTTAAAGTCCTCATGAAATACTCTACGAACATATATATATAACTGTATGTACAGTGGCACTTTCGGGAACACTGCATGAGGGTGAAGTTAGCGTAAGATTCGCAGCGTAAGATTCGGAAAGCAGTGGTTCTCAATCATTTCTGAACACGCGATGTTAATTTCAATGGAAACGCATATATCCATTTCAGATATCCGTTGAGATTTCTTAAAGGCATCACAAATATATTCGAAATACAAACAATCATTGAAAAGCATACCACCTTAGTTTAAACAATATTCAGACATTTGTTGCACAGTAATTATTATGATAAATGTGTAAATTCCAGTAATACCAAAACGCGTCCGGGGCTGAAATTTTCACTAAAGCTTCTCTTCGTATCTGGAACCAAGTTTTCAATAGTGAAAAAAATTAACAAAAAGGCTAGCGTTTGTTATAAACAATCTTATAAACAATTACGGTATACCGACACTATAATACCAAATCCGGCCAGAAAAAACGCGTCCAGGGCTGAAATTTTCACCAAAGCTTCTCTTCGTATCGGGAAACAAGTTCTCAATAGTAAAAAAAATTAACAGATATGCTAACGTTTGTTATAAACAATCTTATAAACAATTACGATACACAGATACTATAATGCCAATTCCGGCCAGCAAAAAACGCGTCCGGGGCTGAAATTTTCACCAAAGCTTCTCTTCGTATCTGGAAACAAGTTTTCAATAGTGAAAAAAATTAACAAAAATGCTAGCGTTTGTTATAAACTATCTTATCAACAATTACGGTATACAGACCCTACAATGCCAATTCCGGCCAACAAAAAATGCGTCCAGGGCTGAAATTTTCACCAAAGCTTCTCTTCGTATCCGGAAATAAGTTTCCAATAGTGAAAAAATTAACAAAAATGCTACCGTTTGTTATAAACAATCTTATAAACAATTACGGTATACAGACACTACAATGCCAATTACGGCCAGCAAAAAACGCTTCCGGGGCTGAAATTTTCACCAAAGCTTCCCTTCGTATCGGGAAACAAGTTCTCAATAGTGGAAAAAATTAACAAAAATGCTAGCGTTTGTTATAAACAATCTTATTAACAATTACAGTATACACACACTATAATGCCAATTCCGGCCAGCAACCAAAAAACGCTTCAGGTGGTAATTAATTTACGGAAGCTTCTTTTCACAATAGATTTATTTTTTATGTAGAAATAAAATTCCAGTTCTTAAAAAATAGTAAGAAAAGCGCGGATTGCATGGGAAAAGTATTGTCCAAATTGTGAAATTTTCAATTTACTCCTTACTAATACCTACTGAACGCAGGTATTTGTAGACAATTTTGAGACGCATCTTTTGCTCACATTACAAAAACGTCTAAATTTAATAAATATCAAAACAAGCGTGGAAATCGTAAGTTGAATTTAATACAAACTCCCGTTTGTTTGTCACTTCGACTAGGTTGTACATTCATTTTTTATTACTAGGTATTTTTTCCGGGATATTTAGAAATACGCTTTCTGATACGTTTCAGCGCTTCATTTAAAATGAATTAGATTAAAAATGAATAAGAAATAGTTCAACGTTCCGAAAATAGTAAAAAACTTGTTTATAAATATGTTTTTTTAGCACCCCTGGAATGTTATATACATGTGTTTTAGAAGGTCGTATGATATAGTCGGTGCCTGTAGATGTGTTGAAGTCTGGCAACAGAAATAATACTCCATCCGCCATGCTATTGCGGAAAATTGCAAGTAAAAAAACAGCAAGATTTGACCTAGATATGGATTTTCACTTGCTCTTGACCAAACTCAAACACGAATTTGAATCAGTTGATGAGTGGAATGGAAAATATGTAAAGGGATTTGTTCAATGCTACACAACGTATCCCTCATTTTCCGTCACGCTGTGTTCAGAAAAACAATCAAAACTCGTTATCGATCTATTAAAATCGAACAGATACGTATGTTTACATTTAGATGCTACTGGTTCTATATCCGCGCAACCTCCAGATTCCCAAAAGAAACCTTTTTATTATTGTTTAATAGTACCAGGAGGTGATGACACTGTACCAGTAGCTGTCCTTGAATTCATCACCTGTGGGCATGATGTATACAGCATACAGAAGTGTCTGGAAATTATAGTGTCTGTATACCGTAATTGTTCATAAGATTGTTTATAACAAACGCTAGCATTTTTAATGTTTTTCACTATTGGAAACTTGTTTCCGGATACGAAGAGAAGCTTTGGTGAAAATTTCAGCACCTCCATCGCATAAAATTCCGGCTGTTGTTGTCGGTCTGGGGCTCGTCGACGACTTTCGGGAATGTAGCTCCTCTTTAGCATCCAATCGCTCTGAACACCGGGACATCCAGATATCCGCAGACGTACCGTGGTCGGGTGAAGTTCACTAGAGCAGCTACCTCGGCTTGTCGTCACTCTGCCCGTAACACACGCTCTCTGGCGCGGTCCGGTCATTCTGTGTCGCGGGTGTTAGCTTCTTCAGCGCACCAGCAAGCGATGGTGTCGGATGCCCTTGTGCACAGTATTTGGAGCAATATTCGGGAAGAGTAGCGGACGCATCCTCCGTCTGCCTGGCGACGCGGTCAATGTCTTGACTCGCTGTAGTTTGTCGACCACTACTGGTCATCCCCTTTCTCGTCGTTGAGTACGCCCCTGGGACCGCTCCAGTCTTCGTTGTCGCTAGCACTCATCTCCTGAAAAAGCACGAGATACTCATCAATAGAGTACATAAGCATCGACATAAAAAAGACAATCAGTCACTAGCCATATAAGAACAGAAACTACACTACCAAGAGAGAGAGAGAGAGAGAGGAGGTAAGGGGGGGGGGGTGCCAGACATGTGCCTCGATCGGGTTCAGCGCGAGATACATTTTAGGTGGAAGGGGTGTCGCTCTGGACCATCGCAGTCTTCCTCGAGGTCTACGATCTACGGTTTAGCGTTGGTTCTTCCGCCTCTCGGGAAGCCATGAAGGGGCTCGAGACGAAGTATCTCCACGAAGTACTCCCTCGGGCGGACCGGCCCGTACCTCAGAGCTCCAAGGCTTTCAGCTTCCACAAGGGAATCTTCTATTGGTATAGCCACCTATTTCGGTTGCACAAATGGTTTGAGATCGGAGACGTGTGTGACTCCGTCTTTCAGATCTACTGAATCGCAGAGTTCGTGCCATGTGTTCCCGACCTTTTCTACGACTGTGTACCGTCCTACAAACATAGGGGCTAAAAAAAGGTATTTTCACTATAACTCGAGTTCTATTAGGTCTAGAAGCTTCACTAATAGCTCATTTTGAAGCTTTTTGTACGCTTTACAAGTATTTCTTACAAAATATTCGCGAGAAATCGATAGTTTTCGAGATATCGAAGGAAAGTGTGTGAATTTTTTATTTTTTCGCACTTTAATCATTATGATTGCACGAAATCGAAAAAATGCTTCAAATGAAAGTTATAGAGCACGAAAAAAGCTACAATCTTTATTTTTTGTAAGTTTCATTGCGATGGAAATTACGCCTTGTAGAGCGTCTCAAAGCACAGAGTGGGCATCAGCACGCCAGCCGCGAGTCAGCCACGTACATACTAGGAAGCGAATCGCTTTCTCCGTTATATTCGACTTTAGTAAACTAAAGAGGCAACATAATATATGTTTTTTGTATGTTTTTTCATGCTTTTTTTATTACGTTCCATGAAATTTGGAAAATTATGGATAGCGTTCGAGTAATTGAAGGAGAAAATGAAAATTGCAGCTTTTGTACGTTTTTCACGCATGATAGTGATTATCGCAGTATTTATACAATTGGTATTGAAGCATTAATAAACAATAATACATAAATTCGTTACGTTTTTCGATATCAACCTGCGTATTAAATTTATAACTAATCAGTGATAATAAAAAATAATACATACCTTAATTCTGTTAATAATAAATGTAGGTTGTCGTCATGTTTGACGAAAATATATTTTCGTAATATTCGTTATATGTATGTACAATATGTAAACCGACAGGTTTCTACCTGAAAAGCGTTACGTCGGGATCGGGTGACGTAATGGAATGCGAGGGTCGGATAACTATCTGTCAGTTTCTAAGTAAACATCTGCTCTTCAGTTAGTCCCCTTTTTTCTTGTTCTTTCCAGTTCTCTCGTGTCTAGCAGGCGGGCGGATGCATTTTGAAACTATAGTTTTGAGAGCATTTATATAGTACAGTATTCGGACACTTTATTAGTGCAGTTGTTGTTCATTTTGTAAGTGTAATTAGTATTGAACAATAATGAGTGACTCGGATTGTTTTATTTGTAAAGAACCTTTGTTAACAGAAGTGTGCGTAGTGAACGCGAAGTGTATAAAGTCTCTTTTATCTGCATGCCGGCAAAGAGGAGATATGGAAAACCAGACAAAGTTAGAGAACTTATCTTCAAGTACGCTAATGCAAGATTAGCTACGTCGGCTTCTCGGCCGAGTACAGGTGGTGAATCATCGTCAAGATCAAGTGTTCGGGAAAGTCAATCAGAGTTTGATTTTCACAACTATTGCTTATGGTGCGGAAACGTAACGAAAAATTCATCACCGAAGACACCTGAGAAATACCGAGTAAAAATTTGTATGATAAAAATCAGTCTTCGAAAAAATACATTCTGACCAAACTTGGCGATCGCAAAGATGAATTTGCTACTGCACACAAGCACCGTACGAACCTTGTGACTGCCCTCGTCGCCGCAGGAGCAAGGTACCATAAAAAATGCTTCGGAAACGTCCTTAAACCAATAAAAGTATCAGGAGTCGTGTCAACAGGAAGGCACCCAGATGACGCAATACATGAAGCAATGGAAAACACTTTCACCTATTTAGAAGAGAACAGCAGCGAGTATCAATTTTCATTGGAAACGTTCATTTTCACAAAGAAGTGAAAAACCGATACACTGATTCCTGATCTGAGAACGATTAAAAATATGGCGATGACATTCTTATCGTCGAGCGGAAAAACGTGACACTATACTTTGTTTTAGAAATGTCATATACAAACTACTCTCGGACAAATTTTATGAATATCAACGTCTTCCAAAATTTGGGTAGTTTTCAATGCATCTTGACCAACGTCAAACGGCCGTTCACTGAACGACTGTTTGTTATCAGATCCAAAACTCCATCAGGATTTACCCTCGATCTTAAACAGATGGCGCAAACACCAATGCGTTTGTGCAGCTGACGTAACCAATATGTTTCGTCAAATCAGAGTGAGGGATCAGGACACGAATGTACAGTTAATTTTGTGGAGACCAACTCCGGAAGCAGAGATTCAGACTTTTCGTTTACAAACTGTGACGTATGGTACGAAACCAGCCCCGTTCGTAGCCTTGAGGGTGCTGCAGCAATTGTCCGAAGATGAAGCATAGCGTTTTACCTTAGCTTCACGAGAAATTCCGAAGAATGTCTATATTCGGAGCTTCTACAATCTCGCAATGTATCCATTTCCGAGATGAGATTATTGCCTTAATGGATTCTGGTTGCCTACCTCTTCGAAAATGAAGTGCTAATGATCCAAATTTGTTATCAGGATTATCAGCTGAAACCTTTGAATTAGATTTGCATCGCTCTCTTCAGGAAGATGCGTCACTACGCATTTTAGGTTTATCGTGGCACCCAAAAACTGATACGTGGCAAATTTCTACCTCGGAAAACATACCATCCACTCTTATAAAGCGTTCGCTCTTATCGCACGTAGCAAAATTGTTTGACCCGCTAGGATTAGTGGCTCCAGTCGTTATAATAGCTAAGATTCTTCTGCAACAATTATGGCGGTTAGGTTTTGGATGGGATGAAATATTGCCGAGCTCCATTTGCGAAAAATGAATGGAATTTTGTAGAAGTCTCTCCAGTTTAACGGAGTTGCGCATCCCACGATGGATACCTATTTTGCCGCATTCATCCATTCAGTTACATGGATTTTGCGATGCTTCAGAGGCAGCATCTGCGGCAGTTGTGTATATTCATATCTCTGTTGACAATCAAATAGACACACACCTGATTGCAGCAAAAACTCGTGTTAGTCCGATTAAGTACTACGTCACCTTTGCAAGATTGGATTTATGCGGAGCAGTTATTATCCAGACTCATTCCGTGGGTGATGGATTCGCTCGAACTTACGGCTATACCTATTTTCGCATGGAGCGACTCTTCCGGTGCACTTCATTGGATTAAAGGATGCCCTTCCCAATGGAAGGTTTTCATAGCCAATAGAGTGTCGATGATTCAATTTAGAGTCCCTTCCCAGTCTCGGAAATATGTAACGACTGATCAAAATCCCGCTGATTACGCAAGTCGTTGGTTATCGGCAGCAGAGTTGGTTTCATGCCATAAATGGTGGCATGGACGCACTTGGTTGTCTCAATCCGAAGATCATTGGTCCGCCTTTACTGAAGATGTGCTCGATTGCATTGATCTTGAGGAAAAGGTTGTTCGAGTCCACGCTTCGCAATGTGAGGAATGGGATTCATCTCATCGATGCTCTGATTGGGCTCGCCTACTACGAGTAACTTCCTTGCTATTTAAGTTTATTTATGCTACTCGTAAAACTGGAGAATATGGTTCCGTAATGGATTCCACAGACTTTATGAATATGGCGCGGATGTTTTGGGTAAAATACATTCAGTCAAGAGTTTTTGCCGAAGTAATTATGTTTAGCAACTAGAAACAACTACAAACGTTTAATGTATATTAAGAGCAATATGTTACAGTTTAATCGCCTGTAGAAATTTAGTTTGGCAACTACAAACAACTACTGTTAACGTAAGTAGCGTTAATTAGTTTATAAAAAAGTTAAATTTATCATTTTTAAACTAATTTTCTTCTAATTTGGAAACTCAAGAGTTATCCGTTTGATTTACGGTGTGTCTCGAATGATGCTTTCTTGAGACGCTCACCGCATCACAGTTCAGTTCCGTTTCGACTCCGCTCTGTGATGCCGCGAGCTCTAGGTGAATAGCACGCGTCGACATACACACGAAGAGAGCAATATAGCTTAGAGTATAATGACCTCTATATGGCATAGATCTGCCAAAAATAGAACTCGCGTAATAAGGACCTGTATTAAGAAATGCTCGACCCTCTGTGACTACAGCTACGTACAGGTTACGTACTGCGAAATGACTTGCTTTGCAATAATTTTTTCTCCAATCAACCAGTATTCTTCACGTAATAGGCGCGAGGTCAACGATACTCCACCATGGAGAGTTCGTAGATGTGCTTGATGCACGATCAATCGCGTTATCTCACAATCTCCAATGAGAATAGGACATTTCCGCGTACTGGGGATGATATAAAGTATTTTCTAAACGGCGTCTCATATGAATTGTATCTTCGGAATCAACATATGGATTTAAATTAGCCAAAGGACTAGAGCGCAGCAGCCCCTTTCCGGTGTGAAGCATTCTTAATTCTTTCGAATACAACTCAGCTTGAATGTAATTTACCCAAAAGAGTTTTGAATCGCGTAAGCACTGTGCGAGAGAAACATCTGTGTCCATTGACCGAGCTCGGCGTGTTGCGTGTTTCAAATGCGCGCTAATCTATAAGAGCTTTCCCTAATCCAAGGGGCACTGAGTGTATCTCTATTCCCGAAGTCGAATCTAGAGTTTTTCACAAGACAAAATTGGCCTTTCAACGGCATGAGCAGACAGTCACGGCGGACCTTTCCACCATAAGGAGTTGTGTCGGAGCTGATCTGGACGAATACCTCGACATGGCGCCATACTACACTGGCACCTCGCGACTGAATTTTCGAAACCCTATTTGCAACAAGCACTTTCCAAGATGATGGCATACGATCGAGTCACGCTAAAACTACGCTGGCATCTGTCCACACAAAAATCGGTACCTGTTCTACTACATTTCAAAGGTAACAAATGGAGCATGGATGCCAGTAACCAGTCCACGTGATGCCACAAACATTCAGAAATCCTGTGCACAGGCATCGTAAATATTTAATTTGGGTTGGATCGATCCATTTTCATAAAACCAAGAAAATAAATTGACGCCACGGCAGTTACTTCCTACTAAAGAATATTATTTTGTTTACGTATCGTCTCATCAATAAACGTAAGAATTGTTAAATCATACATTACAGAAATGGTATGCAGATGATAGGTACAATTATTGAACATAAGAGATGAAATCGTTCTGAATATATGAATATGTCGATTATGTGAAACGACTCGAGTGCAATATTATGAGATGTACGATGGCGATTATACAGTGGTGGGAAAAAGTTCCGGAACGGATAAATATCTCAGCGGGAGTGCATTTTCCGGGATAATATTTCAGAAAAAAGTTTAAGGATTTTCCCCAGGCTATTTAATGGTACCAGTGAAATTGACCTTGAACATGACCTTGAAGGTAATTTCAAGGTCATGTTTGTTTTTTTTTAAATGGGAACCCCTATTTTTTTCATGGATTCTGAAAGAGCGGGAAATTTTACGTCCGAAAATGATATGGTCGATTTTTCCGACAAGGTCATTTCAAGGTCAAACTTAAAGCTCTAGGAATTGCGAATTAATTCAGAGGGAGTGCATTTTCGGGGAAAATGTTTCAGACAAAAGTTTGAGGATTTTGCCCTGGCTATTTAATTTTACCAGTGAATTTGACCTTGAAGTTTTCAAACGGTTTCCCGTCCACAGCTTGGCAGTGACCCATACGCATGTAAATACTTTCCTGAACATTACGCAACATCTCCGGTGGGATTGAATTAGAACCATTTATTTTCCTTGCTTGCAATTAGGTTTTGCCTTAAACGCTTTGTTCTTTAAGTATCCCCAATAAAAGTAGCCCAAAGGTGTTAAGTCAGGTGATCTGGGCGGCCATTCATTCCATCCTCTTCTACCAATCTATTTATTAGGAAACAGTTTATTTAGGTAATCTCGAGTAAGGTACTAAAAGCTTAAAAGCTAGCAGAGCATCTATGGCAGAATTGAACCAAACTAGTACCAACATTTGTTGTTCAATTGTTGCTCAAAAGTTGCCCAAATCCCGCATTTGTTGCTCCCATATTTAAAAAAAAAATCATGTTTCGGGAGCTTGCATAAAAGCTAACGGGGCATAAGTAGAATAAGAGGAAATAAACAATCGATCAAAGAAAACAAATATGCCACTAATTGTTGCTCATTTGTTGCTTAAGGAATACCTATATTATATGGGCCCCCCACCAATCGCTTCCGATATTTTTCAAAAAATAATCAGGATCTGGTTGTAGAAAAGCTGGCAGAATGTAGCTAAAAACAGGGGAAATAAACAACCAACAACAAAAAACGGGGCAACTAATTGTTGTTCATTTGTTGCTGTAAAAATGAGTAACTTACACATTTTTGAACAACCGAAAAATAAAAACTCGATATAGTATAATGAGCAGAGGGAAACAAAAGAACGCAAAAATTATTAGAATTTGTTGCTCGGTTGCAACGACTTTTTGGAACATAAATGAGTCATTCTATTGAGGTCCGGTCCGATTCTGCTCTGTAGATAAGAAAATATTGGATCTTGTATGACGTAGAAAACAGCTGTTTAAACATAGTGCACAAGTGCACCATTTTGAAGGTAGCAACAATTATCTAGCATTTGTTGCTCAGTCCAACAACTTTTTGGGACATAAATAAGTCATTCTATGGAGGTGCGGTCCGATTCTGCTCTGTAGATAAAAAAATATTGGATGTTGTATGATGTAGAAAACAGCTGTTTAAACATAATGCACAAGTGCACCATTTTGAAGGTAGCAACAATTATCTAGCATTTGTTGCTAGGTTCCAACAAATTTTTGGGACATAAATAAGTCATTCTATCGAGGTCTGGTTCGATTCTGCTCGGTAGATAAAAAATAATCCACATTGAATAATGTAAAAAATAGCCGTTCGAACCGAGCTACAAACGCGTGATAATTGTTGCTACCGAAGACGGACCCCAGGACCCTGGGCCCCAGGTGCAGGACCGATGACCGCCGCCGTCAACCAACGCCACTGTAAGCCGATACTCCGGCTCCGGAATCATCGCCTGTAAGTAGGCTAAATTGCTATAACCCGACCCGCATTGTATCCCGCGAGGAGGTCGCGCACCGTCCGCGAGTGTAACTTTATTTTTCATGGTCATTTTAAAAGAAGTGCCGCCGTCGAGTGGCTCGAACCCGCGAAGCCTCGCGCTCGATCATAGCGCCGCGTGTTCGAACCTTTTTTTGGATATTGTAAATTCTCGTAGTGTTTGGGGTCGAGTATAGAAAATATATTTGGTCTTGTAATTAAATTACGTATAATTATTTTTCACCCCTCTCTTTAGTAAAGGGAGGATTACAACGAATTAAGTTTATATACAACGAATATTTAATAAATAATAAAAAACAATCTTTACATGAGTTCTCAAAAAGGAGACAAGTAAAAGAAAATGTTACATTGGCGCCTGAACAGAAGGACATGAAATCGAAATAATGAAATGAAATAAAAAATAATTTTGAATTTTAATTTTAAAATCAATCGTTGTATGTAAAGCGAGGTAATGTAAACAAGGTTATAAAAGCAAACCATTGTTTTCGTTGAACAATAACAAAGACGATAATAGATTTGCTTCATAAATAACTTTGAATTCGTGTTGTATACTATATAATTGTTAAATAATTTAAATACTGATGCCTTTACCAAGAGCGCCCATAAATACTAGAGCTGTAAGTAAATAGTTACTCGAAGGTTTGGGCAATAACATAAATAAAGACAACACGAAATCAACATCTTGCAACATGGAGAATCACATTTAGATGAAACAATTAACGAAAATAATGATAATAATGAAACTATCAACACTGATTTGTTTAATGAAATTCGAAAATTGAAGGAATTAAATGTCAACTATGTTAACGAAATGCAACGAATGAAAAATAATTTTCATGAAAAATTTAAAAAAGATGAAGAAATATAAAACTTTACGCTATGATACCAATATCTATTCGTATTTACGTGGTAATATATATTACGATAAATATATGTGTGTATAAGTATTTATACGCAATTACTTCATTTGTTATCATAATGCCTAAAAAATTAGTCGGTAAAGACAATTTACCCTTGGAACCAATTTGCTGTTGAACCCGATTTTGAACAATCTCCTACGATCAATATACTTTCTGTTCCTAAAAAAAATTGTGAAAGATTCTTTTTTTTTCAAATATTCACAGAAAAATTTATGCAAGAAATTGTTGATGAAACTAACAGATATGCCCGTCAGAAAAATGAGAACTCAGCGAGTGTGTATGATACTAACGTAAATGAATTATATGCCCTCATTGGTGTACTGATTCTTATGGGAATTCATAAAATGCCTAGAATAGAAAATTATTGGAGCACCGATAGTTATCTGAGAGTTGACTGCATTGCGAAAATTATGACGAGTAAACGCTTTTTCAAATTATTGGAGATGATACACATAAGTGACAATAATACTATGCTTCCCCGGGACGATCCCAACTTTGATAAACTTCATAACGTAAGGCCTCTTTTAGAACATATGAATTATCAATCTGCTAAGATATACAACCCTTCCGAAACGGTCTCTGATGATAAATCTATGATTCCTTTCAAAGGAAGATCATCCATGAAGCAGTACATGCCACAGAAACCTATAAAACGGGGGAACAAAGTTTTTGGAGTTTGGCTGATTCAAAGACAGGCTTTATGATTAAAACAGAAATGTATATTGGCAAATCAAAAAAATATGATACAAAAGATCCTCTTGGTGAACGTGTAGTGTTGAATCTAGTTACAGGTACGATCGGACATGAATACTTGGTAGCTTTCGACAATTTCTTTACTTCTGTCAATCTTGTTGAAAAACTTGTACAAAGAGGAATTTACTCCGTTGCGATAGTTCGTACAAATCGGAAAGGTTTACCTGATATGATGAAAACTAAAGAAAAAATGCAAAGAGGAGAACACAAATACGAGACTAAAGGAAACGCCGCTGCTATCAAATGGATGGATACTAAACCTGTCACTTTACTCACTTCAGCTTTCAACCCATCGCATACTGTAGAAATCAACAGAAAATTGAGAAATACTTATAATGCCATTATGGGTGGTGTTGATCGGTTTGATCAACTACGGGAAAGGTATATGATAGGCAGAAAGTAAAAAGAGTGGTGGCATCCAATCATGTATTACTATATTGACGGGGCTATCGTAAATTCCTATATATACACAAATGCTACAAGAAAGATGTATGCGGAGATCAGTTATCATACCGAACCAATCTAGCGAAACAATTAGTAAATATTTACGATGGCAGGAACCGATTCATGCGGGAAACGTTACAAACTGTTGCAAAGAAGCGAGCATAAATTCAAAGTTGCAAAAAAGTTTAGTTTGGTAGTTTTTATTTTTTTCTTTGTTTTAAAAATATGTTTTGCGATGTGACAAGGTGTCACCGTTCGACCCCTTGGAAAATCCTTCACGGTGGATGCCGCGGCTCCCTCGCGTGTCGAAAGTGTCCCGGAGCTCAGGATCGCCTTCCTCAATCCCTTTTTTTTTGCTTGTGGCATCAGTTTCATTAATTCGGATACCCGTCCGTCAGTCGCCGGTAAAGCGCCTGAACGGCATTACCGTCATTTGCTCGGTTGCGCGTTCCGCCGGGAGCGTCACCACCTCCCGAGCACTCGAAACGCCCGAGCCCCTCTTTCCCCTGGCTGTCCCTCTCGGCAGCGCAGGAGGTACCACCCGATGGTAGGAGTCATCTTGGCCGTCGAGAAGGGACACCGCCCCTCTCTGACGCGCCTGCATCGTTCCCCCCTTCCGTCGCTGCGCGCCTGCAGTATTCAGGCCCAGGACGTTAAAAAACAGTCTCATATTCCCCTTCTTTTCCCCCGTGGATGGCGACCTTACGCGCCTCCACTCATTCGGCAGTAGCCGTCCAGCTCTTGCCACCGCAAAGCTGCATTCTAGCAGCGTGGCTATTCTCGATTGCGTCACATAACGCCGGTCCCTCTCTCTCTCTCTCTCTCTCTCTCTCTATCGCAGCATGTAAGCCGCCCGAGACGAAGACGGAGGCGACTTTCCTAATACCGCGATTAGGTGGAGAAAACCCCGTTCGGACCCCGCTTCCTACTTCCCCCGTATCACCCCCGGTGATTCTCCGCTCCTGGTCGCTGGAGATGCGCGTACGGTTCCCGCGCGCATCTACCAAGCGCTATCGGCCCCACTCACCACTTCGTTTTCGGACGCGATAGAGGACGGACCCCAACTTAGTGCGTGCAAAATTTTTTCTCTGGTTGCTTCCGACTGCGAATCGTCGCGTTTTGTGAGTGTGTGGCGTGCCAGGACTTTGGGTGGTGTGTGTGTGTCAGCGACTGCACCAGCTGCATCACCGGCTTCCTCCTCGACGGCGTTCAACGGCTCGGGACGAGTGACGCCATTTCCTGTCTTCGCCCGAACAGCATCGACGCCCGGGACCCCGTCGTCAGCGACCGGTAAGTCGCCATTGCGGCAACCACATTCGACCCCCCCCCCTTCCGGTCATTTGTCAAGAAACTCGCCGTCGTGTGATTTTTACGGACCCAGATTTTCTTTTGTATCGGGCTGGAATATAGTTTAGTGATAGAGTTATTTGAGTGATTTATTTGCGTTTCACCTCTCCTTTAACTACTATCAAAAATTAAAATTCGAGAGCATCATAAAAGATTATAGCGAAAAAAAGATGAAAATTAACAAACGAACAGCATATGAATGACCGAACTTCAACCGTCACGTGGTATTGTGCGTAAGTAGGTAAATTAGTTACTGAAACCAAGGAAATGGAAGGCATTTACAAATTTGAAGAATCAGAGTATTTTTCGAACGAAGTTATTATATGTGATCTATAATATATTTATTGAAATTCAAAACAGCTCCACTATACAGCTTCCGCCAACTTCAATATCGCAAACTCCCCACAGGTTTCGTAATGAGCGACAACGAAAACCTTGAATTCTAAGCGATCTATCGGAATTTTTTCCTCGGAATGTATGTAATTTAGACAAAAATCGCAAGAAACATTTTTTATTCAGAATTTTGCGTAGAATATGGTAATATTTTTTATGTTTCAAAAAATTGAAATTTTCAGTTCGACGGTCGCCACATTGAAGCCGCCATTTTGAATTTTTCAAATCTGACTTCGGAATCGTGATCAGCGACCCCGAGAATGCTTAAAAGTACTGTCACTTTTTCTGGTGGATTGCCCAGAACCTTCGTCCTGTAAAAGGGTTAAAGAAGAGTTTTCGAAAGAATTTTATTCGGAACCAATCAAAGCTAAAAATCGTGTTGAGTGGTTAGCAAGAAAATTTAACGCAAATGAACCCTCGTTTCGAACGTACTTTCATAAGCAAATTAAAGATGTTCAGTTTCTTGATCCGCAATTCCCTGTATGCATTGCCTTATAATTCAGCAATTACCACTACGAATTCAACAATTATTAGTTCGGTTGATTACCAGGATGCCAATTTAATTTCACAAGGATTGTCACGTTCAGATATGACAAATAAAATTACTAAATTACCTGTAACAATTGTAATCATTTTCTCGACAATTGGTAAAAAACCAACTCGTGTAAAATGGCAGATTTTATTAACCTTAAATGTAGGACCACTAGTTATTGAAACATTTCTAGTTATACCAAAGTTAACGTCGCCGACGATTTTAGGTTTGGATTGGGTAGTAAAAAATAAAGTTGTACTTGATTTTAATGCTGTACAAGTTGCTATCAATGGAAGCATTATTAATCCAAATATTTACTCTATGGGTGGAGTGCATCTAAGAAAGTCATTTTAGAGTTAAATCACGCCAAGTGAGCACACCTCCGCACCATTTGTCTCCGATCAAGCTGCAACTTGGTAGAATTCTTGTACCAATAGAGTACATGAAATCTACCAAATATGGTTAAGTTATAATAACGGATTGCCTAGATACAGGGTGTCAAAGTTCAAGTTATTTTTTGAAATGTCATTTTTAAAAAATGTCTAGCTCCTACAATGTTGCTCATAGGCCAAAAATGTATAGAATGTTTTTTTCTCCATTTTAGGTGTATTTTTCGGAAAAAAACAAGTTTTTCCCTAAAAATTAATCATTTTTTTAAAACAATTATCGATTTTCTTACTTTCTCCATGCCGAAATTAACTTTTTTTTGCATAAATAAATACCTTAGATACTTAAGATTATGAAAAAAAAAAAATTTCACTGCCCGACATTGCACATAAGCACAAGAATAATTTTTTTACTGCGCCGCATGCTGTTCTGACGGTTTTCACGCATTAGCATGCGAGTTTGTCATGTCGCTGTTCGAAACATATTCACTTAATATCAGTTTTTGTTTAATCTTACCCAGGAAACAAGAAAAGGCTGTAATTAAAAATAAGATTGTAAAACATTGTAATATTTATTAAATATATTAATAATTACATTAACATAATTTAAAACTTTAACATAATTTCGAGAGTCCTTTGCCCGGGTTAGTGACTCCTCGGAGTTCTGGCAGACGGTCGGGAGATTCAGGGTAGGGGGCGACAGAGCAGAGGTAATATCTCCAATTATTTGGAGTAATTTTCTCCGTGAAGTATACCCTCCCCGTGTGTCTCTGGAGTTCGCCTTCTTTGGGGTCGCCGATCCGACATTGGATTCCTCTTTTACGCTCGAGGAACTTAGAGCGGTTATCCGCCGCCTTGGCCGCAGGAACACCCCCGGTCAGGATGGAATACCAGGCGAGTTCTACCGCGCTTTGAGCCTCAACTGGCTTCTTCTGCTCGGACTTTTCAATAAAACGTTATCGTCTGAAAAATTACCGAAAAGCTGGTCCGAACTGTTTCTCTCTATGATGAACAAAAAGGGCCCTCGCGATGACCCGTATAACTATAGAGGACTGGCCATGGTAAACGTCTGCACTAAAATATTTACGCAACTTATTTGCGACCGCCTTACCTTGTGGGCCACCCAGCGAAACATTATTCCTGAAGAACAATCGGGTTTCAGGAAGGGCCGTTCTACATCACACAATATCTTTTCGGTCTTTTCGGCTGCGCAAATTATGTTAAGGCGCAGAGGGGGTAAACTTTACACTCTCTTCGTCGATTTCAGGAGAGCGTTCGACTCCATCCCGCATGAACTACTTTGGCATAAACTCAACTCTTTAGGAATTAGCTCTAAGCTTATTAGGATACTAAAAGCGCTGTACGATGGCGCAGCAGTACATGTCAGATAACGATACGGCCCCTGAGACACAGTTGAGGTATCGGAGGGCGTGCTCCAGGGTCAGGTCCTCAGTCCACTTTTGTTTATTTTATTTATTTCCGATATTGTATCATACTTTCGCGCACGCGGATGTAGAGGTGTTGATCTCACCCTGACATACGACCTCCTGATGCAGCTGTACGCGGACGATCTCACCATCTTTGCATACTCTCCCTCGGACCTTCGCCGTAAACTAACAATTTTAGCCGACTATGCCGATCTCAGTGGCCTTACGGCACATACAGAGAAGACTCAAAATTCTTATATTTAAACGTGCAGGTAAACGCAGCGCTCATGATACCGGCTTTACGTACAAAGGTAATCCTGTGGCCGTGGTTCAGAGAGTGAAGTACCTCGGTGTGGAGCTCTCCTCCACAGCCTTGGGCCGCTCTGCTGCCAACTACGCCATGGCAAGGGCATCTGGGACTTCGAGCGCCGTTCTGGCAATTCTAAGATCTGCTGGTGTCGACTCGTTTTTGCACCGGCGCGGTTACTCGTTTTCGTTTTTTCTTTTTTATATTTTATATGATGTTCTCCTAATGTATTATCCTTATGGATTATTGTATCTGAAAGGAAATAAATTCATACTACTACTACTACTACAAAACTTTAACATAATTAAAGACATTAAAATAATTAAGAAACTGTAGAAATATGTTTTATCTTTTCGTGTGATGGGACTACTTTGCTTTGTTTTTCTTAACTATGTACATCTTTTCAATTCTAAACTGATTGAGATTTTGAAACTTAAATTTAGAGAAACTAATGTAAAAAAAATAGTTTATTTTTCGGATAGAGCCGGCCCCCAGTACAAAAATAAGTACAACTTTTTAAATTTGTCTAATCATCAAATTGATTGCGGAATTGATGCGGTGTGGATTTTTTTTGCCACTTCGCACGGAAAAGGAGCGTGTGACGGAATAGGTGGCAGTGTAAAAAGACACGCAAAAAAACAAGCCTCCAACGTGTCCATGATAAACAAATTACTAATCCAAAAAATGTATTTGAGTGGGGAAAGAATTTTTTTAAAAATGTTGAATTTGGTTTCTGCAAGAAAAACACGATTTACACGACGCAAAATTAAAATCCCGATATGAAAATGCAGTAACCATCAAAAGCACACGTCAGTTTCACAAGTTTAAAGCGATTGATAAAGAAAAAATTGTGTGCAAAATTTTGTCTGAAGACCAGAGAATTTTTATAAATAACATAGTTAAGAAAAACAAAGCAAAGTAGTCCCATCACACGAAAAGATAAAACATATTTCTACAGTTTCTTAATTATTTTAATGTCTTTAATTTAAAGTTTTAAATTATGTTATTCTTAAATTATGTTAATATAACTATTAATATATTTAATAAATATTACAATGTTTTACAATCTTATTATTTTTAATTATAGCCTTTTCTTATTTCCTGGATAAGATTAAACAAAAACTGATATTACGTGAATATGTTTCGAACAGCGACATGACAAACTCACATGCTAACGCGTGAAAACCGTCAGAACAGAGTGCCGCGCAGTAAAAAAATTATTTTTGAGCCTATGTGCAATGTCGGGCAGTGAAATTTTTTTTTTTATTCATAATCTTAAGTATCTAAGGTATTTATTTATGCAAAAAAAAGTTAATTTCGGCATGGAGAAAGTAAGAAAATTGATAATTGTTTAAAAAAAAATGATTAATTTTTAAGGAAAAACTTTTTTTTTCGAAAAATACACCTAACATGGAGAAAAAAACATTCTATACATTTTTGGCCTATGAGCAATATTGTAGGAGCTAGAAATTTTTTAAAAATGACGTTTCAAAAAATAACTTGAACTTTGATACCCTGTATCTAGGCAATCCGTTATTATAACTTAACCATATTTGGTAGATTTCATGTACTCTATTCGTACAAGAATTCTACCAAGTTGCAGCTTGATCGGAGACAAATGGTGCGGAGGTGTGCTCACTTGGCGTGATTTGACTCTTTATCAAAGGAAAATGAGATGTTTGTGCAACTTGTTCAAAATACATACAAAAAATATGGTAAAGATAACAATAATGAAACATGCAATAATTTTCAACAATATAATAATAATGAAATATGCAACAATTTTCAACAATATCTAAGTAACGGAACATGCAACATGCATAAAAATTAGTTACTATATAATGAAAATACGGGTGAAATGATAAATCTCAAGAAAAATGATGATAATATTGTATGTAATGATAATTTGCTATTTAATGATCATAATTATAATGTTTTAAATGTGAATGTTGTTAAAAGGATTAATGATAATATTGTTGCTGATTCTGCTAATAATAATGATATTGATGAAAGTTCTTGTTATGAAATGAAAAGAAAAATATTATTGATGAGTATTATGAACATGATTTTGAAAGATATTATGTGAATCAAATTACTTTTGATGAAAATCATAGAGAGACTTTCTTAGAGGATATTCGTACCATTGCGAATAAATTGGATCTGAATTTGGAACAATATAATGTTTTTATTGATATGATAGCGAAATTCCAAGACTGTTTACGCCGAAAACAGAACCGGCTGGAAATTATGACCTTAAAATAAAGTTAAAATGTAAAGATTAGTTTGTTAGAAAGTCGTATCCAGTGCCAATTGCATTGCAATCGGAAGTGGCATGTAAAATTCAAAGAACAGTGGAGTTAGTGAAAAGTCGTCAAGTTCGTTTTGTAATCAATTGCGTATAGTTACAAAAAAGGACGGACAAATACGATTTTATTTAGATGCGCGCCAATTAAATCAGAAAATCGAATCAGATAATGAATACCCCCCATTAATAAGTGAGTTGATGCCATCAATTGATGGATTTCAATTTATGTCCATGTCCGATGTGGCCAACGGATATTGGCAGGTTGCATTACACCCAGATTCAAGGCAGTATACGGCGTTCTTATTCGAGTGTGATTTATATCATTTTAAGAGGATCCCTTTTGGTCTTAAAACGGGGGAGGTGGGTTATTATGTGCACTACCTTTCGTTCTTGATACGCATTTTGACTTATATTATTTTAATATTAATATATTAAAATAGTATATCGATGACCTTCTTGTATTCTCACGATCGTTCGATGAACACATGCAACATCTGGATGTGATATTTACCGAATTACAACGCAATTATTTTACATTGAGGCTCGATAAATCCAAATTTATGTGTAAAACCGTTTCTTTTTTGGGTTTCGAGATCTCTACAAAAGTTGTATTACCGTTAATTGATCGATTGGATTGATTATTGGTAATTTTGAGGAACCACGTAATATTAATCAGCTTCAGAGGTTCCTTGGAATTCGCACATACTACCGTCAATTCAGTCTTCAGCACGCTACTTTCGTAGAACCTTTTAGGGATCTATTAAAATCGGGAAATGAATGGAAGTGGACTTTAGTCCATTCCCAAGCTTTTGTAGCGTTGAAGAATACTTTTGCGAACGGTATCATGTTGAAGCATCATCGACCTGAATTGGGGTATAGGGTGCAATGTGACGCTTCGGAACGAGGAATATCAAGTTGTAAAAGAATTAAATTACTTAAAAAATAAAAAGAATATGGAAAAGAATTCCAATAATAAATGGAAATAAAAAAACAAGGCAGGAGATAAAGTTTTCGGCGGATTATATACGGTTCGACAAACCGGAATAAATCTAGAGGATTTTTTATTAATTTACAGTCTCAAGCATTTGTAGACCCAGCAACTAAATGCAATAATGAATAATTGATATTTTCGGTTTCGTTGAACACACACACACACACACACACACACACACACACACACACACACACACACACACACACACACACACACACACACACACACACACACACACACGCACGCACGCACGCACGCACGCACGCACGCACGCCCGCACACACACACACACACACACACCCACACACACACACACACACACACACACACACAAAGCGAGGCTTACCGGGATCTTGTGTGAACCGAGTTGGGTGAAGGATTCCACCAGCAAGGCGGCCATCTGGGTGTGCAGGAATCTCCACATATCCAATAAGATGGCCGACCCTCTGCCCAGCTTCATCTGTGTGGAGGTGGCTGGTATAAGGCTATACAGTTGCCACCTCCCTCCCAGTCTTACCATCGACGAGTTCCAAGGATCTCTGGAGGCCATCGTCGCCAGTGCAAGAACATCCCGACTTCCACTATGGTCGGGGGGGGGGGGGGGGGGGGGACTTCAATGCGTGGGCGGCGGAATGGGGTAGTGCGAAGACCAACCATCGAGGATATGCCCTCATAGCTCCGTTTAGCCTATTGGAATAATGCTCGAGCATCTAAGATTCGATTTCACGTAGTGTCGGTATATCGGTGACAATACTTCAAAGTCCTATAGCTCCAATCTGATACGTCAGTGTCGTGGTGCCTTGCGGTAAGCATCGTTCAATTTGACTAGCTAAAGAAACTGATCCCACTTTTGAACCATATATTTTTTGTAGTAAAAAGTCTCATCTTTCAGATGAAATAATAAAAAAATTTAAAAAACGTGTAGTTTTTGAGATATATTCAATTATATCTTTAATTTGCATTTTTTAAGGTAAAAAATCAATTTTTTCAAAAAATGGATTTTACCATTAAAAAGGGCGGGAAAAAACCTATCTGAAACATATTTTATATTATTTTAATTTTTGAGTTGAACAAAGTTACGAAGAGTCGAAATAAACCTTGTATGATGAATTTTCAAAATTTCAACCCCCTCTACGTCCTGCAATTTTTTATAAAAATTGCTAATATTTGGTATTTAACATTGTATCCAATGGGATTACAGTTTGTGCACATTTCAGCCGGATTCCACATGTTTCAAATTCTGGCCTGGATCACTTGACACGAAATCCGTCTTATGTATTCATTTGGATTCATATTTTTGTATTAAAATATTACTAAAATATTTTTGGATTCGAATATATTCGAATAATAATATACATCTAGAGGAGCGGTCGCCAAGTTCTTATCAGACCTAATACTATTTACCGCGACCAGAGACTTATTTCATACGCGCCCAATGAATTGTGCATGTTCCTATTTTTCAGACTGATAATGAAAAGAAATAATAGAGAGGATGAGCATGTAAGGGAACGAGTAAGAAAGGCGAGAATTGCAATGGGATGGGTGTGAAGTTCCGGGGAAAGAAAGTTTAGAGGGGATATAAATTGGAGAGTAAAATTGATTGACAGTGTAGTGAAAGGGGTGTTAATGTACGGAGTAGAAATTTGGGGATATAAAGAATGGGATGAGGTAGAAAAACTACAGGAAAAGTACATAAGATGGATCCTAAATTTAAAAAGAGTGACACCGACTTCTATAGTAAGAGAAGAATTAAAAAGGGAGAAAATAAGAAATGAAGCAGGAAATAGAGCAGGACGCTTTGAGGAGAAAATGAGTAATGGAGAGATGGGAGAAATTGGGAAGATATGTATGACAGAAAAGAGGAAAGACAGGAAGGAGAGGATAGAAAAAGAGGATAGAAGTATCTGTGGAGATGTGGAAGAAGCGAGGAAGCATTGAAGGAGGAAGGGGAAGATAAATGGAAGAAGCTGAGAGTAAGGGATAATGAAGTAGATGAACAGGAGAGGGTAGAACAGTATACTTGGGGGAAAATAAAAGTAGAACCGAGGGAAGGAAAAAACAGATAATAGCAAGATGGAGGTGTGGAAATGAGACAAGAGGTAACTGGTATTGGATGAAAGAGGAGAAAATGTAGGTTGTGTGGAAAGGAAAGAGAATGCATGAGGCACCTTAGGGAGTGTGAAAAATTTGATGGAAAGAATGAGAGGGTGGATGTATTAAATGAAGATGGAAGAGGGTATAAGTGGATGAAAAAACTGAAAAAAATGAGAGAAGTGAGAGAGAGAGAGAGAGATCGAGGAAGAATGTGTGTGAATGTATGAGATTGAGTGTATGAGTGAGAGAGAGAGGGAGGAAGAAAGGTAAATAAATATTGTAAAAACGCGGAAAGAACAACAACAAAAATTGTAAAAGTATGAAAAATTCGATGTAAGAAGTGCAGAGGCTACCGGGAGCCATGTAAGCACAAAAAATTTGTGGATATATTAAATATATATATATATATGAGTGCTGTATCACGTATCTTTTGTACCGTTGCCTGAAACAGTAAATCGTAAAATGTTAAGATATTCCGCACTGTTTTAAATATTTGTATTTCTATTTTACAAACCAAACAAGTGAAATATCTTTTGGAATTTCAATCATTTTTAAACGGAAATATTTTAAAAAAAGTACAAAATATTCATGAACTGTTTGGCAATTGTGATTCTGCGTTTCAACGGCTTTAATTTCCTTGTTTTACATTTTAAATATTTCATTACTAAAATTATATTTTCTTCTTGATTAGCACAGATATGAATTTCAGGTAGCACAGCCCCATAACATATCGGGAACCCACAGCCATGTAAAATCGTGTGTTATTTGAGCTAATTCGAATAAATTTCAACCATTCTCAAAATAATTCAATTGACTGAAGGTAATACATTCTGACTGGTTTATGGAATAACCTACGTTTATGTCCCTTACGCTGATTTCGTTAACGTTATACTTCCACGGACCTCTATTTACAAGTTGCAATTTGTTATCGGTTGTAAGTATTTGTATTTATATTTTATAATTCATTTTACAACTTATTGATTTTAGATGATTGTTATTGAAATAATTTAGTGCACAATAATTGTTTATAATTATTATTTCTGCTACCTAAATCGCAACAAATAACGGATGCGCATTCTGCGGGTCAAAATACATTTAAAAAAAACTCAGATAGATCGGTAAACCTGCAAAACAGTTAAAGAAAAATCATCAAAAAGAATTATCTTTAAAAAAAACAGACAAGAACACAATGAATTAGTAAAAAATACTCACGTTAGTTATTATTTTTGCACAAAATTATGATTAAAAAAAAATTATGTAATACTTTCATCATTTCTATTAAATTTGTATATTTTTCAATGTGGCCAGAGCTACCTGATACAATGTCGTGAGTAACAAAATTGCTATGTAAATCAATTGGCTGCACTGACGAATAAAGTCGTTTTTTTCAGGTAAGTTAATTTTAGTTATGCCTATTTAGGTTTACAGAATATTTCTACCCTTTTATAACATTTTTCTTGCATTATTTTTTAAGCTATTGCATAAAAAGTTTAGGTAGTCGGTATTACCTGATTCTCCCCTACACGTGACTCAAGAACGGGGATAAATAAAGGGGGGGGGGGCGGCTGCTGCTAATGTTTAAATTCTTAAGTTTTGAAGTTTACCGCCAAGGTGCTGCCACTATTAATAAGAGCGCTGCTCTAAACAAGCGCTAGTTTTAAGTGGCGATATCACTCGGTTGCAGATATCAGGACATGATTTGACGGGCGGATTTTAGCCGGAGGTGAAGTTAATCATTCTAAAGCCGGGACGGGTACCATAGAACCACGTATATTTCGACTACTCACGTTTTACCGTAATGTATTACCTCACTATCAACAGGAGGGGACTGTTCTAAAGAAGCGCTAGTTTTCAGTGGTGACTTTGCAAGGCTGTTATTGTTACAGAGAGTATGTTTTCAACTGCCAAGGGGGTTTTATTCGGGTGTGTATGGAGATCTGTGTTTATGGTTAATTCATGTAAATAATACTTTATGCGATAAATATTTCACGAGTAAACCGCTTAAGTCCTTATTATCCGCACTTATTATGATAGGCGGATCCAGGCAGAACTTGTTTTCGCCGTTGAATAGCATGAAACGCATATATCCGTTGTTCGTCTCGCACATACTATGGATGTGCAAGGGAAAACGACTGGTGGGGATTCGGGAACGTTCGCAAAAATCGACGACAGAAGATAGGAGATTCGACCGCCACGATATCGCGAACGGGACGTAAGACCATCAGTTGGTAGCCGCCCTTGATGAAGAAAGTGCGTCGTGTCATCTCTGTTTTTTCCTACTACATCTAATTAATATTGCACGTAGAAACGCAGTAACGGATCGAGGTGCGATAGTGTTGAATGTCTCATTCCAGGCGAACATTTGGCGATCCTGCCGAGATTGCAGTACATGCAGAAAATGAAGAAAAGGATAAATTTTGGGCTTATCTCGTGAGGATTGGAAGAATCCGATATTCCTGTAAAAGAGTTCACCCCCCCCCCCCCCCAAGTGCTGCCACCTTGCCGTGGTGGGGGGGCTCTGGTTTCCGATGAACCGTTCGGGCTATACCGCTAGGTTCGACCATGCCGGGAAGGCCGACGGGGAGGGACAGGCCAAGTGCAGCGCGCTCACGTGGTGTGGGCTTCACCCGGAATGTCGGCATGGGCGTCGGCCCGCGTGTTTGCCCATGCGCGGCATCCCGAGAAGGCGGGAGAAGGGTGTCCTGGGCATTGAGGGAAGCGCATCCTGCGGGATGCGTGGACCAACACATGTCTTTGGCCCCTGATCCTGCCGATGTGACGGGGGTCCTGGGAGCGGACCCCGCCTGGGATCAATCGTGCACGGTCAGAAGCTCCCCTCCTCCCTGGTTCCTCCCCGGCTCCCTGTGCGGTTGGCCGCGCAGGGCCCCCCTGTTGCTGTTGGCCGCGCAGGGGTCGGGGTGGTTCTGGGGTGGTGGGGGGTGGAGGCTTGGGGGAGACCCGGGGGATGGTGCGGGGCTGGTGTGGGCTTCTCCAGAGCGGGGAGCCGGTTTTTGCGGGCCGGGGACCCGCGAGAGGGCCTGTGCTTCGGCGCCCGCCCGGACCCTTGGTCTATATCCGGACGTACCCCGCCGCCCGGTAGCCGCCTGCTTGCAGGCCACTGCCGGGCGCCCCTCGTGTGGGGTCAGAGTAGGGCCGCGGGGACGCGAGGACGAATTGTAAGGCCAAATTGGATGGATCGGAAAACTTCCGCACTGGGGACTGGGGATGGGGTTAGGGAGAGTGATGTGGGTGAGGACGCTCTGCGGGCGGACGGGCGGGATGCATTGCCATCTGGCAGACAGCGTCGCGAGCGAAGCGGAGTGTGGGGGCCAAGATCGGCCCCCGCATCGTTGCATGCGAGGCGGTTGCGGGCCCCTCGGGGATCGCTGCCTGAAGCGTCCACGCCTCGGACGACCTTCCGCCCTAAGCGGCGGAGCGAGTCCGACGTGGCGGGCGTCGTGGTGGCGTCCACGAAGAGGGCCTGCGTGGAGGCCGAGGCAGCAGGGTCCGCCGACTCCGACATGGAGTTGGATGTCGTGGCCCTGCTGCCCTTGGGATTGCATGGGGATGGTGCCGAGGCACCAAAGTGCATGGGGGTCGGGGTGCCGACGTGCATGGGCGCTATTGCGCCAACGTGCATGGGCACCAAGGCCCCAACTTGCATGGGTGCCGAGGCACCCGTTGGTGATGGGGGCCCTCCCTCGGGAGAGGCAGACCCCCCCCCCCCAAAGGGGGGAAAAAGAAAAAGAAGAGGGGCGGGAAGGAGGGGCCGAGGAAAAAGATCGCCTGGTGGAACGCCGATTTGGCGGCCGCCAGGCGAGAAGCGCGACAGAAGAGGAGATCCTTGCAGCGGGCACGTTCGTGGCCGACCCCACCGGACGAGCTAGACCGACTCCGAATCGCCTACAGACGGGCCGACAGGCAACTGAAGGCCCTGATCTGTGAGGTGAAGGAGGCGGACTGGCGGCGTTTTGTGGGAACCGTCGGCAACGATGACCCCTGGGGATCTGCTTACAAGGTCCTCAGGGGGAAGTGCCCTGCTGCCGGGATCGGCGGTATCCGGGTGGGTGGCGGAATGGCGAGAAGCTGGGCGGAGAGTGCGGAAGGCCTCTTAGGGGCCTTCTTTCCTCGACTTCCGGCGGATCGCCCGGAAGCCCCCCGCCCTGGGCCGCAGTGCATGGGGTGCAGGGGGGGGGGGTACCCCCCGCAACGATCACCATCTGCGAGGCTAACCGGGCGCTTGCCAGGATGAAGCCGAGGAGGGCCCCGGGTCCGGATGGCATCACGGTAGTGATGCTCCGGGCCTTTGCGCGGGCACTCCCGGTCCTTTTGATGGTGTTCCCACCCCAGTGGAAGAGGGCCCGAGTGGTAGCCATCTTGAAGGGCCCTGGCAGGCCGACTGACGAGGTCGGTTCATACCGGCCAATCAGCTGGCTGTCCGTTCTGGGGAAACTCCTGGAGAAGGTCCTTGTCCTGCGGTTGGAGGAACGCGCCGCGCATGCCCTTTCGGGGCGGCAGTTCGCCTTCCGCGCGGGAAGGTCCACCGAGGACGCGTGGCTTACAGCCATGGGGGTGGTTCGATCGTCCCCGGGTCGATATGTCCTTGGGACATTTATCGACTTCAAGGGGGCCTTCGACCATCTCCGCTGGGACACGATCCTCGGGATACTCCGGGAGGCGCGCTGTCCAGAGCGGGGACAGATGGGCCGGTATGTCCGCCGGGTATAGCCGAGCAGATGTGTCGGTCGTGCGGGGATGTCCGCAGGGGTCGATGTCAGGTCCCATTTTTTGGAATCTGGCTATCGACCGTCTCCTGCGGACACTTAGTGGTCGTGGGGAGGAGGTCGTGGCTTTTGCCGATGACCTCCTCCTCATAACCAGCGCGGATAGCCGGCGCGAGCTGGAGATCCGCGCGGGGGAGGGCCTGGCAGCTGTCGCTGAATGGGGCGTGCGGGCAGGGGTGGAGATATCTCTCCACAAATCCGTCTGCATGCTCCTTAAGGGACGGCTGTCGGGACGTTACCCTCGCGTCATGCTCGGCGGGCGGGCTATCGAGTATGCGACCTCGGTCAAGTACCTCGGCATCATGCTGGGGGAACGACTGAGCTTCAAACCTCACCTTCAACACGTGAGGGAGAAGTTGTCGCGGCTCGTCGGCCAGTTCCGCCGGGTCATGCGGAGGGAGTGGGGACTCCGGCGGCGTGCCGTGAGGGTCCTTTACCAGGGTGTCTTCACCTCCTGTGGGCTGTATGGTGCGGCGATATGGGCGGAGCTGATCCGGAACAGCTCCGTGGCTGCAGTGGCACTGAATCGCATCCAGCGTTCAGTGCTGCTGGCCATGCTACCCGTATGCCGAACCGTGTCCACGGAGGCGTTGACCGTCCTGGCAGGGGTTCTCCCCTGGGACCTTCACGTGCAGCCGCTGGAGTTCGGTTACTGCGCGCGCAAAGGGCTGCCCGATCCGGTGGGCGTGCCCGGAGCGCGCAAGGTCGGGGCTGATGGGGGGTTCGCCCCCCTTCAGGGCGCCGAGCTGGAACGCGCCAAGCGGTGCGTTAAAGAGGCACTGTGGTCCCGCTGGAAGAACCGGTGGCAGGGTTGCGGCAAAGGGTCTACGACCCGATGTTTCTTCCCCGAGCCTAGTCGGGTTGCCGAACTTCGGCATCTCGACTTCGGGCTTAACACCGGGTTCCTTTTGACGGGCCATGGCTCGCTCCGTGAGTTCCTCCAGGAGGGGACTTGCGGAGTCGCTCGCTTGCGATTGCCAGCTTGGTGCCGAAGACTGGGTCCATGTCCTGTGCGAGTGTCCGTTTTACGACGCTCGCCGGGACTTAGATTGCATGGGCATCTCTGCCCGTTCTGCTGGAGGCTGGGACGTGGAAGGGGTCGTCTCGACACCGGAAGCATTCGCGGCCTTCAGGGACTTCGCGAACTGGGCCTTCTCCTCTAGGGCGAGCCGTCTGGCTGCCGCTGGCAGGGAGGACCCAGGTGCATGGCGAAGAGAGTAGGGATGCATCCAGTCCCTCGTTAGCCGAGAAGTGCAGGGGGGGGGGGGGGCTCTGGAGTCCGGCGGACCCATCCCCTACGGGATTAACGACCCCGCACTGCCTGAGCTGGGTGACCAGTCCCGCGCCGGCAAGGACGCAACTGGAAGTGGGCCAAGTCGACCCACGCACATCCCACCGCTGATGATGGGCGGTACCACGGGGGCCGGTTTGCCCGGGGGTGGGTTCGCCCCACCCCGCCGGCCGATTGGTGTTGGACTCGTGGGGGTGGTGGTTTAAAGCCCGCAAGCTGGGTTAGGGGTCCCCTCCAGGGGCCCCGGCGGGTGAGCTGCGCATTATTCAGCTCGGATGCGGCCTCGCTGGGCCGTAGGGGTTGGAAAGTGCCCCGGCCCTGACCGAGGGTCACCGTTGGTCTTGCCACCAACGGGGGAATTGGTAGCTCTACTTTTGGAGGGCGCGTTGGCCGGGCGTATCCCGGCCCCTCGCCATGGGGCCCGAGCCTTAAAGCCTTGCGGCGGGTAAGGCTCGGTCATCAAATGCAAGGAGACGAATGTAAAAGAGTTCACTAGTGCATCGCCAGTCAGAGATAGTGCCAGTAAAAGAAAAGAGGTCAAAAGTATTCATTTCGGAGCGCATTATTTTAAATTTATGCATGCGCGCCCTCGCTAATGAGCTTAAGTATCCTCGCCTTAGCTCAACCAAGTTCCGCTATCAGCGATCGCCATATAGCGCGACAATTTCCATTCACGTGGGTTCGCGCTCAAAAAGAGCCGCCTACGTCGGACACGATGACCTCATTCTCGTAGCAGCTCCCGATACGCTCGTATGCTATTTTCCGAATTACGGTCCCAACGCAATTGACTAAAGTTGCAATGTCATTTTGACTCGTAGACACATTACCTAGACCGTTTAATCAGTTGAAATGGGTAATAAGAGTCGGATTAAAAATGTCGATGAGTATCAAAAATGTGTGCAGCTTGTGGCCCTTCAAACGCATTTGCATCTATTAAGAGAGGTTTGTGGGTCTATTTTTCAAAAAATTCATTTTTTAAAAAACATTATTTTCGGGTATTATAAGTATGCAGAATTAGTATAGGAACAATTGTATACCGTTTACCGACCGAGAATATGTCGTAAAATCGATTTTGAGGTAGTACCTCCGAATGCGTGCAGAAGGCGTTTCGGCTACCTCTGCGCCGCAAAGGCTCGTTACGATTTCCCGCTTACTTTAGAGATGAGGCATGGTTCTCACACGTGTTTGGCATTCAGTGAGAATAGTTGAACCTTATTTGACACGTAAAAAATGAACACAGCGCCAAATATAGTGGTAATATATCTGTGTAACGATGGATAAGAAAAGTCGTAGAAACAGCAATGTTAGAGGGGATTGTTCAAAAAAAGAAAGTTTAATGGTAATCGACATACGAGTGAGCAAAATACCAGACAAATGCATCGGCTCATAAACTTTCGAAAGCTACTCCCGAATTTGAGGTAAATGTCGATTCCGTGCTGCAGTACCACATAGTAAATTTCGTGATGTTCCTGAAGTTACAAGAGATTCTTATTTGCAAAACTTGCAAAAATGACATAAAATGTTTAAAAAGTGCTGAAAAAGTTTTGGGGTTTCAGTCAGTCGTGCAGTGTAAGTGTGAAACTGAAACTAGAATTACAAACAGTCCACAAATTCATTCTGCGTATGAAATAAATCGTCGAATAGTATTTGCAATGATGCGTTTACTTTGTGTTGGATTTCAAGGACTTATCAATTTTTGTGGTTTTATGGACATCGGCACTGGATTTAGCACGCGTACATATTATGATATAATAGAGCACATTTATATAGCAGCAAAATCTGTTGTACAATTAGTGTTTCGAAAAGCGGTCGAAGAAGAAAAATTAAAAAATGAAGATGCTAGTAACGTCAAAAATCGTCTGACAGTTTCCGGTGATGGTTCTTGGCCTAAACGCGGGTTTTCTTCTCTTATTGGATTCGCAACTCTAATCGGAAAATATAGGGGAAAAGTTCTTAGTGTTGAAATAAAATCAAGTATATGCCACGGATGTTCGAAATGGAATGGCAAGGAAAAAACGATGGAGTACGAGATATGGTACGAGGAACATGAGGAAACATGCAGCATTAATCATAATGGCAGTGCTGGATTAATGGAAGTCAATGCCATCATCGAAACGTTTAACAGATCTGTGAGTTTGTATAATGTTTACTATGAAAATTACGTAGAAGACGGCGACACGAAACGTTCAAGCAACTAAAAGATGCAGATCCCTATAAAAATGTAGTAATTGTGAAGAAAAAGGAGTGTGTTTTGCATGTAAAAAATCGGCTTTTTAAAAGAGCTAAAGATGCCAAAACTGAACTGACACGACTTAATAAGACGAAGAAAATTTTGGAAGAAAATCAGAAGAAAAAACCAAGCTCAAAAGCGAAAAAACTGCGGCGAAGGAAGTCGTAAAAACAAATGAGAAGCCCGCTATATTTACAAATAAAGTTATGAAATTATTGTCGACGTTTTATGAATTAGCTGTGCGAAGAAATCCAAATTCTGTAGAAAATATGAGAAAAGCTATATGGGCCACATTCTATTACAAAACCTCAACCGATAGCAATCCTCAACACGACAGTTGTCCAGAAGGAGCCGATTCCCTCCATCTCCAAAAATAAGTGGTGGTTACGAAATCAACAGAAGAGTAATTTTTGCAATGCGCTTGATACGAGTTGGTTTTTATGGTTTATTAAATTTTTGTAGACTGATGGACATCTCATTGAATGCATTAAGTGCAAATGCCTATTATAATAGCTTACCGCATATTTATTGTGCAGTGAAGGCTGTTACTAAAACAATTTTTAAACAAGCTGTTAGAGAAGAACAAGAAGTGAATAAAGAAGAAGGATTACCCGAAGATAGGCTTAATGTTTCGGGCGACGGTTCGTGGCCAAAAAGAGGATTCACAGCTTTACTTGGAATTGTTAGTTTAATCGGCAAGTATACGAACAAAGTCATAGATGTAGTCGTGAAATAAAAATTTTGTCAAGCATGCAGTAATTATTCGCAAAAGTTTCCTGAAAATACGCCAGAGTTTGATGCTTGGTTTATGGAGCACTGTGAAGCAGGACATTGTATACGAGATCATGATGGTAGTGCCGGTCTCATAGAAGTTGAAGAAGTGCAAGACATGTTTATGAGATCTGTGGAGACATACGGTGTTATGTACGAATATTATATCGGTGACGGTGACTTTCAAGCGGCTGTCAAATTGAACTGTATGTTAAGGTTCTCAAAGTGAAGAAAAAAGCAGGTGTTTTACACGTAGGCAAGAGTATATATAGACGTGGAAAAGAAGCAAAAAAACCTTGCGAAAATAAAGAGAGCTCTGAAAGCAAAAGAAAAAAAGAGGCATTAGAAAGAGGTGAAAACTCTTTGTACTAACAAAGAAGAGGGCTAAAAAAAGTGACCAACCTGCAGTAAAATCTTTACAATTCACTGAAGCGCTGGCAAAATTATCTGGCTACTTTAAAAAAGCTGTGCTTGCTCACCCCGATTCTGCAGCAGATATGAAGAAGGCCTCTTTTTATCACAAGTGTTCTACCGACGCAAAGCCGCAACACGAGTACTGTCAAGCCGGAGCAGATTCATAGTGCGGTTATCAAAAGGCAGTAACTACAGATAAATTACATGACTTCAAACATCCTTCGGCTTTCGATGAAGAAGTGAAAGATCTTTTAGAACCAATTTATGAGAAATTAACCGACGAAAAAGTGTTCGAGAGATGCTTAGGCGCTAATACTCAAAACAATAACGAAAGTTATAATTCGTGTGTTTGGAACATAGCTCCTAAGCACAAGTTGGTTGGTAAACAAACACTTGAAATTGCTGCTTTTAGTGCTGCTTGCATTTTTAATGACGGGTTATTACCGATTTTGAAAGTTATGGAAGTTATGGCTGTTACAATCGCCCTGCAAGCAAGACAGTACGCTCATAAAGTCAACGACAGGCGTGTTGATCGAGCCGAGCTAGAAGCGACGGAAGCATCTAAAGAGCAGCGGACTGCAAGAAGAAACGCAAAAATCCTTGAAAATGACGCATATGAAGACCAGGAGGGAGTAGTGTGCAAAGCCGGATTGGATATGTAAGTAAAAATCACGTTTACAACGATATTTCACGAATAAAACAAAAAAAAATATTAAAAACTTTAATCGCGTTTTTCTCGAAACCACGTATTTTAAACTTAATGTCCCCCTCATTTAAAAACTATTGCACCTATCGACATGAACCAAACGGCATTTTACTTTTCAAATGCCTCTCTATGGTCTGGACTAGGATCTAAAATATTCATTGTTATTTAAAAAAGTTATGAACAATTAAAACTGAAAAAAAGGGTAAAAAAATTGGAAAGGCCGCCATTTTTTTTGGTCATTTTTTATTCTAGTTCACACGATAGCCAATGTCATACAGAATAAGAAACCATTTTCATTTTTGCTTGCAGATAATTGTTTGATGAGAAATCATGTCATTCGTCCGGAGGAGGAGCGGCTTTGAGCCGCCATTTTGACAAATAAATATAAAAAAAAATATATTTTCATTGTTGATGACATGTATTTTAAGATATAAACAGTTCGATTTCCAAAAACGTTTTTTAGTGTGAATAAAATTTATTTCAAAAAAACACGAAATCCACGGTAACCTGGCCTTAAGCATAAGATATTTTTTTACGATTATACGTACTAAAACTTTAAATGCATTTTTCTCAAAACAACGTTTTTCGAGCTGGTTGACATGATTTTGAAAAAACTATTCGACCGATTGCGCTGAAATTTTCAGAGATTGTTCAGCACATGTATAGTCAGCTTGAACTAGAATCATAATTTTCCGTTTACTTTCAACCTCTTTTTTACACATTTTAAGGCTGAAAAAGGGGTAAAATAATTCAAAACGCCGCCATTTTTTTTTGTATCAAATTATTTTATCTTATTTCAGCATATAGCTACTGTCCTATATTTTAAGAATCTTTTTGAATCTTTTGTTTCAGACGTCTAAGAATGAAGAAATCGTGTCAACCACATTTTTATAAGCAACCACAGCAGCCGCCATTTTGTCGCCGTCAGTGGCCGAAATATTGTCAGAATTTTTTTTTACAATCTTCAATACATGCTTCATGTCATATAAAAATACCGCGGGGATTAAATACATTTTACTATGAAAAAACACACAAAAGACCCACAAACCTCCCTTAAACGCACCGACGCTCAGCAGGCGAAAGCGCGTCTTAAGCTCATTAAAGGCGAATGGTCTCAAACTGAATGATGAGGCACTGCTCGCAATGGTATCAAATCCTGGCTGTATAGCAGACATATACTTGGTAAGTGATTTTATGGGAAAGTCCGAAAAAATATTTCTCGATACGACTGCCGGATTGGAGACGCCCATCAACTGCTTTGAAGCAGCCGCATAAACCAGTTCTCCCGCTCGTACCTATCAGCGCTTATTCAGTCTGTCCATAACGATTCGATCCGAACATCTTGGAGTGCGCTCGTGATCGATAACTTGAATAATTATACACCTAAGTTCAAACTTTCCCTGATGCACTGGCGGCATTTAAAAGATCTTGATTTCGCCGATAGTGATCCCACCGACAACATCAAGATACATGCACTTATCGGTGTAGATATCTACCATTATGCATTCCGCGCTGACATTAAACGCGGCATATGCGATAAACGCCATCTTTAGGTGTATTTTGTTGGCTCGCAACGTCAGTAGTGTGAGTGGATTTCCGAGTCTCCACACGCTCAAGGTTGTCATGCGTATACCCACCAAGGGTCAAACAAAGCAGATTTGACTAGCTCCCTACTGCGCTTCTGGAAATTCAAGAATATCGCACCCAACGCACTGGTGAGCAATGAAAATAAGTACAAACTCTCGAATGGATTCAGGCCAGTACCAAGTTCGCATTCCCTTAAAGGAACAAAATCCTTTCGCAGACGCGCTCTGCAGGACTCATACAGCACTTATACGCATATTGGCACCCCGAGCCAATTGTGCATAAACAATTTTTTTGTTTATTAAGGTACATAATTTTTTCTTTCTTCAACAGACGCTTTAAAACTAGTGGACAATTTCTTTTGTATTCGTTTCAAAATTCTCAAAATTGACTGTGTTATAGCGAGATGAAATAAAAAATATTTGTAAACCGGCCACGCAGTAATTAGTGCTGTCTACACACAACTCAGTCGTGTTTCTTTCTTACCGTGCACTTGTCCGCGCCAATTCTCTGAGGAATGAAACGCTACGGTCATCCATTGTACTGCAGCAGCATTGCAACAGAATGGTTGTTTCAAAACTATTTGTTTTTAGTACTTCTTTTTAGAATAAATTTTCTCCTCAGTTCTTTTCAGAACTAAATATAGGTAAAGAGAATAATTTTGTCTCGAAGATTACTTTTCTTTTCAGATTTTTGGGAATTAAATATACGGTAATAAGGACCTGTAGTCCATATGCCCGTTAGGTTTTTACAGTTAAACAAACTAAACATGTAAGAAAACTATTTTGATATTAGCATGAAAATATTTTAAAAGATGTGTGAAATTGAATTCTTGGAAAAATGACTCCGCGATTTTTTTCTTGACACAATAAATGAACACGCTGGTTTTGTCACCTCACATCCTGCGGGTTGTGGAATAACCGGTATGCCAACACAATGCGAAATTCGTCCGAACTTGTCGTAGCACGTCGGCCCGAAATTTCGCATCTCTTTCTGACTACGCGTGAGTTACCTGCGCGCCAACTATCGGACAACTCCGAACTACTTTCGGACGGCGTTCGATCAATTTTCGGCTGGGAGCGGTACACAAATTCAAAGCGCCCAGCGCCTGCCTTTCGGAACGCTCTCGGACAATTTCGTTTCGCTCTGCATTGTAGAGTCTCGTGCAGAAATGTACAGCAAATCATCCTGCCCTTTTGAAGGATCTAAAACCGGAACTCTGAGCAGAACCGGATATGAAATCATTTCAGGATCACGCACGCCTCATACTAGGCACTTCATGGGATCCCGTTCTTGATCGATTGTGTTTCCCTGTTGAGTTAGAAACACTGTTCATTATTACAAAAAGAACAGTATTTTTCCAAATGGTTAAACTGTTAATTGTGAGGGGAAAAATAATGATGAAACGTCTTTAGTCTCTTGGCATAGATTGGGATACGGTACTCCCGAAATCTATGGTAGAATTGTGGACTTTGTTTTACAATGATTTAATGTATTTGTCGCAGATATCTGTGCCTCGTTGGTTCAACATAACCTTCCACACAAGTTCAATTGAACGGCTTTTGCGACGCCTCCCAAGAGGCCGACGCTGACGCTGTTTATTTACGTGTATGAGATAATGAACGGATCACTACCATCTTGGTTTGCTCTAAAACCCGGGTTGCGCCTTGAAAACTTTCGTTTCGATACCGCGACTAGAATTGTACGGTGCGGTGCGGAATCTTCTCACGATTTATGAAGTTGGTCCGACTCTTCACTTACTCTGCATTGGTTGTCTGACCCTCCATCGCGTTGGAAGATATTTGTCGCGAACCGCGTTTCTGCGATTCAGGGCAGCAGTCTTCCTGCAAAGTGGAACTATGTCCCTTCGACTGAAAAGCCAACTGACATTGCTTCCCGAGGATTAAGTGCTTTTGATTTAAAGCATTCCAAATTATGATGGGAAGGCCCCTAATGGATTCGAGAATCTGAATAGTATTGGTCTATCTGGCACCCACTATGTAGTCAACCAGTGATTTGGAAAATCGTAAAGTAAAGACGCACCTCTTACAACATTTCAGGGACAAATTTTCAGGGTGCTGATCGCGAAATCCGCAGAACGTTCTAGAAGGCTCCGTAACACTGATGACGTTTAAGCTCAATTTGCCCTTGATAATATCAGTTGGAAATTTATACCGCCCTCTGCGCCTCACTTCGGCGGCATATGGGTAACGGGGGTAAAGTGTGTGAAACACCACCTGGGGCGTGTGATAGGAACTCATACGTTAACGGTGGAAGAATTCTCCACGTCACTCACCCAGATTGAGGCCTGCCTCAACTCACGCCTATTGACGCCGATGCCCGAGGATTCCAACGAGCTTGCAGTGCTTACTCCGGGTCATTTCTTGATCGAACGTCCTCTCATTTCCGTTCCAGAACCCGTCACTTATGAACTACCTGAGTCCTACTTGACCCGATGGCAGATGGTGCAACGAATGCGCGATGAATTTTGGCAGTTGTGGAAACAGGAATATTTATCCGAACTACAAAAGAACAGCAGATACCACTCGGCCCATTCGTAAATTGTGCTTGCTACGTACAGAATCTGAAACCGAGTAGCTGTTATTGCAGATCTGGATAAAGTGCGGTTTTTTTGGCCTCTTATTTTTTATTTTAAATATAAACAGAAGCGAGGCGTGCGGTATGTACGCAAATTTATAGGCGAAATCGTAATGAGTCTAAATATTGTAAATGCGTAATTTCACTTCGGTAGTCCCCATATCGAGGTGCTTACCGCCTTCTGCCGAAGGGGAGCAGATTTGGCAAAACCACGAAAAACGATCGGAACTCTCATGCGGTACCAATAGTTAGCGATATTTATAGTTTTGACACGTGATAATTTTGTTAAGTATGGAAATTAGTAAATTTTGAGAAAAACCCATTATGGGGAAAACAGTGTTTATTATTTTTCTCCTCTCAGCGTGTGGACTGTTTTCCGAGTTATACGCATTAGATAGTGCGGCGTCATTCAATGAGCAGATCGGCGTGTCAGAAAAGAGAAGATTTTGCTATTGTCGCTTTTTCTCTGACTTCTATAACTGTGTTAATATTTTACTACAGACCGTTTCTTATATATGTACTTACCTCAGGCTTCACAGTTTTATATACCTACGGACATTCGAAAGTCGAATCGTAAAGCTTGCGATTCTCCCAGTGGATGACGGGGAGGCTTAATGTAGTATGTAAACACCGTTTTACAGATGTTATCATTTAGTTAAGGTATAGTATAGTGATTTTATGATACGAATGTACAGTGAAACCGCACTATTTGATGCATGCTGAGACTCGCTCCCTATCCGGTTGCACATCGATACGCCCCGCCCACTCAAGTGTCATGTGATCTGAAACAGGCCCGTACCTAGTGAAATACGCACGTGGTCATAGCGCCGCACCTGTAATTAAGTGGTGGAGGAGAGAAATACATGAAATAAGGGCTCATCCAGAGAAGGAGTAACGAGCGGGGGAAGCGACCCGAGAAGGATCAACCAGTGTGGTTGCATTGTATGGCATGGCGGGCGGTATATTGCGATGAGGGCATGCAAAAAACAAACAACAATGTAGAAATATAAATGAAAAAGACGCAACAAATTTTAAAAATAAAAAAAAATTGAGTCAGTTATATCACCACGTCCACATTTGTTGACTATGCGTAAAGCTGAGAGCGATATAATTCGCTTGGACCCGTCTATTATGATGCGTTGTCTTTTCTATGCAAATATTGAAAATAATTACCTTCCTCCAGTTATCTTTATATTAGCTCAAATGCTTGTAGGTTAATTTGCCAACTTTTTGGACCCAGCCGCGTCCTCCTGGTTTGGTTACGGTGCGTTAAATGCTGGTAGGTTTAATTAATACTTTGTTTAAAGACGGCCTTCCTTTAGGTTTGGTAATATTAGGTCAAATGCTCATAGGTTTAACTAAGATTTTTTTAAGACTGTATTTCTCCAGGTATGATATGTTATGTTAACTGCTTATAGGTCCATTTTGAAGTTTAATAATCTGCAATCGGATTCGTAATCAGTGTCCTCGTAAACCGTTTTTTTTTTATACCTTTCGAGTTTCAAGTAAATCCGAACAATTATAAAAATTTTGGTTGTCATATTGGTTCCGTCATTTTGAAGTTAACTTCGTTTTCAAAAATCAGCTTTCCTGGGATCGACGCGGAATAAAAGTAAAAAATTTAAGGAAAAGTTAATGCGATCGAATGTGAGTTGCGGCGGAAAATTAATTTTTCCGTTCGCCCCCACTGTGCAGCCCAGAGAACGAATGTTTTTAAGGCAGCGAAATCCTTTCGTACTCCAGTTTTAGATTCTCTATTCTCTGGGTTCGTCAATTTACTCGGCGCATTTCCGATTAGCCGCCACCGGTTATGTGAATGTGAAAAGCTCCATAGGCGTCGTTTTCTGGCATCCGAGTAGAGTCTTCAGTTCTTGCGGGAATTCGGTGAATTTATAGTGGAAAGATGCTCCTACTGTCTGAGTCGTCAGTCTTAATTCGTACGAAGTGATCGTCGCACAGGAAGGAAGGAAGGAAAGAAGAAAGAAAGGAAGGAAGGTCCCGCATTTTTTTCTCTCTTTGCGTCCAGTGTTTATAATATTCAGAGAATCTTGCCGGGCGAAGGTACGATTTTAAGACCGCGGCCGACCTTCGTTGGCAGTTGGTACTGCCAGCGCCTTTTCTGTGGTATTATCTTAGATTGAATGAGGTAATCCTAGCGACATACCCGGCAGATATTCTATCTTTGTGCTCTCTTGTGAAGTCCAAACATTTCCACCTGAGAAGAGCCGACTCGCAAATTGACAATTTTCGTCATTAATTAATTGTCCTTTGTCCTTGTCTTTGTAATTCCGTTGTGAATTTCGTATGGATAATTACGGAAAATATGGTTCTGTGTCGATTTTGTTGGCTTCGATACTGTCGAGAAAATCACAATGGTCGCGCGCGTCTGTATGGTTAAGTATTGGTAACGTTATCGAAAATTGCTCGAAAAAGTGATACCACCCGCAAATCCGCTGCGCTTAGAGCGCCGTTTTGCAAGGCGTACAACTTTTTTGTATCAACGCATACAAAGATTTGAAAACAGTGATTTTAAAAAAAATTTTCAAAAAATAAACCCATTAGTTTTACAAAATTTTGAAAATATCACCTTGATTTTTCGAAAATAAAAATAAAACTGCATATTCTGAAAAAATCGTAGTTTCTATATTTTTTAAACTAGTGTTGGCGTGGTGCCTCGCTCGTTTAGAAACTTCGACCCTGTGGTGGTTCGGCTATTCTATAATACTCGTTCGTTTACTAAAAGCTTTCAGTTATATCATAAAATTACACCGATATTTGGGGGTCCAATCATATTTAGGTCCAAGTGGTCTCGATAGATGTGTTACAACAATATAGTGTTTCTTATATGTATGAAAATTGGAAATGATTTACACACGGAGAAACGGTCGACGGACGAAACGAGCTCTTACGAAGCAAGCGTAACACGTTGTTCTCGAGCCCGCACGTTGGCGCGGCAGTACTGATGAAGTATCGCGCTCTTGGAAGAGTGGAAGTCGAGTATTGGTTGCCAACTGTTTTCTTGGTTGAGCCGGGCGTTTCCTTCTTTTAATTTGCCGGGCGTTTTCCCGTGCTATTTTGCGCGGACTTATCACGACTTATATAATCGTCGGTCGCTATAGCGCAACTATAGTGTATATAATATATATTTCTGCCGTACATTAGTGTACGGTGGACATAAAATTATGTAAAATAATTACAACATTAATTATAATTAAGTAAATTCTGATGTTTTTTTTGAAACCCAACAATTTACCTTTTTCTTTACACGCATCCAAAAGTTCGCGCAAAATAGCAGGGTAAAACGCCCGGCAAATTAAAAGAAGGAAACGTCCGGTTCAACCAAGAAAACAGTTGGCAACAGATGCTCGACTTCCACTCTTCCAAGAACGCGATACTTCATCGGTACTGCCGCGCCATCGTGCGGGCTCGATAACAACGTGTTACGCTTTCTTCGTAAGAGCTCGTTTCGTCCGTCGACCGTTTCTCCGTGCAACTGTGACCTATGGCCTGGGTCAAAGTAAAATTGAAAATGAGCATTTTCGAAACCTCGACCCCGAGGACAAGCCAGCAGAAGTATTTATAAGTAAAACGTGTAAAACACTTGCTTCACGCACTTGTATTGTAATAGACTATTCGATGCACATCATATGTTGATTATGTTTTACTAATTACTGTGTGTATTATTATTATGATCTTATATATCAAATATATACATTTAATTCGTCAAAGATATCTTGAAAGTGTCGAAAAGATCTCTATCGGTATTTTTTTTATTCCGGCCCTTTCTGCCCTCTGAGGCTAACTTATTTTTCTCTAACGGATATCTTTTAGATATTTATAAGACATTTTTTAGATATATCGAAATAATTATTTACGTATCAAGGGCGTAAATGAACTTATGCGACAGTAGGTGATCACCGCGCCCGGGGGGCTGGCGAAGATTCAGTTTGTTCAGTGTAGACGTAGTTATTCCTCCCCCCACCGGGGTCAGGGGGGGGGGGTCGAAACGTCGAAGTTTGATGAAAAACTATAGGGTCATTTTTTTGCCTACGCGACTAAATTCAATAATCCGACAATAGTCATAAGCATTTTAAAATAGTTTTTATGGCATGTTTACACCCTGTTTAATTTTTTTAAACAATGTAACATGATAATTAATTAAAAATATTGATTTATTTACGTTTCCTAACATGTTCTTGAAGTAAAGAAGCAAAAATTTGCAGCAAAATTAATTAACAATTACCTTAAATATGTAAATAATGAATTACAAAAGGTGTAGCATATATGCTACACCGTGCTTCAAAGGATTAAACCGCTCTAACTTCTTACCTGATACCTGCCCCAGAATTTTCTCTTCACGAGCTTCAGACCCGTAAATGTAGCTTTCTTTTGAACCTTATTTAAAAAATATAAAAAATTTTGTTAGAAAATGCAATTTTGTTTTTATTTTCGAAAAATTAGGTAAAATTTTCTAAATTTTGAAAAACTAGTAGGTTTATTAAAAGGGCTGTGAAAAACCTTTCAAAATCACTGTTTTCACATCTTTGTATGCGTTGATACAAAAAAGTTGTGCGCCTTTCAAAACGGCGCTCAAAACGCCGCGAATTTGCAGATGGTATCACTGGACGTGGAATGACCCATTTGAGAATATTCATGATTACAATAGGGATTAATTGCTTTTCTATAATGGGATAGTACGATAAGATTAAAAAGTAGGAAATTAGTTACAATTATGAAGGGGTAGTGATAAAAGGTATTATCAAAGTTAATGGGTAGAAGTAAAGTAGTGATAAGTTCGGATGCGTAAGATGGACGGTAAATAAAATAACATTCATTGTTTACCATCACCCATGCCAGAAACTGTGGGCTATTGGCTTCGTTACTCTCTCAGGAGTTCGCTATTCATGTTAGTTGGAGGTCGAAACGGAATCAAGTAGTGAAGGTCCCTCGAGAATCCCGTTTTGTTGTGAAAGAGGAATAAGTTATGGAATTTTAGTCATCGAACTAAATCAACGATTTAAAGTGTGATTTATGGAGAATCCAAGTCAATGTATAAGACAACGTGGAAACTTAATTGTATTCAAGTCGCAATTACCACACGTGGGCAGGAAGCGATGATAGATTGCATAAAAATGTCAACAAAAATGAAGAGATGTAAGGCTGTAATCGAAATGGCCTACAATTTCATAAATTTCAGGATCTTGTAATTTATAAGTTTCTTTTGTAAAACTGGGAAAGTTTTCTGGATCAATCTTTTATAAAAAAAATGATATAGTAAAATGAATTGTAATAAAAAAAAATGTACCAAAATTGGTGCATTAAACCTCGCTTTACCATTTATTTAAAAAATTGATCCACTCTGGAATATGTAAATCGTGAATATCTTTCAGAGAGAAGCAGCTAAGATTTCAAATCCAACAAATTTTTCATCCGTAATCGACCCAGAAAACATTCCCACTTTCAGTTTGTGTTGATTTCTTATGCAACCTATCATCGCTTCCTGCCCACCGGGACCAAGAATTATCTTTTCCAATCTCCCGCTTGAGGATTCGCGATATATGTCCACGCACCAAAAGAAACCCAGAAAATATGCTTCTGACATACAGCTATCGTTTCATATATCTCAAATAATTTCCAAAAAAACAAATGTTAATACAAAAAAACATCAGTATGTACTTCACTGTAAAGAAGGTTTAGAAAATGCTTGATTGGCAAATGAAGATTTTGAATACTCAACAATATTGTTCAATATAAATGTATATGTGGGATGTACACCTTATAACAAGCCCATACAGATGTTAGTGTTGCAATATACTTTTAACTTTTTACATTAATTGTTTTTATGTGCGTTTAAGTTTCTTGACTAAGTTCCTTGAAAAATTATTTTGAAAATACAGCAAAGTGAAACTATATTCCCAAAATTTACATTTTTTATTGTAAAGTAAAACTAAACTAAATTAAACAACATAAAAATTAATATATACAAAGTCAGCAATTTTTATATCTTCCATACTTTAAATGAACAGCACTATTCGTGTATTGCACTAAGCACAGCGATTTCTGTCACATGAACTGATATTTACACGGACGTATTTTTGTAAAGTTCATAGTGAACAAAGTGTTTTAATAGTTAGTACACTAACGTACAGGAGGATCATGCAGATATTTCAAATTTTAAAATTTTCAACTTTTATAAATGTTTTGCATAAGCTCATTCATCACTCGTTTGAAATATTTTCTAATTTTGAAACAGTACTTAGCAAATACTTAGTAAAACGTTTCTAAAATCATATTCTTTCATTACAAGTGAGTTAATTACAAGCAGCTGAATACTTTTTATCTGATCAGAAAAAGTATTATAGTGAAGTACAAGATTGCATATCAGCTCTGCCATGTGTGCAATGAAAAACAAAATTTCAATAAAGAAGTAAATTCTTTCAATTTTCTAACCAAATTTCTTAGTTTTAATTCTCGAGTTGATGACGCGGGTTTGAAACTTTAACCAAAAATTATGAGCACATAACGTAAAAATATTTCCTTATATTAGATTACTGCTGTTAATGGAAAAACTAAGTAGCTGCACAGAAAACAGTTTTCACAGCTTTACTCGGTGCCGCTCCGTACCTATGAATTAATCGTACGGCAACACTGGTATTGCCTGCGATCTAATATGAATTTAACTTGACGGTCACCGACTACAGTGTGTTTCTTACTATATAAAAGTGTTGGACGGTAACATAAAAACGGGAGTATTCGTGGTACATACGAGGTGGCGTTACTTCACACCGGAAAGTTGGTACGTCACTGATGACGATGGTGAAAACTTTTCTCCATGTACGGTAACTATATAAACTAAAAGATGCAATATAATAATAATTATTATTACATATACGGTCTGTCTGTAAAACAGCAGTTGCATTTTGGTGACTTTGTTTTTTCTCTCTTTTGTACAAAATACTTATTGTGTTAACCTTTATGAATTGCCAATAAAGTCGTTATTGTTGTTGTTGTTATTATATATATTGAGTGTGGTGTCAGTACTTGTGCTGAGAATCACTGTCTCAATAGCAAGAACTGTCTAACACTATATGACACAATTAGCCCTGCTTTCTTGTACTTTTTTATAGGTTGTGAGCGAACAGGGGCATACTCTAAAACTTATATAGTTCGCCTCGTGCAGTAATTGGAAACTGTTAAAAATACCTTCACATTCAATTTCATTTAAAAATATAGCTCCTCTATTGTTTTGGAGGAAAAAAGAGCTGACCTTGAGGGTACTGTAGTATAATCTTCAAGATTCTGGACAGGCTGGGCACCACTGATTCGTTCTTCAAGATGTCTTAGCCATTGAGTTAGCGAACGTCTGTCTTGACTTGTTATTGCAGGATGTATAAGAGTGTAACTGAGCAGTTGCTGAGTTTGTTCAGTGCACTGACCAGTTGTTACGCAGTGACTCACTAGCTCTGGTATTGCTACTAAATAACACTGCTTACATTCCACGTTTCCTGGTCTTAAAAGTGGAAGATGAGTAAGTAGTTGGTTTATAGCAACTTCCGTTGATTCTGACATCAATGAATTCACGAATGCTACAAAAATACATTGTTACATACAATTTGTAACCAGACAAATTTCATATATGATCTCTAAATTTATATAAAATTAAATAAATATGATACTGAAACTAGCAGCAAATTCGAAATGTAGAGGTTCTATTTTATATTACATTGAAAATTACACATCTAAGCACAAGTATAACTTAAAAATGAAATATAATAAAAATTTTAGTCTACTGGAATCGTGAGTATAATGTTCATTCTCAAATAGGTTGCTAGATTCAATGTCACACCTAAATCAAGCACAAGAGTCATCAAAAAGTTCATTATCAGTTATAGATTTCCTTACATGCTACAGGACAAAGTAAGAAATCAGCAATAATTCAGATTAGGATTTTCTTATGTTTTATGCTTAAATGTAACGAGTATTTCATTTAAAATGGTTACAATAACGGAACCATAATGCTTTAATAAGAAATTTGCAGTTTTACCTGGATTGTTTGCATTGAGTTCTTGTGTATCAAGTTCTGATACTGAATGTAGAGAGTGCTGTACTGCTTGCGCCAGAAATCGAGCTTGTACGGCTGGAATCCGGCGAAGCAAGGCATATAATACAACAGTTTGTTCGCACTCATTCCATTGGGAGAACACTCGTGTGAGCTCTCCTACCTGCTCACAAAACAATGCTCCTGGAGCCCATTTCATTTTTAATATCTTATCTGAAATAGAAATACACACGATACAGTTATAATATATCTTAAGCATACATATGAAATATACAAATATGTTCAACATCTACAATAGTAATGATTTCATGAATAATAAAAATTGCTCTTTCTTTGAAACTTAGTGTTTTTTTTATTTAATAAGGAATTCATTCTCGATAACGATCATTTTGAAAAGAAATGCTTAATTAATTGAAATAAAAAACACGTTTCAAAAACATTCAGACAACTTTTTAAACATTACTAGAAATTCATTACAGAAATATAGAAACCTATGAAGGTTTTGCTCAGATGTAAGAAAAGAATATAAACACGTTTACGGTTTCTCAAGAATCGGTTAAAGAATCGGCCTTTATGATCGACGCTTCCGGTCAAGTTTGTTTACACTACGTTTCTTTCATCTAATAAAGACTATTCAATTACACTTTGAAATTGTTCTGTAATAATTATTCGAAGCGGTAGATAGTTGTTCACACAAATTACATTTATCGAGAGAAAACTATTCAATTTGCGAATCTTGTAAAACCACAGCGTCGACTAACCAGCGCAACGAAAATTTAACAGAAAGCGGTGGGGGCGGAACGGGGGGAGGTGGGTGGGATAAAGTGTGGTGTAGAAGGAAATAACCGGAAACTTTAAGCTACACGTAAATGTAGAAACTAGAAAGAATAAAAACGAGATTAAGGGTGCAGCGGGAGTGTAGGATTAATGGGAAGTAGTAATGAATTTTAATCGCCACAAATCGACCGTAGACCCCTTCCCTCCAATCGCCAATTCCCTACATGCGCATCAAAGGATAAAGATCACTGTTGTATTCGACTTAACAAAATTCTTATTATCTATGCTTTGGAAGAACCGTTTCGCATGTAATTTAATGAATATTAATATATAAAATAAATAAAATGATGTGTTGGCAAGGTTCGGCCATTGTTAGATGCTCCAAAAAGCAAAATCTGCTGTTGAATGTCAAGTAAGCGGATTTGAATATAAGCGCTTACCTGCAGTTCAGTTGTTGATGTTCGTATTAAAGGTGCACCGCGTACGGTGGACACAAAAGGCCGAACGTCACTATAATTATACTGTTTAAGCCATCATAAATTCCAAGTCCTTTCGAAATCGAAGCATCCGAGAATTCGAACTCTAGTATTAACTGAAAACGATTCTAGTACTATCAGGTGATATGTAAAAGCAATAATTTCAACGGTAGTAAGATAAGATTAACACATACGGACGGATTGAATCTTGCAATAATAATCTTTGATTTTAACGTATGCTATATATTGTTAAAAACTGTGCAGTCTTGCCCGAGTATGTCGTTACTTTTTTATATCAATGCAAAACGTAGACACAATAGACGGATCAGAAACGAATTCTGTGCCCACTGCTGACAAGGCGGCTGCAAAGAGGAGACAACGGAAAGTAGAAAAGATAAACGTGATCCAATGAGCTGCCTTACAATAACGAAAGGCGGATATCAAACGGAAAATGAATGCATTCCAGTACAACAGAATAAGGAAGAGCGAAATGGGTAAAGTGTGGCTAAGAGTTGGTAACCAATCGTCATTGAGAGTACATCAACAACCATGTATAGGGTTGTGTTCAGCCCCTCTTCTATTTTATTATATATGTTTTTCGCATTCTTTTATTTCAAATTTTTCCCTTCCTAGTAAACAATAAATGATTAAGAATTATTTAGATTTTCAATACTTTTGAATCCTATTTTTTAATCCTTGAATAAATATATGGTATATATAGCCTACAGCGCTTTCGAATGCTTCTATATCGTTAAAAAAAATTTATTCACACATACTAAAATATTTTTATTTAAGTGCTATGACACTAATAAAGAGGTGGACATAATTTCCAAACCTAGCGACGATAAACCTAACCATGACTACGTTATCATACCAAGTTGGACACATTCATTTTGTTCTTACAGATCGATATGAAACATTTTCAAAAATTAAAAATGTCTCAATAGGGTTAAAATCATATGATACAATATCAATACTTATAATATGAAACAAAATTTAAAAAGCTATATTTTTACATATTCTACATATTACATTTTTACATTTACATATTACATTTTTACATATTTCTAAAATGTATTTCAAAAAATAAATCTAAACCAGTGTATGTACTAATATGGGGTTTTAATCATTTATTTTGTATATCATAGTTTTACTTAAATAGATCTTTTAAGATTTCGAAAGTTCCTGATATATTTACATTGAACGCATATTCCGAGTCGAAAGTATTCGTTATATTACTTAGTATAAACCAGCGACCAAGCTTTTCTTATACCTCGTACTATAACTATACCTCGTTAAGACGTCGTTTCATGTTCTCCCCTCATCCCCAGCCGTGCCTTTTTCTTAGCGCTCTCAACAGACGGAACCCTAACCTTACGAAAAGTTCCCTACCTTAGAGTGAGCGATCGTAGCTGTGCATGCTTCTGGGCAGGTTTGGGAAGGAGAAGCTCACTTTCACTCTCGAACGACCTATTAGAGAGGGTTAGCTGGAACCGACCACGACATCTTATCGAGTTTGTACTGCAATATAAAAGTAGACCCTCAATACAGAAACCTTTCTGATATCTAACGGATACCCATCCCATGTTCCATCCATTAGGTATCCGAAATGATAACCACATGTTACGGAAACCCATCTGAAACTTTTTCTGATATGTAATTGAAACTTTAGCTTATTTGGAAGATAAATCCAAACATTTTGGTCACTAGCCTACAAAATGCAGCAAGTTCAGCTGATTGTACCTTCAATCAAGATTATTTTGCTGTATTAACCTTCTCCAAGTAATGAAAATCAGCGTCCAATCCTTAATCGAACTTAAACCTCTAACGGTTGATTTTTATAGTGCTGATGCGCAAACTGACTAATGTGTTCTAATCTTACATGATGGCCGGTGTTTCATCCTGGACCGGCTCGCGGGATTATCAGTGGGGCTGATGTATGAGCGGAACCTGTCCAAATACCAATCACTAATGTTGGATATATGTAAAGTTATTAAATATAAGCATTAATGGCACATGCGATTCTCTCTGATGACGCCATGCAGCAGCCATCCGGAAACCACACCAGCCACCTTGGCGTCTTTCGGTCATGACATATGCATCACAGACTATTGGTTCGTCAGGTGTGGCGCGACTGGTAAGACAAGGTGTAATGTCTCTTTAGATGGTAGCTAATAATTTGCACACGATGTTTCCGGATTAATGTTTATTGCGAAAGCGTTTTACAATAATGTGCAGCCATGGCAAGCTGCAGAATGTTGGAAAAACCGAACGGGACCGCGAAGAGTGTCGCAGCGACACCTACACATGCAGACGGTGGAACACGGAACACGCCACAGCGCGGGACATTCAAAAATACTGAATCACAAATATTACACAAGGGAATCTATTACCGCACTATAACTGACCCATACCTAGATAAACGTGATATTCTCCGTATATTTGAAATTCATACGAAACTCTCCAGTGAATATCCGTAATATTCTCATAATATACTCAGAATATCATAAACAGCACATAAAAGTTTCTCTTTAGATTCTCAGAATATCCAAATCGGAATATTATATTTATTTCGAAATTCGTATTTTAGCCGTATATCCCAAAGTCATCCTGAATTTCCTACACATACGCGTTAAGTACGAACGCTCCTATCGTATATCCTGTATATATTCTCAGAATATCGAAAACAGAATATGACATGAGACGCATTAACACCTTTCTCGCAAGCTGTAACAGTCGAGTACGGTACGTATATAAGAATCGATCATCCTGAGACAAACAAGTACAACGATGACTGTGAGAAAGTCTGATGGTCTACTACCACGACAAAGATAGCTATAAAGAATTAAAATGCGAATAAAGAAGACTGTTGTTAATAAATAAAATTATGGAAGTGTTGCAAGAACATAAAATCCAAAAGTCACTATAAAATATTGAGCTAATAAACGTGCAATTAATGAATTTTGATGTTCAGAAACATATTTAAATCACGAAAAATATAAAATAGAACATATCGGAAATAATGTTGACCGAAAATAAGCAAAATATCAACGAAATGTCATATGAACCGAACATAACACGATCCTGTCAAAAGTAAATATATGATGATGGTAGGAACGCATCCATGTAAAATTTCCACGACGAAATATCGCGTCTAGCAAATTTTCCGAGTTATTTTTTGCCGTTTATTGAAGTGGATTACGAGAGTCCTATCCCCAGGATATCATACGAGCAACCAGAGCTGGGAGAGATTCATAGAAAAGGAGCCAAAGCGATTTTTCAAAAAATTGAAAAGCCTGTTCTAGCACATTTTCCGAATTGTTTTTTTTCGTTGTTCACGATCGATTACATTCCTCAAACAAACTGGAAGTTGTACCAGCAGCAAAAGATGGGAGAGATTCATAGAAAAGGAGCCAGAGCGATTTTACGGAAAATCGAAAATCGGCTCTAGTACATTTTCCGAATTGTTTTTTTTTTCGTTGTTCAGGATCGATTACATTCCTTGAATAAACCGGAAGTTGTACCAGCAGTAAAAAATGGGAGAGATTCATAGAAAAGGAGCCACAGCGATTTTACGGAAAATCGAAAATCCGCTGCAGCATTTTTTCCGAGTTGTTTTTTTTTCGTTGTTCAGGATCGATTATATTCCTTGAATAAACCGGATGTCCTACCAGCACCAAAAAATGGGACAGATTCATAGAAAAGGAGCCAAAACAATTTTACGGAAATTCGAAAATCGGATGTAGAATTCTTTCCTTGAACATACCAGAAGTTGTACCAGCAGCAAAAGGTGGGAGAGGTTCATAGAAAAGGAGCCAGAGCGATTTTACGGAAAATCTAAAATCGGCTAGAGCACATTTTCCGTGTTGTTTTGTTTCGTTGTTCAGGATCAATTACATTCCTTGAACATACCGGAAGTTGTACCAGCAGCAAAAGCCGGGAGACATTCATAGAAAAGGAGCCAGAGCAATTTTACGGAAAATCGAAAATCGGCTGTAGCATTTTTCACGAGTTGTTTTTTTTGTTGATCAGGTTCGATTACGTTCCTTGAACATACCGGAAGTTGTACCAGCAGCAAAAGGTGGGAGAGGCTCATAGAAAAGGAGCCAGAGCGATTTTACGGAAAATCGAAAATCGGCTAGAGCACATTTTCCGTGTTGTTTTGCTTCGTCGTTCAGGATCGATTACATTCCTTTAACATACCGGAAGTTGTATCAGCAGAAAAATGGGAGAGATTCATAGAAAAGGAGCCAGAGCGATTTTACGGAAAATCGAAAATCGGCTCTAGTACATTTTCCGAATTGTTTTTTTTTCGTTGTTCAGGATCGATTACATTCCTTGAATAAACCGGAAGTTGTACCCGCAGTAAAAAATGGGAGAGATTCATAGAAAAGGAGCCACAGCGATTTGACGGGAAATCGAAAATCGGCTCTAGCACATTTTCCGTATTGTTTTTTTTCGTTGTTCAGGATCGATTACATTCCTCGAACAAACATGAAGATATATCAGCAGAAAAATGGGAGAGATTCATAGAAAAGGAGCCAGAGCGATTTTACGTAAAATCAAAAATCGGCTCTAGCACATTTTCCGTATTGTTTTTTTTCGTTGTTCAGGTTTTTGTTGATCAGGTTCGATTACGTTCCTTGAACATACCGGAAGTTGTACCAGCAGCAAAAACGGGAGAGATTCAGAGAAAAGGTGCCAGAGCGATTTTACGGAAAATCGAAAATCGGCTCTAGTACATTTTCCGAATTGTTTTTTTTTTTCGTTGTTCAGGATCGATTACATTCCTTGAATAAACCGGAAGTTGTACCCGCAGTAAAAAATGGGGGAGATTCATAGAAAAGGAGCCACAGCGATTTGACGGGAAATCGAAAATCGGCTCTAGCACATTTTCCGTATTGTTTTTTTTCGTTGTTCAGGATCGATTACATTCCTCGAACAAACATGAAGATATATCAGTAGAAAAATGGGAGAGATTCATAGAAAAGGAGCCAGAGCGATTTTACGTAAAATCAAAAATCGGCTCTAGCACATTTTCCGTATTGTTTTTTTTCGTTGTTCAGGATCGATTACATTCCTCGAACAAACATGAAGATATATCAGCAGAAAAATGGGACAGATTCATAGAAAAGGAGCCAGAGCGATTTTACGTAAAATAGAAAATCGGCTGTAGCACATTTTCCGAGTTGTTTTTCTTCGTTGTTCCGTATCGATTACATTCTTCGAACAAACATGAAGTTGTATCAGCGGCAAAAAATGGGAGAGATTCATAGAAAAGGATCCAGAGCGATTTTACGGAAAATCGTAAATCGGCTCGAGCACATTATCCGAGTTGTTTTTTTTCGTTGTTCAGGATCCATTACATTCCTTGAACATACCGGAAGTTGTACCAGCAGCAAAAGACGGGAGACATTCATAGAAAAGGAGCCAGAGCAATTTTACGGAAAATCGAAAATCGGCTGTAGCATTTTTCCCGAGTTGTTTTTTTTGTTGATCAGGTTCGATTACGTTCCTTGAACATACCGGAAGTTGTACCGGCAGCAAAAACGGGAGAGATTCATAGAAAAGGAGCCAGAGCGATTTTACGGAAAATCGAAAATCGGCTCTAGTACATTTTCCGAATTGTTTTTTTTTCGTTGTTCAGGATCGATTACATTCCTTGAATAAACCGGAAGTTGTACCCGCAGTAAAAAATGGGAGAGATTCATAGAAAAGGAGCCACAGCGATTTGACGGGAAATCGAAAATCGGCTCTAGCACATTTTCCGTATTGTTTTTTTTCGTTGTGCAGGATCGATTACATTCCTCGAACAAACATGAAGATATATCAGCAGAAAAATGGGAGAGATTCATAGAAAAGGAGCCAGAGCGATTTTACGTAAAATCAAAAATCGGCTCTAGCACATTTTCCGTATTGTTTTTTTTCGTTGTTCAGGATCGATTACATTCCTCGAACAAACATGAAGATATATCAGCAGAAAAATGGGACAGATTCATAGAAAAGGAGCCAGAGCAATTTTACGGAAAATCGAAAATCGGCTGTAGCATTTTTCCCGAGTTGTTTTTTTTTGTTGATCAGGTTCGATTACGTTCCTTAAACATACCGGAAGTTGTACCAGCAGCAAAAACGGGAGAGATTCATAGAAAAGGAGCCAGAGCGATTTTACGGAAAATCGAAAATCGGCTCTAGTACATTTTCCGAATTGTTTTTTTTTTCGTTGTTCAGGATCGATTACATTCCTTGAATAAACCGGAAGTTGTACCAGCAGTAAAAAATGGGAGAGATTCATAGAAAAGGAGCCACAGCGATTTTACGGAAAATCGAAAATCCGCTGCAGCATTTTTTCCGAGTTGTTTTTTTTTCGTTGTTCAGGATCGATTATATTCCTTGAATAAACCGGATGTCCTACCAGCACCAAAAAATGGGACAGATTCATAGAAAAGGAGCCAAAACAATTTTACGGAAATTCGAAAATCGGATGTAGAATTCTTTCCTTGAACATACCAGAAGTTGTACCAGCAGCAAAAGGTGGGAGAGGTTCATAGAAAAGGAGCCAGAGCGATTTTACGGAAAATCTAAAATCGGCTAGAGCACATTTTCCGTGTTGTTTTGTTTCGTTGTTCAGGATCAATTACATTCCTTGAACATACCGGAAGTTGTACCAGCAGCAAAAGCCGGGAGACATTCATAGAAAAGGAGCCAGAGCAATTTTACGGAAAATCGAAAATCGGCTGTAGCATTTTTCACGAGTTGTTTTTTTTGTTGATCAGGTTCGATTACGTTCCTTGAACATACCGGAAGTTGTACCAGCAGCAAAAGGTGGGAGAGGCTCATAGAAAAGGAGCCAGAGCGATTTTACGGAAAATCGAAAATCGGCTAGAGCACATTTTCCGTGTTGTTTTGCTTCGTCGTTCAGGATCGATTACATTCCTTTAACATACCGGAAGTTGTATCAGCAGAAAAATGGGAGAGATTCATAGAAAAGGAGCCAGAGCGATTTTACGGAAAATCGAAAATCGGCTCTAGTACATTTTCCGAATTGTTTTTTTTTCGTTGTTCAGGATCGATTACATTCCTTGAATAAACCGGAAGTTGTACCCGCAGTAAAAAATGGGAGAGATTCATAGAAAAGGAGCCACAGCGATTTGACGGGAAATCGAAAATCGGCTCTAGCACATTTTCCGTATTGTTTTTTTTCGTTGTTCAGGATCGATTACATTCCTTGAACATACCGGAAGTTGTACCAGCAGCAAAAGCCGGGAGACATTCATAGAAAAGGAGCCAGAGCAATTTTACGGAAAATCGAAAATCGGCTGTAGCATTTTTCACGAGTTGTTTTTTTTGTTGATCAGGTTCGATTACGTTCCTTGAACATACCGGAAGTTGTACCAGCAGCAAAAGGTGGGAGAGGCTCATAGAAAAGGAGCCAGAGCGATTTTACGGAAAATCGAAAATCGGCTAGAGCACATTTTCCGTGTTGTTTTGCTTCGTCGTTCAGGATCGATTACATTCCTTTAACATACGGAAGTTGTATCAGCAGAAAAATGGGAGAGATTCATAGAAAAGGAGCCAGAGCGATTTTACGGAAAATCGAAAATCGGCTCTAGTACATTTTCCGAATTGTTTTTTTTTCGTTGTTCAGGATCGATTACATTCCTTGAATAAACCGGAAGTTGTACCCGCAGTAAAAAATGGGAGAGATTCATAGAAAAGGAGCCACAGCGATTTGACGGGAAATCGAAAATCGGCTCTAGCACATTTTCCGTATTGTTTTTTTTCGTTGTTCAGGATCGATTACATTCCTCGAACAAACATGAAGATATATCAGCAGAAAAATGGGAGAGATTCATAGAAAAGGAGCCAGAGCGATTTTACGTAAAATCAAAAATCGGCTCTAGCACATTTTCCGTATTGTTTTTTTTCGTTGTTCAGGTTTTTGTTGATCAGGTTCGATTACGTTCCTTGAACATACCGGAAGTTGTACCAGCAGCAAAAACGGGAGAGATTCAGAGAAAAGGTGCCAGAGCGATTTTACGGAAAATCGAAAATCGGCTCTAGTACATTTTCCGAATTGTTTTTTTTTTTCGTTGTTCAGGATCGATTACATTCCTTGAATAAACCGGAAGTTGTACCCGCAGTAAAAAATGGGGGAGATTCATAGAAAAGGAGCCACAGCGATTTGACGGGAAATCGAAAATCGGCTCTAGCACATTTTCCGTATTGTTTTTTTTCGTTGTTCAGGATCGATTACATTCCTCGAACAAACATGAAGATATATCAGTAGAAAAATGGGAGAGATTCATAGAAAAGGAGCCAGAGCGATTTTACGTAAAATCAAAAATCGGCTCTAGCACATTTTCCGTATTGTTTTTTTTCGTTGTTCAGGATCGATTACATTCCTCGAACAAACATGAAGATATATCAGCAGAAAAATGGGACAGATTCATAGAAAAGGAGCCAGAGCGATTTTACGTAAAATAGAAAATCGGCTGTAGCACATTTTCCGAGTTGTTTTTCTTCGTTGTTCCGTATCGATTACATTCTTCGAACAAACATGAAGTTGTATCAGCGGCAAAAAATGGGAGAGATTCATAGAAAAGGATCCAGAGCGATTTTACGGAAAATCGTAAATCGGCTCGAGCACATTATCCGAGTTGTTTTTTTTCGTTGTTCAGGATCCATTACATTCCTTGAACATACCGGAAGTTGTACCAGCAGCAAAAGACGGGAGACATTCATAGAAAAGGAGCCAGAGCAATTTTACGGAAAATCGAAAATCGGCTGTAGCATTTTTCCCGAGTTGTTTTTTTTGTTGATCAGGTTCGATTACGTTCCTTGAACATACCGGAAGTTGTACCGGCAGCAAAAACGGGAGAGATTCATAGAAAAGGAGCCAGAGCGATTTTACGGAAAATCGAAAATCGGCTCTAGTACATTTTCCGAATTGTTTTTTTTTCGTTGTTCAGGATCGATTACATTCCTTGAATAAACCGGAAGTTGTACCCGCAGTAAAAAATGGGAGAGATTCATAGAAAAGGAGCCACAGCGATTTGACGGGAAATCGAAAATCGGCTCTAGCACATTTTCCGTATTGTTTTTTTTCGTTGTTCAGGATCGATTACATTCCTCGAACAAACATGAAGATATATCAGCAGAAAAATGGGAGAGATTCATAGAAAAGGAGCCAGAGCGATTTTACGTAAAATCAAAAATCGGCTCTAGCACATTTTCCGTATTGTTTTTTTTCGTTGTTCAGGATCGATTACATTCCTCGAACAAACATGAAGATATATCAGCAGAAAAATGGGACAGATTCATAGAAAAGGAGCCAGAGCAATTTTACGGAAAATCGAAAATCGGCTGTAGCATTTTTCCCGAGTTGTTTTTTTTTGTTGATCAGGTTCGATTACGTTCCTTAAACATACCGGAAGTTGTACCAGCAGCAAAAACGGGAGAGATTCATAGAAAAGGAGCCAGAGCGATTTTACGGAAAATCGAAAATCGGCTCTAGTACATTTTCCGAATTGTTTTTTTTTTCGTTGTTCAGGATCGATTACATTCCTTGAATAAACCGGAAGTTGTACCAGCAGTAAAAAATGGGAGAGATTCATAGAAAAGGAGCCACAGCGATTTTACGGAAAATCGAAAATCCGCTGCAGCATTTTTTCCGAGTTGTTTTTTTTTCGTTGTTCAGGATCGATTATATTCCTTGAATAAACCGGATGTCCTACCAGCACCAAAAAATGGGACAGATTCATAGAAAAGGAGCCAAAACAATTTTACGGAAATTCGAAAATCGGATGTAGAATTCTTTCCTTGAACATACCAGAAGTTGTACCAGCAGCAAAAGGTGGGAGAGGTTCATAGAAAAGGAGCCAGAGCGATTTTACGGAAAATCTAAAATCGGCTAGAGCACATTTTCCGTGTTGTTTTGTTTCGTTGTTCAGGATCAATTACATTCCTTGAACATACCGGAAGTTGTACCAGCAGCAAAAGCCGGGAGACATTCATAGAAAAGGAGCCAGAGCAATTTTACGGAAAATCGAAAATCGGCTGTAGCATTTTTCACGAGTTGTTTTTTTTGTTGATCAGGTTCGATTACGTTCCTTGAACATACCGGAAGTTGTACCAGCAGCAAAAGGTGGGAGAGGCTCATAGAAAAGGAGCCAGAGCGATTTTACGGAAAATCGAAAATCGGCTAGAGCACATTTTCCGTGTTGTTTTGCTTCGTCGTTCAGGATCGATTACATTCCTTTAACATACCGGAAGTTGTATCAGCAGAAAAATGGGAGAGATTCATAGAAAAGGAGCCAGAGCGATTTTACGGAAAATCGAAAATCGGCTCTAGTACATTTTCCGAATTGTTTTTTTTTCGTTGTTCAGGATCGATTACATTCCTTGAATAAACCGGAAGTTGTACCCGCAGTAAAAAATGGGAGAGATTCATAGAAAAGGAGCCACAGCGATTTGACGGGAAATCGAAAATCGGCTCTAGCACATTTTCCGTATTGTTTTTTTTCGTTGTTCAGGATCGATTACATTCCTCGAACAAACATGAAGATATATCAGCAGAAAAATGGGAGAGATTCATAGAAAAGGAGACAGAGCGATTTTACGTAAAATCAAAAATCGGCTCTAGCACATTTTCCGTATTGTTTTTTTTCGTTGTTCAGGTTTTTGTTGATCAGGTTCGATTACGTTCCTTGAACATACCGGAAGTTGTACCAGCAGCAAAAACGGGAGAGATTCAGAGAAAAGGTGCCAGAGCGATTTTACGGAAAATCGAAAATCGGCTCTAGTACATTTTCCGAATTGTTTTTTTTTTCGTTGTTCAGGATCGATTACATTCCTTGAATAAACCGGAAGTTGTACCCGCAGTAAAAAATGGGAGAGATTCATAGAAAAGGAGCCACAGCGATTTGACGGGAAATCGAAAATCGGCTCTAGCACATTTTCCGTATTGTTTTTTTTCGTTGTTCAGGATCGATTACATTCCTCGAACAAACATGAAGATATATCAGTAGAAAAATGGGAGAGATTCATAGAAAAGGAGCCAGAGCGATTTTACGTAAAATCAAAAATCGGCTCTAGCACATTTTCCGTATTGTTTTTTTTCGTTGTTCAGGATCGATTACATTCCTCGAACAAACATGAAGATATATCAGCAGAAAAATGGGACAGATTCATAGAAAAGGAGCCAGAGCGATTTTACGTAAAATAGAAAATCGGCTGTAGCACATTTTCCGAGTTGTTTTTCTTCGTTGTTCCGTATCGATTACATTCTTCGAACAAACATGAAGTTGTATCAGCGGCAAAAAATGGGAGAGATTCATAGAAAAGGATCCAGAGCGATTTTACGGAAAATCGTAAATCGGCTCGAGCACATTATCCGAGTTGTTTTTTTTCGTTGTTCAGGATCCATTACATTCCTTGAACATACCGGAAGTTGTACCAGCAGCAAAAGACGGGAGACATTCATAGAAAAGGAGCCAGAGCAATTTTACGGAAAATCGAAAATCGGCTGTAGCATTTTTCCCGAGTTGTTTTTTTTGTTGATCAGGTTCGATTACGTTCCTTGAACATACCGGAAGTTGTACCGGCAGCAAAAACGGGAGAGATTCATAGAAAAGGAGCCAGAGCGATTTTACGGAAAATCGAAAATCGGCTCTAGTACATTTTCCGAATTGTTTTTTTTTCGTTGTTCAGGATCGATTACATTCCTTGAATAAACCGGAAGTTGTACCCGCAGTAAAAAATGGGAGAGATTCATAGACAAGGAGCCACAGCGATTTGACGGGAAATCGAAAATCGGCTCTAGCACATTTTCCGTATTGTTTTTTTTCGTTGTTCAGGATCGATTACATTCCTCGAACAAACATGAAGATATATCAGCAGAAAAATGGGAGAGATTCATAGAAAAGGAGCCAGAGCGATTTTACGTAAAATCAAAAATCGGCTCTAGCACATTTTCCGTATTGTTTTTTTTCGTTGTTCAGGATCGATTACATTCCTCGAACAAACATGAAGATATATCAGCAGAAAAATGGGACAGATTCATAGAAAAGGAGCCAGAGCAATTTTACGGAAAATCGAAAATCGGCTGTAGCATTTTTCCCGAGTTGTTTTTTTTTGTTGATCAGGTTCGATTACGTTCCTTAAACATACCGGAAGTTGTACCAGCAGCAAAAACGGGAGAGATTCATAGAAAAGGAGCCAGAGCGATTTTACGGAAAATCGAAAATCGGCTCTAGTACATTTTCCGAATTGTTTTTTTTTTCGTTGTTCAGGATCGATTACATTCCTTGAATAAACCGCAGCAGCTAAAAATGAGGGAAATTCAGAGAAAGGTGCCAGAGCGATTTCACGGAAAATCGAAAATCCGCTGCAGCATTTTATCCGAGTTGTTTTTTTCGTTTTTTAGGATTGATTACATTCCTTGTACAAACCGAAAGTTGTACCAGCAGCAAAAATTAAAGAGATTCATAGAAAAGGAGCCAGAGCAATTTTAGGAAATTCGAAAATCGGCTCTAGTACATTTTCCGAATTGTTTTTTGTCGTTGTTGTTCAGGATCGATTACATTCCTTCGACAAACATGAAGTTGTATCAGCAGAAAAATGGGAGAGATTCATAGAAAAGGAGCCAAAGCAATTTTACGGAAATTCGAAAATCGGATGAAGAATTTTTTCCGAGTTGTTTTTTTCGTTGTTCCCAATCAATTACATTCCTCGAATAAACCAGAAGTTGTACCAGCAGCTAAAAATAGGGGAAATTCAGAGAAAAGGGGCCAGAGCAATTTTACGGAAATTCGAAAATCCGCTGCAGCATTTTTTCCGAGTTATTTTTTTCGTTTTTTAGAATTGATTACATTCCTTGAACAAACCGGAAGTTGTACCAGCAGCAAAAGATGGGAGAGATTCATAGAAAAGGAGCCAGAGCGATTTTACGGAAAATCGAAAATCGGCTCTAGTACATTTTCCGAATTGTTTTTTTTTCGTTGTTCAGGATCGATTACATTCCTTGAATAAACCGGAAGTTGTACCAGCAGCAAAAATTAAAGAGATTCATAGAAAAGGAGCCAGAGCAATTTTAGGAAATTCGAAAATCGGCTCTAGCACATTTTCCGAATTGTTTTTTGTCGTTGTTGTTCAGGATCGATTACATTCCTTCGACAAACATGAAGTTGTATCAACAGAAAAATGGGAGAGATTCATAGAAAAGGAGCCAAAGCAATTTTACGGAAATTCGAAAATCGGATGAAGAATTTTTTCCGAGTTGTTTTTTTCGTTGTTCCCAATCAATTACATTCCTCGAATAAACTAGAAGTTGTACCAGCAGCTAAAAATGGGGGAAATTCAGAGAAAAGGTGCCAGAGCGATTTTACGGAAAATCGAAAATCCGCTGCAGCATTTTTTCCGAGTTATTTTTTTCGTTTTTTAGAATTGATTACATTCCTTGAACAAACCGGAAGTTGTACCAGTAGCAAAAGATGGGAGAGATTTATAGAAAAGGAGCTAGAGCGATTTTACGGAAAATCGAAAATCGGCTCTAGTACATTTTCCGAATTGTTTTTTTTTCGTTGTTCAGGATCGATTACATTCCTTGAATAAACCGGATGTCCTACCAGCACCAAAAAATGGGACAGATTCATAGAAAAGGAGCCAAAACAATTTTACGGAAATTCGAAGATCGGATGTAGAATTTTTTCTGAGTTGTTTTTTTCGTTGTTCCCAATCAATTACATTCCTCGAATAAACTAGAAATTGTACCAGCAGCTAAAAATGGGGCAAATTCAGAGGAAAGGATCAAGAGCGATTTTACGGAAAATCGAAAATCGGCTAGAGCATTTTTTCCGAGTTGTTTTTTTTTTCGTTGTTCAGGATCGATTATATTCCTTGAATAAACCGGATGTCCTACCAGCACCAAAAAATGGGACAGATTCATAGAAAAGGAGCCAAAACAATTTTACGGAAATTCGAAAATCGGATGTAGAATTTTTTCTGAGTTGTTTTTTTCGTTGTTCCCAATCAATTACATTCCTCGAATAAACTAGAAATTGTACCAGCAGCTAAAAATGGGGCAAATTCAGAGGAAAGGATCCAGAGCGATTTTACGGAAAATCGAAAATCGGCTAGAGCACATTTTCCGAGTTGTTTTTTTCGTTGTTCCAATTCAATTACATTCCTCGAATAAACCGGAAGTTGTACCAGCAGCTAAAAATGGGGGAAATTCAGAGAAAAGGTGCCAGAGCGATGTGACGGAAAATCGAAAATAGGCTGCAGCATTTTTTCCGTACTGTTTTTTTTGTTGTTGTTCAGGATCGATTACATTCCTTGAACATACCAGAAGTTGTACCAGCAGCAAAAGGTGGGAGAGGTTCATAGAAAAGGAGCCAGAGCGATTTTACGGAAAATCTAAAATCGGCTAGAGCACATTTTCCGTGTTGTTTTGCTTCGTTGTTCAGGATCAATTACATTCCTTGAACATACCGGAAGTTGTACCAGCAGCAAAAGCCGGGAGACATCCATAGAAAAGGAGCCAGAGCAATTTTACGGAAAATCGAAAATCGGCTCTAGTACATTTTCCGAATTGTTTTTTTTTTCGTTGTTCAGGATCGATTACATTCCTTGAATAAACCGGAAGTTGTACCAGCAGTAAAAAATGGGAGAGATTCATAGAAAAGGAGCCACAGCGATTTTACGGAAAATCGAAAATCCGCTGCAGCATTTTTTCCGAGTTGTTTTTTTTTCGTTGTTCAGGATCGATTATATTTCTTGAATAAACCGGATGTCCTACCAGCACCAAAAAATGGGACAGATTCATAGAAAAGGAGCCAAAACAATTTTACGGAAATTCGAAAATCGGATGCAGAATTTTTTCTGAGTTGTTTTTTTCGTTGTTCCCAATCAATTACATTCCTCGAATAAACTAGAAATTGTACCAGCAGCTAAAAATGGGGCAAATTCAGAGGAAAGGATCCAGAGCGATTTTACGGAAAATCGAAAATCGGCTAGAGCACATTTTCCGAGTTGATTTTTTTCGTTGTTTAGGATCGATTACATTCCTCGAACAAACATGAAGTTATATCAGCAGAAAAAAGGCGGAGATTCATAGAAAAGGAGCCAGAGCGATTTTACGGAAAATCTAAAATCCGTTGCAGCATTTTTTCCGAGTAGTTTTTTTCGTTTTTTAGGATTGATTACATTCCTTGAACAAACCGGAAGTTGTACCAGCAGCAAAAATTGCAGAGATTCTTAGAAAAGGAGCCAGAGCAATTTTGCGGAAATTCGAAAATCGGCTCTAGTACATTTTCCGAATTGTTTTATCTCGTTGTTGTTCAGGAACGATTACATTCCTTGAATAAACCGGAAGTTGTACCTGCAGCAAAAATGGGAGAGATTCATAGAAAAGGAACCAGAGCAATTTTACGGAAAATCGAAAATAGGCTAGAGCACATTTTCCGAGTTGATTTTTTTCGTTGTTCAGGATCGATTACATTCCTCGAACAAACATGAAGTTGTATCAGCAGAAAAATGGGGGAGATTCATAGAAAAGGAGCCAGAGCAATTTTACCGAAATTCGAAAATCGGCTGTAGAATTTTTTCCGAGTTGTTTTTTTCGTTGTTCCAATTCAATTACATTCCTCGAATAAACCAGAAGTTGTACCAGCAGCTAAAAATGGGGGAAATTCAGAGAAAAGGTGCCAGAGCGATGTTACGGAAAATCGAAAATAGGCTGCAGCATTTTTTCCGAACTGTTTTTGTTGTTGTTGTTCAGGATCGATTACATTCCTTGAACATACCAGAAGTTGTACCAGCAGCAAAAGGTGGGAGAGGTTCATAGAAAAGGAGCCAGAGCGATTTTACGGAAAATCGAAAATCGGCTAGAGCACATTTTCCGTGTTGTTTTGCTTCGTTGTTCAGGATCAATTACATTCCTTGAACATACCGGAAGTTGTACCAGCAGCAAAAGCCGGGAGACATTCATAGAAAAGGAGCCAGAGCAATTTTACGGAAAATCGAAAATCGGCTGTAGCATTTTTCACGAGTTGTTTTTTTTTGTTGATCAGGTTCGATTACGTTCCTTGAACATACCGGAAGTTGTACCAGCAGTAAAAAATGGGAGAGATTCATAGAAAAGGAGCCACAGCGATTTTACGGAAAATCGAAAATCCGCTGCAGCATTTTTTCCGAGTTGTTTTTTTTCGTTGTTCAGGATCGATTATATTTCTTGAATAAACCGGATGTCCTACCAGCACCAAAAAATGGGACAGATTCATAGAAAAGGAGCCAAAACAATTTTACGGAAATTCGAAAATCGGATGTAGAATTTTTTCTGAGTTGTTTTTTTCGTTGTTCCCAATCAATTACATTCCTCGAATAAACTAGAAATTGTACCAGCAGCTAAAAATGGGGCAAATTCAGAGGAAAGGATCCAGAGCGATTTTACGGAAAATCGAAAATCGGCTAGAGCACATTTTCCGAGTTGATTTTTTTCGTTGTTCAGGATCGATTACATTCCTCGAACAAACATGAAGTTATATCAGCAGAAAAAAGGCGGAGATTCATAGAAAAGGAGCCAGAGCAATTTTGCGGAAATTCGAAAATCGGCTCTAGTACATTTTCCGAATTGTTTTTTTTTTCGTTGATCAGGATCGATTACATTCCTCGAACAAGCATGAAGTTGTATCAGCAGAAAAATGGGGGAGATTCATAGAAAAGGAGCCAGAGGAATTTTACCGAAATTCGTAAATCGGCTGTACAATTTTTTCCGAGTTGTTTTTTTCGTTGTTCCCAATCAATTACATTCCTCGAATAAACCAGAAGTTGTACCAGCAGCTAAAAATGAGGGAAATTCGGAGAAAAGGTGCCAGAGCGATTTTACGGAAAATCGAAAATCCGTTGCAGCATTTTTTCCGAGTAGTTTTTTTCGTTTTTTAGGATTGATTACATTCCTTGAACAAACCGGAAGTTGTACCAGCAGCAAAAATTGCAGAGATTCTTAGAAAAGGAGCCAGAGCAATTTTGCGGAAATTCGAAAATCGGCTCTAGTACATTTTCCGAATTGTTTTATCTCGTTGTTGTTCAGGATCGATTACATTCCTCGAACAAACATGAAGTTGTATCAGCAGAAAAATGGGGGAGATTCATAGAAAAGGAGCCAGAGCAATTTTACCGAAATTCGAAAATCGGCTGTAGAATTTTTTCCGAGTTGTTTTTTTCGTTGTTCCAATTCAATTACATTCCTCGAATAAACCAGAAGTTGTACCAGCAGCTAAAAATGGGGGAAATTCAGAGAAAAGGTGCCAGAGCGATGTTACGGAAAATCGAAAATAGGCTGCAGCATTTTTTCCGAACTGTTTTTTTTGTTGTTGTTCAGGATCGATTACATTCCTTAAACATACCAGAAGTTGTACCAGCAGCAAAAGGTGGGAGAGGTTCATAGAAAAGGAGCCAGAGCGATTTTACGGAAAATCGAAAATCGGCTAGAGCACATTTTCCGTGTTGTTTTGCTTCGTTGTTCAGGATCAATTACATTCCTTGAACATACCGGAAGTTGTACCAGCAGCAAAAGCCGGGAGACATTCATAGAAAAGGAGCCAGAGCAATTTTACGGAAAATCGAAAATCGGCTGTAGCATTTTTCACGAGTTGTTTTTTTTGTTGATCAGGTTCGATTACGTTCCTTGAACATACCGGAAGTTGTACCAGCAGTAAAAAATGGGAGAGATTCATAGAAAAGGAGCCACAGCGATTTTACGGAAAATCGAAAATCCGCTGCAGCATTTTTTCCGAGTTGTTTTTTTTTCGTTGTTCAGGATCGATTATATTTCTTGAATAAACCGGACGTCCTACCAGCACCAAAAAATGGGACAGATTCATAGAAAAGGAGCCAAAACAATTTTACGGAAATTCGAAGATCGGATGTAGAATTTTTTCTGAGTTGTTTTTTTCGTTGTTCCCAATCAATTACATTCCTCGAATAAACTAGAAATTGTACCAGCAGCTAAAAATGGGGCAAATTCAGAGGAAAGAATCCAGAGCGATTTTACGGAAAATCGAAAATCGGCTAGAGCACATTTTCCGAGTTGATTTTTTTCGTTGTTCAGGATCGATTACATTCCTCGAACAAACATGAAGTTATATCAGCAGAAAAAAGGCGGAGATTCATAGAAAAGGAGCCAGAGCAATTTTGCGGAAATTCGAAAATCGGCTCTAGTACATTTTCCGAATTGTTTTTTTTTTTCGTTGTTCAGGATCGATTACATTCCTTGAATAAACCGGAAGTTGTACCACCAGCAAAAATGGGAGAGATTCATAGAAAAGGAGCCAGAGCAATTTTACGGAAATTCGAAAATCGGCTCTAGAACATTTTCCGAGTTGTTTTTTTTTCGTTGATCAGGATCGATTACATTCCTCGAACAAGCATGAAGTTGTATCAGCAGAAAAATGGGGGAGATTCATAGAAAAGGAGCCAGAGGAATTATACCGAAATTCGTAAATCGGCTGTACAATTTTTTCCGAGTTGTTTTTTTCGTTGTTCCCAATCAATTACATTCCTCGAATAAACCAGAAGTTGTACCAGCAGCTAAAAATGAGGGAAATTCGGAGAAAAGGTGCCAGAGCGATTTTACGGAAAATCGAAAATCCGTTGCAGCATTTTTTCCGAGTAGTTTTTTTCGTTTTTTAGGATTGATTACATTCCTTGAACAAACCGGAAGTTGTACCAGCAGCAAAAATTGCAGAGATTCTTAGAAAAGGAGCCAGAGCAATTTTGCGGAAATTCGAAAATCGGCTCTAGTACATTTTCCGAATTGTTTTATCTCGTTGTTGTTCAGGAACGATTACATTCCTTGAATAAACCGGAAGTTGTACCAGCAGCAAAAATGGGAGAGATTCATAGAAAAGGAACCAGAGCAATTTTACGGAAAATCGAAAATAGGCTAGAGCACATTTTCCGAGTTGATTTTTTTCGTTGTTCAGGATCGATTACATTCCTCGAACAAACATGAAGTTGTATCAGCAGAAAAATGGGGGAGATTCATAGAAAAGGAGCCAGAGCAATTTTACCGAAATTCGAAAATCGGCCGTAGAATTTTTTCCGAGTTGTTTTTTTCGTTGTTCCAATTCAATTACATTCCTCGAATTAACCAGAAGTTGTACCAGCAGCTAAAAATGGGGGAAATTCAGAGAAAAGGTGCCAGAGCGATGTTACGGAAAATCGAAAATAGGCTGCAGCATTTTTTCCGAACTGTTTTTTTTGTTGTTGTTCAGGATCGATTACATTCCTTGAACATACCAGAAGTTGTACCAGCAGCAAAAGGTGGGAGAGGTTCATAGAAAAGGAGCCAGAGCGATTTTACGGAAAATCGAAAATCGGCTAGAGCACATTTTCCGTGTTGTTTTGCTTCGTCGTTCAGGATCGATTACATTCCTTTAACATACCGGAAGTTGTATCAGCAGAAAAATGGGAGAGATTCATAGAAAAGGAGCCAGAGCAATTTTACCGAAATTCGATAATAGGCTGTAGAATTTTTTCCGAGTTGTTTTTTGTTGTTGTTCAGAATCGATTACATTCCTCGAACAAACATGAAGTTGTATCAGCGGCAAAAAGTGGGAGGGATTCATAGAAAAGGATCCAGAACGATTTTACGGAAAATCGAAAATCGGCTAGAGCACATTTTTCGAGTTGTTTTTTTTCGTCGTTCAGGATCGATTACATTTCTTGAACATACCGGAAGTTGTACCAGCAGCAAAAGATGGGAGAGATTCACAGAAAAGGAGCCAGAGCGATTTTACGAAAAATCGAAAATCGGCTCTAGCACATTTTCCGAATTGTTTTTTTTTCGTTGTTCAGGATCGATTACATTCCTCGAACAATCATGAAGTTGTATCAGCAGAAAAATGGGAGAGATTCATAGAAAAGGAGCCAGAGCAATTTTACGGAAAATCGACTGTAGCAGTTTTCCCGAGTTGTTTTTTTTTGTCGATCAGGTTCGATTACGTTCCTTGAATACACCGGAACTCGTACCAGCAAAAAAAAAATGGTAGAGGTTCATAGAAAAGGAGCCAGAGCGATTTTACAGAAAATCGAAAATCGGCTAGAGCACATTTTCCGAGTTGTTTTTTTTCGTCGTTCAGGATCGATTACATTCTTTTAACATACCGGAAGTTGTACCAGCAGCAAAAGATGGGAGAGATTCACAGAAAAGGAGGCAGAGCGATGTTACGAAAAATCGAAAATCGGCTATAGCACATTTTCCGAATTGTTTTTTTTCGTTGTTCAGGATCGATTACATTCCTCGAACAAACATGAAGTTATATCAGCAGAAAAAAGGCGGAGATTCATAGAAAAGGAGCCAGAGCAATTTTGCGGAAATTCGAAAATCAGCTCTAGTACATTTTCCGAATTGTTTTTTTTTTCGTTGTTCAGGATCGATTACATTCCTTGAATAAACCGGAAGTTGTACCACCAGCAAAAATGGGAGAGATTCATAGAAAAGGAGCCAGAGCAATTTTACGGAAATTCGAAAATCGGCTCTAGAACATTTTCCGAGTTGTTTTTTTTCGTTGATCAGGATCGATTACATTCCTCGAACAAGCATGAAGTTGTATCAGCAGAAAAATGGGGGAGATTCATAGAAAAGGAGCCAGAGGAATTTTACCGAAATTCGTAAATCGGCTGTACAATTTTTTCCGAGTTGTTTTTTTCGTTGTTCCCAATCAATTACATTCCTCGAATAAACCAGAAGTTGTACCAGCAGCTAAAAATGAGGGAAATTCGGAGAAAAGGTGCCAGAGCGATTTTACGGAAAATCGAAAATCCGTTGCAGCATTTTTTCCGAGTAGTTTTTTTCGTTTTTTAGGATTGATTACATTCCTTGAACAAACCGGAAGTTGTACCAGCAGCAAAAATTGCAGAGATTCTTAGAAAAGGAGCCAGAGCAATTTTGCGGAAATTCGAAAATCGGCTCTAGTACATTTTCCGAATTGTTTTATCTCGTTGTTGTTCAGGAACGATTACATTCCTTGAATAAACCGGAAGTTGTACCAGCAGCAAAAATGGGAGAGATTCATAGAAAAGGAACCAGAGCAATTTTACGGAAAATCGAAAATAGGCTAGAGCACATTTTCCGAGTTGATTTTTTTCGTTGTTCAGGATCGATTACATTCCTCGAACAAACATGAAGTTGTATCAGCAGAAAAATGGGGGAGATTCATAGAAAAGGAGCCAGAGCAATTTTACCGAAATTCGAAAATCGGCTGTAGAATTTTTTCCGAGTTGTTTTTTTCGTTGTTCCAATTCAATTACGTTCCTCGAATAAACCAGAAGTTGTACCAGCAGCTAAAAATGGGGGAAATTCAGAGAAAAGGTGCCAGAGCGATGTTACGGAAAATCGAAAATAGGCTGCAGCATTTTTTCCGAACTGTTTTTTTTGTTGTTGTTCAGGATCGATTACATTCCTTGAACATACCAGAAGTTGTACCAGCAGCAAAAGGTGGGAGAGGTTCATAGAAAAGGAGCCAGAGCGATTTTACGGAAAATCGAAAATCGGCTAGAGCACATTTTCCGTGTTGTTTTGCTTCGTCGTTCAGGAGCGATTACATTCCTTTAACATACCGGAAGTTGTATCAGCAGAAAAATGGTAGAGATTCATAGAAAAGGAGCCAGAGCAATTTTACCGAAATTCGATAATAGGCTGTAGAATTTTTTCCGAGTTGTTTTTTGTTGTTGTTCAGAATCGATTACATTCCTCGAACAAACATGAAGTTGTATCAGCGGCAAAAAGTGGGAGAGATTCATAGAAAAGGATCCAGAACGATTTTACGGAAAATCGAAAATCGGCTAGAGCACATTTTTCGAGTTGTTTTTTTTCGTCGTTCAGGATCGATTACATTCCTTGAACATACCGGAAGTTGTACCAGCAGCAAAAGATGGGAGAGATTCACAGAAAAGGAGCCAGAGCGATTTTACGAAAAATCGAAAATCGGCTCTAGCACATTTTCCGAATTGTTTTTTTTTCGTTGTTCAGGATCGATTACATTCCTCGAACAATCATGAAGTTGTATCAGCAGAAAAATGGGAGAGATTCATAGAAAAGGAGCCAGAGCAATTTTACGGAAAATCGACTGTAGCAGTTTTCCCGAGTTGTTTTTTTTTGTTGATCAGGTTCGATTACGTTCCTTGAATACACCGGAACTCGTACCAGCAAAAAAAAATGGTAGAGGTTCATAGAAAAGGATCCAGAGCGATTTTACGGAAAATCGAAAATCGGCTAGAGCACATTTTCCGAGTTGATTTTTTTCGTTGTTCAGGATCGATTACATTCCTCGAACAAACATGAAGTTATATCAGCAGAAAAAAGGCGGAGATTCATAGAAAAGGAGCCAGAGCAATTTTGCGGAAATTCGAAAATCGGCTCTAGTACATTTTCCGAATTGTTTTTTTTTTCGTTGTTCAGGATCGATTACATTCCTTGAATAAACCGGAAGTTGTACCACCAGCAAAAATGGGAGAGATTCATAGAAATGGAGCCAGAGCAATTTTACGGAAATTCGAAAATCGGCTCTAGAACATTTTCCGAGTTGTTTTTTTTCGTTGATCAGGATCGATTACATTCCTCGAACAAGCATGAAGTTGTATCAGCAGAAAAATGGGGGAGATTCATAGAAAAGGAGCCAGAGGAATTTTACCGAAATTCGTAAATCGGCTGTACAATTTTTTCCGAGTTGTTTTTTTCGTTGTTCCCAATCAATTACATTCCTCGAATAAACCAGAAGTTGTACCAGCAGCTGAAAATGAGGGAAATTCGGAGAAAAGGTGCCAGAGCGATTTTACGGAAAATCGAAAATCCGTTGCAGCATTTTTTCCGAGTAGTTTTTTTCGTTTTTTAGGATTGATTACATTCCTTGAACAAACCGGAAGTTGTACCAGCAGCAAAAATTGCAGAGATTCTTAGAAAAGGAGCCAGAGCAATTTTGCGGAAATTCGAAAATCGGCTCTAGTACATTTTCCGAATTGTTTTATCTCGTTGTTGTTCAGGAACGATTACATTCCTTGAATAAACCGGAAGTTGTACCAGCAGCAAAAATGGGAGAGATTCATAGAAAAGGAACCAGAGCAATTTTACGGAAAATCGAAAATAGGCTAGAGCACATTTTCCGAGTTGATTTTTTTCGTTGTTCAGGATCGATTACATTCCTCGAACAAACATGAAGTTGTATCAGCAGAAAAATGGGGGAGATTCATAGAAAAGGAGCCAGAGCAATTTTACCGAAATTCGAAAATCGGCTGTAGAATTTTTTCCGAGTTGTTTTTTTCGTTGTTCCAATTCAATTACATTCCTCGAATAAACCAGAAGTTGTACCAGCAGCTAAAAATGGGGGAAATTCAGAGAAAAGGTGCCAGAGCGATGTTACGGAAAATCGAAAATAGGCTGCAGCATTTTTCACGAGTTGTTTTTTTTGTTGATCAGGTTCGATTACGTTCCTTGAACATACCGGAAGTTGTACCAGCAGCAAAAGGTGGGAGAGGTTCATAGAAAAGGAGCCAGAGCGATTTTACGGAAAATCGAAAATCGGCTAGAGCACATTTTCCGTGTTGTTTTGCTTCGTCGTTCAGGATCGATTACATTCCTTTAACATACCGGAAGTTGTATCAGCAGAAAAATGGGAGAGATTCATAGAAAAGGAGCCAGAGCAATTTTACCGAAATTCGATAATAGGCTGTAGAATTTTTTCCGAGTTGTTTTTTGTTGTTGTTCAGAATCGATTACATTCCTCGAACAAACATGAAGTTGTATCAGCGGCAAAAAGTGGGAGAGATTCATAGAAAAGGATCCAGAACGATTTTACGGAAAATCGAAAATCGGCTCTAGAACATTTTCCGAATTGATTTTTTTCGATGTTCAGGATCGATTACATTCCTCTAACAAACATGAAGTTGTATCAGCAGAAAAAAATGGGAGAGATTCATAGAAATGGATCCAGAGCGATTTTACGGAAAATCGAAAATCGACTCTAGCACATTTTCCAAATTTTTTATTTTCGTTGTTCAGGATCGATTACATTCCTCGAACAAACATGAAGTAGTATTGTAAGCTCGTCCTTATAAGGACAAGGCACTTTATTTTTGAACGCGCGATCTACTAAAAAGGGGGAACGGGGGCGCGGGTTCCACTCTCGCGACGGTGGACCTACTTCGTGAAATGACCGGGAACTTCGGTGATCGATACTCGCGGAATTTCTAATAACATAAAACACAGTTTACTCACGGATGCGCTGTGCTCCTTCTCCTCCGGTATGGGGTTGACCTGGGTCGGCTGATCCGCCGGCACGGGGCTTGGTGCGTCTCCACTCAAAAACGGGAATTTCTGCCGCGACCGTACTCACAACGTTTTCAATACTACTCTGCGAACTCGCGCTCGTTATAGCCGTCGATCCGGATCCTCGAGATGCTCGAGACTAACTGTCTTCTCTCTTCTTCTCTTCGGAGGCGGTGCGCCGTCGAACCGGCGCGTGCGCGCTCGAGCGACCGGCGTGAGGGAGGGGTCCGTCCTGGGGTCCGAGTTGGGGGACGTACTCGTCGGGGCGATGACGAGCACCGCCCTCGGGGTCTTCGTGGTGGGAGGGGACGACACGGAGCGCTGACGAGTGCTTCGTGCGTCCCCGTATCGTCTCGGGCTAGCGTTCGCCGTTTGGAGAGAGAGAACGATAGGGAGGGATGGAGAGAGATCGGCGGCGGTGGCCGAGGCCCGTTACTCGGGAACTCTCGAGGCGCACTGCGGCACGACCTATGGGGGAGGACGAGTGGAGGCGCGCTCCGGTAAAAAAGGACCGTTTCTCCTCCGGGAGGGGCGGACTTCGTAGCGGGGTTACGCCCGGCCCCAATAGATGGCGCGAGGTTCGGGAATCGCGTCGATCTGTGACGGGCTTCGTCACAGTATCAGCAGAAAAATGGGAGAGAATCATAGAAAAGGAGCCAGAGCAATTTTACGGAAATTCGAAAATCGGCTCTAATACATTTTCCGAATTGTTTTTTGTTGTTGTTCAGAATCGATTACATTCCTCCAACAAACATGAAGTTGCACCAGCAACAAAAGATGGGAGAGATTCATAGAAAAGGAGCCAGAGCAATTTTACCGAAAATCGAAAATCGACTGTAGCTGTTTTCCCGAGTTGTTTTTTTTTTGTTGATCAGGTTCGATTACGTTCCTTGAATACACCGGAACTCGTACCAGCAAAAAAAATGGTAGAGGTTCATAGAAAAGGAATCAGAGCGATTTTACAGAAAATCGAAAATCGGCTAGAGCACATTTTCCGAGTTTTTTTTTTCGTCGATCAGGATCGATTAAATTCCTTTAACATACCGGAAGTTGTACCAGCAGCAAAAGATGGGAGAGATTCACAGAAAAAGAGCCAGAGCGATTTTAGGAAAAATCGAAAATCGGCTCTAGCACATTTTCCGAATTGTTTTTTTTTCGTTGTACAGGATCTATTACATTCCTCGAACAAACATGAAGTTGTATCAGCAGAAAAATGGGAGAGATTCATAGAAAAGGAGCCAAAGCAATTTTACGGAAATTCGAAAATCGGATGAAGAATTTTTTCCGAGTTGTTTTTTTCGTTGTTCCCAATCAATTACATTCCTCGAATAAACTAGAAGTTGTAACAGCAGCTAAAAATGGGGCAAATTCAGAGAAAAGGATCCAGAGCGATTTTACGGAAAATCGAAAATCGGCAAGAGCATATTTTCCGAGTTGTTTTTTTTCGTTGTTCAGGATCGATTACATTCCTCGAACAAACATGAAGTTGTATCAGCAGAAAAATGGGGGAGATTCATAGAAAAGGAGCCAGAGCAATTTAACCGAAATTCGAAAATCGGCTGTAGAATTTTTTCCGAGTTGTTTTTTTCGTTGTTCCCAATCAATTACATTCCTCGAATAAACCAGAAGTTGTACCAGCAGCTAAAAATAGGGGAAATTCAGAGAAAAGGGGCCAGAGCAATTTTACGGAAATTCGAATATCAGCTGTAGAATTTTTTTTGTCGTTGTTCCTAATCAATTACATTCCTCGAATAAACCAGAAGTTGTACCAGCAGCTAAAAATGGGGGAAATTCAGATAAAAGGTGCCAGAGCGATTTTACGGAAAATCGAAAATCCGCTGCAGCATTTTTTCCGAGTTATTTTTTTCGTTTTTTAGAATTGATTACATTCCTTGAACAAACCGGAAGTTGTACCAGCAGCAAAAGATGGGAGAGATTCATAGAAAAGGAGCCAGAGCGATTTTACGGAAAATCGAAAATCGGCTCTAGTACATTTTCCGAATTGTTTTTTTTTTTCGTTGTTCAGGATCGATTACATTCCTTGAATAAACCGGAAGTTGTACCAGCAGTAAAAAATGGGAGAGATTCATAGAAAAGGAGCCACAGCGATTTTACGGAAAATCGAAAATCCGCTGCAGCATTTTTTCCGAGTTGTTTTTTTTTCGTTGTTCAGGATCGATTATATTTCTTGAATAAACCGGATGTCCTACCAGCACCAAAAAATGGGACAGATTCATAGAAAAGGAGCCAAAACAATTTTACGGAAATTCGAAAATCGGATGTAGAATTTTTTCTGAGTTGTTTTTTTCGTTGTTCCCAATCAATTACATTCCTCGAATAAACTAGAAATTGTACCAGCAGCTAAAAATGGGGCAAATTCAGAGGAAAGGATCCAGAGCGATTTTACGGAAAATCGAAAATCGGCTAGAGCACATTTTCCGAGTTGATTTTTTTCGTTGTTCAGGATCGATTACATTCCTCGAACAAACATGAAGTTGTATCAGCAGAAAAATGGGGGAGATTCATAGAAAAGGAGCCAGAGCAATTTTACCGAAATTCGAAAATCGGCTGTAGAATTTTTTCCGAGTTGTTTTTTTCGTTGTTCCAATTCAATTACATTCCTCGAATAAACCAGAAGTTGTACCAGCAGCTAAAAATGGGGGAAATTCAGAGAAAAGGTGCCAGAGCGATGTTACGGAAAATCGAAAATAGGCTGCAGCATTTTTTCCGAACTGTTTTTTTTGTTGTTGTTCAGGATCGATTACATTCCTTGAACATGCCAGAAGTTGTACCAGCAGCAAAAGGTGGGAGAGGTTCATAGAAAAGGAGCCAGAGCGATTTTACGGAAAATCCAAAATCGGCTAGAGCACATTTTCCGTGTTGTTTTGCTTCGTTGTTCAGGATCAATTACATTCCTTGAACATACCGGAAGTTGTACCAGCAGCAAAAGCCGTTAGACATTCATAGAAAAGGAGCCAGAGCAATTTTACGGAAAATCGAAAATCGGCTGTAGCATTTTTCACGAGTTGTTTTTTTTGTTGATCAGGTTCGATTACGTTCCTTGAACATACCGGAAGTTGTACCAGCAGCAAAAGGTGGGAGAGGTTCATAGAAAAGGAGCCAGAGCGATTTTACGGAAAATCGAAAATCGGCTAGAGCACATTTTCCGTGTTGTTTTGCTTCCTCGTTCAGGATCGATTACATTCCTTTAACATACCGGAAGTTGTATCAGCAGAAAAATGGGAGAGATTCATAGAAAAGGAGCCAGAGCAATTTTACCGAAATTCGATAATAGGCTGTAGAATTTTTTCCGAGTTGTTTTTTGTTGTTGTTCAGAATCGATTACATTCCTCGAACAAACATGAAGTTGTATCAGCGGCAAAAAGTGGGAGAGATTCATAGAAAAGGATCCAGAACGATTTTACGGAAAATCGAAAATCGGCTAGAGCACATTTTTCGAGTTGTTTTTTTTCGTCGTTCAGGATCGATTACATTCCTTGAACATACCGGAAGTTGTACCAGCAGCAAAAGATGGGAGAGATTCACAGAAAAGGAGCCAGAGCGATGTTACGAAAAATCGAAAATCGGCTATAGCACATTTTCCGAATTGTTTTTTTTCGTTGTTCAGGATCGATTACATTCCTCGAACAAACATGAAGTTGTATCAGCAGAAAAATGGGAGAGATTCATAGAAAAGTAGCCAGAGCAATTTTACGGAAAATCGAAAATCGACTGTAGCAGTTTTCCCGAGTTGTTTTTTTTTGTTGATCAGGTTCGATTACGTTCCTTGAATACACCGGAACTCGTACCAGCAAAAAAAAAATGGTAGAGGTTCATAGAAAAGGAGCCAGAGCGATTTTACAGAAAATCGAAAATCGGCTAGAGCACATTTTCCGAGTTGTTTTTTTTCGTCGTTCAGGATCGATTACATTCTTTTAACATACCGGAAGTTGTACCAGCAGCAAAAGATGGGAGAGATTCACAGAAAAGGAGCCAGAGCGATGTTACGAAAAATCGAAAATCGGCTATAGCACATTTTCCGAATTGTTTTTTTTCGTTGTTCAGGATCGATTACATTCCTCGAACAAACATGAAGTTATATCAGCAGAAAAAAGGCGGAGATTCATAGAAAAGGAGCCAGAGCAATTTTGCGGAAATTCGAAAATCGGCTCTAGTACATTTTCCGAATTGTTTTTTTTTTCGTTGTTCAGGATCGATTACATTCCTTGAATAAACCGGAAGTTGTACCACCAGCAAAAATGGGAGAGATTCATAGAAAAGGAGCCAGAACAATTTTACGGAAATTCGAAAATCGGCTCTAGAACATTTTCCGAGTTGTTTTTTTTCGTTGATCAGGATCGATTACATTCCTCGAACAAGCATGAAGTTGTATCAGCAGAAAAATGGGGGAGATTCATAGAAAAGGAGCCAGAGGAATTTTACCGAAATTCGTAAATCGGCTGTAAAATTTTTTCCGAGTTGTTTTTTTCGTTGTTCCCAATCAATTACATTCCTCGAATAAACCAGAAGTTGTACCAGCAGCTAAAAATGAGGGAAATTCGGAGAAAAGGTGCCAGAGCGATTTTACGGAAAATCGAAAATCCGTTGCAGCATTTTTTCCGAGTAGTTTTTTTCGTTTTTTAGGATTGATTACATTCCTTGAACAAACCGGAAGTTGTACCAGCAGCAAAAATTGCAGAGATTCTTAGAAAAGGAGCCAGAGCAATTTTGCGGAAATTCGAAAATCGGCTCTAGTACATTTTCCGAATTGTTTTATCTCGTTGTTGTTCAGGAACGATTACATTCCTTGAATAAACCGGAAGTTGTACCAGCAGCAAAAATGGGAGAGATTCATAGAAAAGGAACCAGAGCAATTTTACGGAAAATCGAAAATAGGCTAGAGCACATTTTCCGAGTTGTTTTTTTTTTGTTGTTGTTCAGGATCGATTACATTCCTTGAACATACCAGAAGTTGTACCAGCAGCAAAAGGTGGGAGAGATTCATAGAAAAGGAGCCAGAGCAATTTTACGGAAAATCGAAAATCGGCTAGAGCACATTTTCCGAGTTGTTTTTTTTCGTCGTTCAGGATCGATTACATTCCTTGAACATACCAGAAGTTGTACCAGCAGCAAAAAGTGGGAGAGATTCATAGAAAAGGATCCAGAACGATTTTACGGAAAATCGAAAATCGGCTAGAGCACATTTTTCGAGTTGTTTTTTTTCGTCGTTCAGGATCGATTACATTCCTTGAACATACCGGAAGTTGTACCAGCAGCAAAAGATGGGAGAGATTCACAGAAAAGGAGCCAGAGCGATTTTACGAAAAATCGAAAATCGGCTCTAGGACATTTTCCGAATTGTTTTTTTTTCGTTGTTCAGGATCGATTACATTCCTCGAACAATCATGAAGTTATATCAGCAGAAAAAAGGCGGAGATTCATAGAAAAGGAGCCAGAGCAATTTTGCGGAAATTCGAAAATCGGCTCTAGTACATTTTCCGAATTGTTTTTTTTTTCGTTGTTCAGGATCGATTACATTCCTTGAATAAACCGGAAGTTGTACCACCAGCAAAAATGGGAGAGATTCATAGAAAAGGAGCCAGAGCAATTTTACGGAAATTCGAAAATCGGCTGTAGAATTTTTTCCGAGTTGTTTTTTTCGTTGTTCCAATTCAATTACATTCCTCGAATAAACCAGAAGTTGTACCAGCAGCTAAAATTGAGGGAAATTCGGAGAAAAGGTGCCAGAGCGATTTTACGGAAACTCGAAAATCCGTTGCAGCATTTTTTCCGAGTAGTTTTTTTCGTTTTTTAGGATTGATTACATTCCTTGAACAAACCGGAAGTTGTACCAGCAGCAAAAATTGCAGAGATTCTTAGAAAAGGAGCCAGAGCAATTTTGCGGAAATTCGAAAATCGGCTCTAGTACATTTTCCGAATTGTTTTATCTCGTTGTTGTTCAGGAACGATTACATTCCTTGAATCAACCGGAAGTTGTACCAGCAGCAAAAATGGGAGAGATTCATAGAAAAGGAACCAGAGCAATTTTACGGAAAATCGAAAATAGGCTAGAGCACATTTTCCGAGTTGATTTTTTTCGTTGTTCAGGATCGATTACATTCCTCGAACAAACATGAAGTTGTATCAGCAGAAAAATGGGGGAGATTCATAGAAAAGGAGCCAGAGCAATTTTACCGAAATTCGAAAATCGGCTGTAGAATTTTTTCCGAGTTGTTTTTTTCGTTGTTCCAATTCAATTACATTCCTCGAATAAACCAGAAGTTGTACCAGCAGCTAAAAATGGGGGAAATTCAGAGAAAAGGTGCCAGAGCGATGTTACGGAAAATCGAAAATAGGCTGCAGCATTTTTTCCGAACTGTTTTTTTTGTTGTTGTTCAGGATCGATTACATTCCTTGAACATACCAGAAGTTGTACCAGCAGCAAAAGGTGGGAGAGGTTCATAGAAAAGGAGCCAGAGCGATTTTACGGAAAATCGAAAATCGGCTAGAGCACATTTTCCGTGTTGTTTTGCTTCGTTGTTCAGGATCAATTACATTCCTTGAACATACCGGAAGTTGTACCAGCAGCAAAAGTCGGGAGACATTCATAGAAAAGGAGCCAGAGCAATTTTACGGAAAATCGAAAATCGGCTGTAGCATTTTTCACGAGTTGTTTTTTTTGTTGATCAGGTTCGATTACGTTCCTTGAACATACCGGAAGTTGTACCAGCAGCAAAAGGTGGGAGAGGTTCATAGAAAAGGAGCCAGAGCGATTTTACGGAAAATCGAAAATCGGCTAGAGCACATTTTCCGTGTTGTTTTGCTTCGTCGTTCAGGATCGATTACATTCCTTTAACATACCGGAAGTTGTATCAGCAGAAAAATGGGAGAGATTCATAGAAAAGGAGCCAGAGCAATTTTACCGAAATTCGATAATAGGCTGTAGAATTTTTTCCGAGTTGTTTTTTGTTGTTGTTCAGAATCGATTACATTCCTCGAACAAACATGAAGTTGTATCAGCGGCAAAAAGTGGGAGAGATTCATAGAAAAGGATCCAGAACGATTTTACGGAAAATCGAAAATCGGCTAGAGCACATTTTCCGAATTGTTTTTTTTCGTTGTTCAGGATCGATTACATTCCTCGAACAATCACGAAGTTGTATCAGCAGAAAAATGGGAGAGATTCATAGAAAAGGAGCCAGAGCAATTTTACGGAAAATCGAAAATCGACTGTAGCAGTTTTCCCGAGTTGTTTTTTTTTGTTGATCAGTTTCGATTACGTTCCTTGAATACACCGGAACTCGTACCAGCAAAAAAAAATGGTAGAGGTTCATAGAAAAGGAGCCAGAGCGATTTTACAGAAAATCGAAAATCGGCTAGAGCACATTTTCCGAGTTGTTTTTTTTCATCGTTCAGGATCGATTACATTCTTTTAACATACCGGAAGTTGTACCAGCAGCAAAAGATGGGAGAGATTCACAGAAAAGGAGCCAGAGCGATGTTACGAAAAATCGAAAATCGGCTATAGCACATTTTCCGAATTGTTTTTTTTCGTTGTTCAGGATCGATTACATTCCTCGAACAAACATGAAGTTATATCAGCAGAAAAAAGGCGGAGATTCATAGAAAAGGAGCCAGAGCAATTTTGCGGAAATTCGAAAATCGGCTCTAGTACATTTTCCGAATTGTTTTATCTCGTTGTTGTTCAGGAACGATTACATTCCTTGAATAAACCGGAAGTTGTACCAGCAGCAAAAATGGGAGAGATTCATAGAAAAGGAGCCAGAGCAATTTTACGGAAATTCGAAAATCGGCTCTAGAACATTTTCCGAGTTGTTTTTTTTCGTTGATCAGGATCGATTACATTCCTCGAACAAGCATGAAGTTGTATCAGCAGAAAAATGGGGGAGATTCATAGAAAAGGAGCCAGAGGAATTTTACCGAAATTCGTAAATCGGCTGTAAAATTTTTTCCGAGTTGTTTTTTTCGTTGTTCCCAATCAATTACATTCCTCGAATAAACCAGAAGTTGTACCAGCAGCTAAAAATGAGGGAAATTCGGAGAAAAGGTGCCAGAGCGATTTTACGGAAAATCGAAAATCCGTTGCAGCATTTTTCCGAGTAGTTTTTTTCGTTTTTTAGGATTGATTACATTCCTTGAACAAACCGGAAGTTGTACCAGCAGCAAAAATTGCAGAGATTCTTAGAAAAGGAGCCAGAGCAATTTTGCGGAAATTCGAAAATCGGCTCTAGTACATTTTCCGAATTGTTTTATCTCGTTGTTGTTCAGGAACGATTACATTCCTTGAATAAACCGGAAGTTGTACCAGCAGCAAAAATGGGATAGATTCATAGAAAAGGAACCAGAGCAATTTTACGGAAAATCGAAAATCGGCTAGAGCACATTTTCCGAGTTGTTTTTTTTCGTCGTTCAGGATCGATTACATTCCTTGAACATACCGGAAGCTGTACCAGAAGACAAAGATGGGAGAGATTCACAGAAAAGGAGCCAGAGCGATTTTGCGGACCCACCCCCCCCCCCCCCCACCCCCCCCCCCCCCCACCCCCCCCCCCCCCCACCCCCCCCCCCCCCCACCCCCCCCCCCCCCCACCCCCCCCCCCCCCCACCCCCCCCCCCCCCCACCCCCCCCCCCCCCCACCCCCCCCCCCCCCCACCCCCCCCCCCCCCCACCCCCCCCCCCCCCCACCCCCCCCCCCCCCCACCCCCCCCCCCCCCCACCCCCCCCCCCCCCCACCCCCCCCCCCCCCCACCCCCCCCCCCCCCCACCCCCCCCCCCCCCCACCCCCCCCCCCCCCCACCCCCCCCCCCCCCCACCCCCCCCCCCCCCCACCCCCCCCCCCCCCCACCCCCCCCCCCCCCCACCCCCCCCCCCCCCCACCCCCCCCCCCCCCCACCCCCCCCCCCCCCCACCCCCCCCCCCCCCCACCCCCCCCCCCCCCCACCCCCCCCCCCCCCCACCCCCCCCCCCCCCCACCCCCCCCCCCCCCCACCCCCCCCCCCCCCCAAATCCCGCGCTACGTCAAATTAGAAAATATAATAGTAGATATCGTTCTTGAACAATTTAAATTCATTTAGCAACATTCCCGTGCGTGGGAGTTTAAAATAGGCCAAACTATAACCGAAAAAACGTTGGTCGTCATCAAAATGTAGGGTACCGTGCTACGTCAAATTGGAAAATATCATAGTAGATATCTTCTTTAAACAATTTAAATACATTTAGCAACATTCTCGATAGTGGGAGTATAAAATACGCCGAAATAAAACCAACAAATCTTACGCCTTCATCAACGTGCAGGGTCCCGTGCTACGTCAAATTGGAAAATATCATAGTAGATATCTTCTTTAAACAATTTAAATTCATTTAGCAACATTCTCGAGCATGGGAGTTTAAAATAGGCCGAAATATAACCAAAAAACTTTGGTCGTCATCAACGTGCAGGGTCCCGTGCTACGTCAAATTGGCAAATATCATAGTAGATATCTTCTTTAAACAATTTAAATACATTTAGCAACATTCTCGATAGTGGGAGTATAAAATACGCCGAAATAAAACCAACAAATCTTTCGCCTTCATCAACGTGCAGGGTCCCGTGCTACGACACATTAGAAAATATCATAGTACATATCTTCTTTAAACAATTTAAATACATTTAGTTACATTATCGAGCGTGGGAATTTAAAGTAGGCCGAAATATAACCAAAAAACTTTGGTCGTTATCCACGTACAGGGTCCCGTGCTACGTCAAATTGGAAAATATCATAGTAGATATCTTCTTTAAACAATTTAAATACATTTAGCAACATTCCCGAGCGTGGGAGTTTGAAATCGGCGGAAATATAACCAAAAAACTTTGGTCGTCATCAACGTGCAGGGTCCCGTGCTACGTCAAATTGGCAAATATCATAGTAGATCTCTTCTTTAAACAATTTAAATTCATTTAGCAACATTCTCGAGCATGGGAGTTTAAAATATGCCGAAATATAACAAAAAAATATTTTGTCGTCATCAACCTGCAGGGTCCCGTGCTACGTCAAATCGGAAAATATCATAGTAGATATATTCTTTACTCAATTTAAATACATTAAGAAACAGTCCCGAGCGGGGGAGTTTAAAATAGGCCGAAATATAACCAAAAAACATTGGTCGTCATCAACGTGCAGCGTCCGTGCTACCTCAAATTAGAAAATATCATAGTAGATCTCTTCTTTAAACAATTTAAATATATTTAGCAACATTCTCGAGCATAGGAGTTTAAAATAAACCGAAATATAACAAAAAAATATTTCGTTGTCATCAACGTGCAGGGTCCCGTGCTACCTCAAATTGGAAAATATTATAGTAGATATCTTCTTTAAACAATTTAAATATGTTTAGCAACATTCCCGAGCGTGGGAGTTTAAAATAGGCCGAAATATACCAAAAAAATATTTCGTCGTCATCAACGTGCAGGGTCCCGTGCTACGTCAAATTGGAAAATATCAGAGTAGATATCTTCTTTAAACAATTTAAATATGTTTAGCAACATTCCCGAGCGTGGGAGTTTAAAATAGGCCGAAATATACCAAAAAAATATTTCGTCGTCATCAACGTGCAGGGTCCCCTGCTACGTCAAATTGGAAAATATCATAGTACATATCTTCTTTAAACAATTTAAATATATTTAGTAACATTCCCGAGTGTGTGAGTTTAAAATAGGCCGAAATATAACCACAAAATCTTTCGTCGTCATCAACGTGCAGGGTCCGTGCTACGTCAAATTCGAAAATATAGTAGATATCTTCTTTAAACAATTTAAATATATTAAGCAACATTCCCGAGCGTGGGAGTTTAAAAACGGCCGTGATATAACCAAAAAACGTTGGTCGTCGTCAACGTGCAGGGTCCCGTGCTACGTCAAATTAGAAAATATCATAATAGATATCTTTCTTGAACAATTTAAATACATTATGCAACATTTGCGAGCGTAGGAGTTTAAAATAGGCCGAAATATAACCAAAAAATCTTTCGTCGTCATCAACGCGCAGGGTCTCGTGCTACGTTAAATTGGAAAATATCATAGTAGATATCTTCTTTAAACTATTTAAATACATTTTGCTTAAAAGTACAACGCATTTAAACCTGTGTAAACTACCTGTCAAAGGATAGAAATATAACAAAAAAAACGTTGGTCGTCATCAAAATGCAGGGTCCCGTGCTACGCCAAATTGGAAAATATCGTAGTAGATATCTTCCTTGGGAGTTTAAAATAGGCCGAACTATAGCCAAAAAAACTTTGGTCGTCATCAACGTGCAGGGTCCCGTGCTACGTCAAATTGGAAAATATCATAGTAGATATCTTACTTGAACAATTTAAATACATTTAGCAACATTCCCGAGCGTGGGAGTTTAAAATAGGCAGAACTATAACAAAAAAAAAAACTTTCGTCGTCATTAACGTACAGGGTCCCGTGCTACGTCAAATTGGAAAATATCATAGCAGATATCTTGTTTAAACAATTTGAATACATTTAGAAACATTCTCGACCGTGGGAGTTTAAAATAAGCCAAAATATAACCAAAAATCGTTAGCCGAAATCAACGTGCAGGGTCCCGTACTACGTCAAATTCGAAAATATCATAGCAGATGTCTTCTTTAAACAATTTAAATACATTAAGCAATATACCCGAGCGGGGGAGTGTAAAATAGGCCAAAATACAACCAAAAAATCTTTCGTCGTCAGTAACGTGCAGGGTCCCGTGCTACGTCAAATGAGAAAATATCATAGTAGATATCTTTCTTAAACAATTCAAATTAATTTAGCATTATTTCCGAGCGTGGGAGTTTAAAATAGGTCGAAATGTAACCAAAAAATCTTTGGTCGTCATCAACGTGCAGGGACCCGTGCTTTGTCAAATTGGAAAATATCATAGTAGATACCTTCTTTAAACAATTTAAATACATTTAGCAACATTCCCGAGCGTGCGAGTTTAAAACAGGCCGAAATATAACCAAAAAATCTTTCGTCGTCATTAACGAGCAGGGTCCTGTGCTACGTCAAATTGGAAAATATAGTAGATATCTTCTTTAAACAATTTAAATATATTTAGCAACATTCCCGAGCGTGTGAGTTTAAAATAGGCCGAAATATAACCAAAAAACTTTGGTCGTCATCCACGTACAGGGCCCCGTGCTACGTCAAATTGGAAAATATCATAGTAGATATCTTCTTTAAACAATTTAAATTCATTTAGCAACATTCTCGAGCATGGGAGTTTAAAATAGGCCGAAATATAACAAAAAAATATTTTGTCGTCATCAACCTGCAGGGTCCCGTCCTACGTCAAATCGGAAAATATCATAGTAGATATCTTCTTTACTCAATTTAAATACATTAAGAAACAGTCCCGAGCATAGGAGTTTAAAATAGGCCGAAATATAACAAAAAAACATTTCGTCGTCATCAACGTGCAGGGTCCCGTGCTACGTCAAATTGGAAAATATAGTAGATATCTTCTTTAAACAATTTAAATACATTTAGCAACATTCCCGAGCGTGGGCGTTTGAAATCGGCGGAAATATAACCAAAAAACATTGGTCGTCATCAACGTGCAGCGTCCGTGCTACCTCAAATTAGAAAATTTCATAGTAGATCTCTTCTTTAAACAATTTAAATATATTTAGCAACATTCTCGAGCATAGGAGTTTAAAATAAACCGAAATATAACAAAAAAATATTTCGTTGTCATCAACGTGCAGGGTCCCGTGCTACCTCAAATTGGAAAATATCATAGTAGATCTCTTCTTTAAACAATTTAAATATATTTAGCAACATTCTCGAGCATAGGAGTTTAAAATAAACCGAAATATAACAAAAAAATATTTCGTTGTCATCAACGTACAGGGTCCCGTGCTACGTCAAATTGGCAAATATCATAGTAGATCTCTTCTTTAAACAATTTAAATTCATTTAGCAACATTCTCGAGCATGGGAGTTTAAAATATGCCGAAATATAACAAAAAAATATTTTGTCGTCATCAACCTGCAGGGTCCCGTGCTACGTCAAATTGGAAAATGTCATAGTAGATATCTTCTTTAAACAATTTTAATATGTTTAGCAACATTCCCGAGCGTGGGAGTTTAAAATAGGCCGAAATATACCAAAAAAATATTTCGTCGTCATCAACGTGCAGGGTCCCGTGCTACGTCAAATTGGAAAATATCAGAGTAGATATCTTCTGTAAACAATTTAAATATGTTTAGCAACATTCCCGAGCGTGGGAGTTTAAAATAGGCCGAAATATACCAAAAAAATATTTCGTCGTCATCAACGTGCAGGGTCCCCTGCTACGTCAAATTGGAAAATATCATAGTACATATCTTCTTTAAACAATTTAAATATATTTAGTAACATTCCCGAGTGTGTGAGTTTAAAATAGGCCGAAATATAACCACAAAATCTTTCGTCGTCATCAACGTGCAGGGTCCGTGCTACGTCAAATTCGAAAATATAGTAGATATCTTCTTTAAACAATTTAAATATATTAAGCAACATTCCCGAGCGTGGGAGTTTAAAAACGGCCGTGATATAACCAAAAAACGTTGGTCGTCGTCAACCTGCAGGGTCCCGTGCTACGTCAAATCGGAAAATATCATAGTAGATATATTCTTTACTCAATTTAAATACATTAAGAAACAGTCCCGAGCGGGGGAGTTTAAAATAGGCCGAAATATAACCAAAAAATCTTTCGTCGTCATCAACGCGCAGGGTCTCGTGCTACGTTAAATTGGAAAATATCATAGTAGATATCTTCTTTAAACTATTTAAATACATTTTGCTTAAAAGTACAACGCATTTAAACCTGTGTAAACTACCTGTCAAAGGATAGAAATATAACAAAAAAAACGTTGGTCGTCATCAAAATGCAGGGTCCCGTGCTACGCCAAATTGGAAAATATCGTAGTAGATATCTTCCTTGGGAGTTTAAAATAGGCCGAACTATAGCCAAAAAAACTTTGGTCGTCATCAACGTGCAGGGTCCCGTGCTACGTCAAATTGGAAAATATCATAGTAGATATCTTACTTGAACAATTTAAATACATTTAGCAACATTCCCGAGCGTGGGAGTTTAAAATAGGCAGAACTATAACAAAAAAAAAAACTTTCGTCGTCATTAACGTACATATAATAATTTAATATTATTTTTTTTACTAACGTGCTTACTTTTTTATCAGTTATATATGACAAATCTATTTCATCCCGATCTCTAACATCGTCTATCACAAAAATTTCCGCAAACGTGGCATCATCGGGGACATCGTCGTTAATATTTAAAATTCTAATTTCCCCTTTTTCACGTAAAAATTTACGGTATTTAAAAAACTCGTTCCGATTATCAATTCATGCGGTATAATATCATTTTCAACGACGTGAAAATTCATGCGATACGCGCACTCGTCTATAAATACTTCTGCTTGATATTTAGCAAGTGAATTATACGTATTACCGCCGATTCCCCGAAATTGTAAATCAGTTCTATTCAATCGAGATGCACCTAACCTCTCATAAACATCAAGTCGCATTAAACATAGGTCACTACCCGTGTCAAATAAAGCCGTAATATTTTCATTAAAAATTTGTACTGACTTCAAACATTTTTTGTTAAAAACACCCTCCACCGAATTGACATTTTTCGCGTTATATTCCGATTTCACGCATTTTGCCGCCACATGTCCATATTCTCCACACCGAAAACACTTCACGCTTTTATTCTTCATCGGGCATTTCGCACTTACATGCCCGCAGTTACCGCAGTTGTAGCAACGTCTGTCGTCTTGTTGTTCCTTCCCGTTGATATTTATCGTTGCTGCTCTCGAAGATTTCTCGTCGAATCGATTACACGCAGGCCCTCTCGTTTGCAGGGTAACTTTTTCAAATGCCATCAACAAAGCTGCTTTCGTTGAAAAATTTTGAATTCGTGCCTGGTCTCGCAACATCGGATCGGTTATGCCGTCGATGACGTAATCGATTATTTCGTCGTCTCCTATCGGAACTAGATTTGCGAGAATAATTTTGTCATGGAAATACTCGGTAAATGAAAATATAGTAGATATCTTCTTTAAACAATTTAAATATATTAAGCAACATTCCCGAGCGTGGGAGTTTAAAAACGGCCGTGATATAACCAAAAAACGTTGGTCGTCGTCAACCTGCAGGGTCCCGTGCTACGTCAAATCGGAAAATATCATAGTAGATATATTCTTTACTCAATTTAAATACATTAAGAAACAGTCCCGAGCGGGGGAGTTTAAAATAGGCCGAAATATAACCAAAAAATCTTTCGTCGTCATCAACGCGCAGGGTCTCGTGCCACGTTAAATTGGAAAATATCATAGTAGATATCTTCTTTAAACTATTTAAATACATTTTGCTTAAAAGTACAACGCATTTAAACCTGTGTAAACTACCTGTCAAAGGATAGAAATATAACAAAAAAAACGTTGGTCGTCATCAAAATGCAGGGTCCCGTGCTACGCCAAATTGGAAAATATCGTAGTAGATATCTTCCTTGGGAGTTTAAAATAGGCCGAACTATAGCCAAAAAAACTTTGGTCGTCATCAACGTGCAGGGTCCCGTGCTACGTCAAATTGGAAAATATCATAGTAGATATCTTACTTGAACAATTTAAATACATTTAGCAACATTCCCGAGCGTGGGAGTTTAAAATAGGCAGAACTATAACAAAAAAAAAAACTTTCGTCGTCATTAACGTACAGGGTCCCGTGCTACGTCAAATTGGAAAATATCATAGCAGATATCTTGTTTAAACAATTTGAATACATTTAGAAACATTCTCGACCGTGGGAGTTTAAAATAAGCCAAAATATAACCAAAAATCGTTAGCCGAAATCAACGTGCAGGGTCCCGTACTACGTCAAATTCGAAAATATCATAGCAGATGTCTTCTTTAAACAATTTAAATACATTAAGCAATATACCCGAGCGGGGGAGTGTAAAATAGGCCAAAATACAACCAAAAAATCTTTCGTCGTCAGTAACGTGCAGGGTCCCGTGCTACGTCAAATGAGAAAATATCATAGTAGATATCTTTCTTAAACAATTCAAATTAATTTAGCATTATTTCCGAGCGTGGGAGTTTAAAATAGGTCGAAATGTAACCAAAAAATCTTTGGTCGTCATCAACGTGCAGGGACCCGTGCTTTGTCAAATTGGAAAATATCATAGTAGATACCTTCTTTAAACAATTTAAATACATTTAGCAACATTCCCGAGCGTGCGAGTTTAAAACAGGCCGAAATATAACCAAAAAATCTTTCGTCGTCATTAACGAGCAGGGTCCTGTGCTACGTCAAATTGGAAAATATAGTAGATATCTTCTTTAAACAATTTAAATATATTTAGCAACATTCCCGAGCGTGTGAGTTTAAAATAGGCCGAAATATAACCAAAAAACTTTGGTCGTCATCCACGTACAGGGCCCCGTGCTACGTCAAATTGGAAAATATCATAGTAGATATCTTCTTTAAACAATTTAAATTCATTTAGCAACATTCTCGAGCATGGGAGTTTAAAATAGGCCGAAATATAACAAAAAAATATTTTGTCGTCATCAACCTGCAGGGTCCCGTCCTACGTCAAATCGGAAAATATCATAGTAGATATCTTCTTTACTCAATTTAAATACATTAAGAAACAGTCCCGAGCATAGGAGTTTAAAATAGGCCGAAATATAACAAAAAAACATTTCGTCGTCATCAACGTGCAGGGTCCCGTGCTACGTCAAATTGGAAAATATAGTAGATATCTTCTTTAAACAATTTAAATACATTTAGCAACATTCCCGAGCGTGGGCGTTTGAAATCGGCGGAAATATAACCAAAAAACATTGGTCGTCATCAACGTGCAGCGTCCGTGCTACCTCAAATTAGAAAATTTCATAGTAGATCTCTTCTTTAAACAATTTAAATATATTTAGCAACATTCTCGAGCATAGGAGTTTAAAATAAACCGAAATATAACAAAAAAATATTTCGTTGTCATCAACGTGCAGGGTCCCCTGCTACGTCAAATTGGAAAATATCATAGTACATATCTTCTTTAAACAATTTAAATATATTTAGTAACATTCCCGAGTGTGTGAGTTTAAAATAGGCCGAAATATAACCACAAAATCTTTCGTCGTCATCAACGTGCAGGGTCCGTGCTACCTCAAATTGGAAAATATCATAGTAGATATCTTCTTTAAACAATTTAAATACATTTAGCAACATTCGCGAGCGTGGGAGTTTAAAATAGGCCGAAATATAACCAAAAAATCTTTCGTCGTCATCAACGCGCAGGGTCTCGTGCTACGTTAAATTGGAAAATATCATAGTAGATATCTTCTTTAAACTATTTAAGTACATTTTGCTTAAAAGTACAACGCATGAAAACCTGTGTAAACTACCTGTCAAAGGATAGAAATATAACAAAAAAAACGTTGGTCGTCATCAAAATGCAGGGTCCCGTGCTACGCCAAATTGGAAAATATCGTAGTAGATATCTTCCTTGGGAGTTTAAAATAGGCCGAACTATAGCCAAAAAAACTTTGGTCGTCATCAACGTGCAGGGTCCCGTGCTACGTCAAATTGGAAAATATCATAGTAGATATCTTACTTGAACAATTTAAATACATTTAGTAACATTCCCGAGCGTGGGAGTTTAAAATAGGCAGAACTATAACAAAAAAAAAAACTTTCGCCGTCATTAACGTGCAGGGTCCCGTGCTACGTCAAATTGGAAAATATCATAGCAGATATCTTGTTTAAACAATTTGAATACATTTAGAAACATTCTCGACCGTGGGAGTTTAAAATAAGCCAAAATATAACCAAAAATCGTTAGCCGAAATCAACGTGCAGGGTCCCGTACAACGTCAAATTCGAAAATATAATAGTAGATAACGTTCTTGAATAATTTAAATTCATTTAGCTACATTCCCGAGCGTTGGAGTTTAAAATAGGCCAAGCTATAACCGAAAAAACGTTGGTCGTCATCACAATGCAGGGTCCCGTGCTACGCCAAATTGGAAAATATCATTGTAGATATCTTCCTTGGAAATTTCAAATAGGCCGAACTATAACCAAAAAAACTTTCGTCGTCATCAACGTGCAGGGTCCCGTGCTACGTCAAATTAGAAAATATCATAGCAGATGTCTTCTTTAAACAATTTAAATACATTAAGCAATATACCCGAGCGGGGGAGTGTAAAATAGGCCAAAATATAACCAAAAAACTTTGGCCGTTATCAACATGCAGGATCCCGCGCTACGTCAAATTAGAAAATATAATAGTAGATATCGTTCTTGAACAATTTAAATTCATTTAGCAACATTCCCGTGCGTGGGAGTTTAAAATAGGCCAAACTATAACCGAAAAAACGTTGGTCGTCATCAAAATGTAGGGTACCGTGCTACGTCAAATTGGAAAATATCATAGTAGATATCTTCTTTAAACAATTTAAATACATTTAGCAACATTCTCGATAGTGGGAGTATAAAATACGCCGAAATAAAACCAACAAATCTTACGCCTTCATCAACGTGCAGGGTCCCGTGCTACGTCAAATTGGAAAATATCATAGTAGATATCTTCTTTAAACAATTTAAATTCATTTAGCAACATTCTCGAGCATGGGAGTTTAAAATAGGCCGAAATATAACCAAAAAACTTTGGTCGTCATCAACGTGCAGGGTCCCGTGCTACGTCAAATTGGCAAATATCATAGTAGATATCTTCTTTAAACAATTTAAATACATTTAGCAACATTCTCGATAGTGGGAGTATAAAATACGCCGAAATAAAACCAACAAATCTTTCGCCTTCATCAACGTGCAGGGTCCCGTGCTACGACACATTAGAAAATATCATAGTACATATCTTCTTTAAACAATTTAAATACATTTAGTTACATTATCGAGCGTGGGAATTTAAAGTAGGCCGAAATATAACCAAAAAACTTTGGTCGTTATCCACGTACAGGGTCCCGTGCTACGTCAAATTGGAAAATATCATAGTAGATATCTTCTTTAAACAATTTAAATACATTTAGCAACATTCCCGAGCGTGGGAGTTTGAAATCGGCGGAAATATAACCAAAAAACTTTGGTCGTCATCAACGTGCAGGGTCCCGTGCTACGTCAAATTGGCAAATATCATAGTAGATCTCTTCTTTAAACAATTTAAATTCATTTAGCAACATTCTCGAGCATGGGAGTTTAAAATATGCCGAAATATAACAAAAAAATATTTTGTCGTCATCAACTTGCAGGGTCCCGTGCTACGTCAAATCGGAAAATATCATAGTAGATATATTCTTTACTCAATTTAAATACATTAAGAAACAGTCCCGAGCGGGGGAGTTTAAAATAGGCCGAAATATAACCAAAAAACATTGGTCGTCATCAACGTGCAGCGTCCGTGCTACCTCAAATTAGAAAATATCATAGTAGATCTCTTCTTTAAACAATTTAAATATATTTAGCAACATTCTCGAGCATAGGAGTTTAAAATAAACCGAAATATAACAAAAAAATATTTCGTTGTCATCAACGTGCAGGGTCCCGTGCTACCTCAAATTGGAAAATATTATAGTAGATATCTTCTTTAAACAATTTAAATATGTTTAGCAACATTCCCGAGCGTGGGAGTTTAAAATAGGCCGAAATATACCAAAAAAATATTTCGTCGTCATCAACGTGCAGGGTCCCGTGCTACGTCAAATTGGAAAATATCAGAGTAGATATCTTCTGTAAACAATTTAAATATGTTTAGCAACATTCCCGAGCGTGGGAGTTTAAAATAGGCCGAAATATACCAAAAAAATATTTCGTCGTCATCAACGTGCAGGGTCCCCTGCTACGTCAAATTGGAAAATATCATAGTACATATCTTCTTTAAACAATTTAAATATATTTAGTAACATTCCCGAGTGTGTGAGTTTAAAATAGGCCGAAATATAACCACAAAATCTTTCGTCGTCATCAACGTGCAGGGTCCGTGCTACGTCAAATTCGAAAATATAGTAGATATCTTCTTTAAACAATTTAAATATATTAAGCAACATTCCCGAGCGTGGGAGTTTAAAAACGGCCGTGATATAACCAAAAAACGTTGGTCGTCGTCAACGTGCAGGGTCCCGTGCTACGTCAAATTAGAAAATATCATAATAGATATCTTTCTTGAACAATTTAAATACATTATGCAACATTTGCGAGCGTAGGAGTTTAAAATAGGCCGAAATATAACCAAAAAATCTTTCGTCGTCATCAACGCGCAGGGTCTCGTGCTACGTTAAATTGGAAAATATCATAGTAGATATCTTCTTTAAACTATTTAAATACATTTTGCTTAAAAGTACAACGCATTTAAACCTGTGTAAACTACCTGTCAAAGGATAGAAATATAACAAAAAAAACGTTGGTCGTCATCAAAATGCAGGGTCCCGTGCTACGCCAAATTGGAAAATATCGTAGTAGATATCTTCCTTGGGAGTTTAAAATAGGCCGAACTATAGCCAAAAAAACTTTGGTCGTCATCAACGTGCAGGGTCCCGTGCTACGTCAAATTGGAAAATATCATAGTAGATATCTTACTTGAACAATTTAAATACATTTAGCAACATTCCCGAGCGTGGGAGTTTAAAATAGGCAGAACTATAACAAAAAAAAAAACTTTCGTCGTCATTAACGTACAGGGTCCCGTGCTACGTCAAATTGGAAAATATCATAGCAGATATCTTGTTTAAACAATTTGAATACATTTAGAAACATTCTCGACCGTGGGAGTTTAAAATAAGCCAAAATATAACCAAAAATCGTTAGCCGAAATCAACGTGCAGGGTCCCGTACTACGTCAAATTCGAAAATATCATAGCAGATGTCTTCTTTAAACAATTTAAATACATTAAGCAATATACCCGAGCGGGGGAGTGTAAAATAGGCCAAAATACAACCAAAAAATCTTTCGTCGTCAGTAACGTGCAGGGTCCCGTGCTACGTCAAATGAGAAAATATCATAGTAGATATCTTTCTTAAACAATTCAAATTAATTTAGCATTATTTCCGAGCGTGGGAGTTTAAAATAGGTCGAAATGTAACCAAAAAATCTTTGGTCGTCATCAACGTGCAGGGACCCGTGCTTTGTCAAATTGGAAAATATCATAGTAGATACCTTCTTTAAACAATTTAAATACATTTAGCAACATTCCCGAGCGTGCGAGTTTAAAACAGGCCGAAATATAACCAAAAAATCTTTCGTCGTCATTAACGAGCAGGGTCCTGTGCTACGTCAAATTGGAAAATATAGTAGATATCTTCTTTAAACAATTTAAATATATTTAGCAACATTCCCGAGCGTGTGAGTTTAAAATAGGCCGAAATATAACCAAAAAACTTTGGTCGTCATCCACGTACAGGGCCCCGTGCTACGTCAAATTGGAAAATATCATAGTAGATATCTTCTTTAAACAATTTAAATTCATTTAGCAACATTCTCGAGCATGGGAGTTTAAAATAGGCCGAAATATAACAAAAAAACATTTTGTCGTCATCCACGTACAGGGCCCCGTCCTACGTCAAATCGGAAAATATCATAGTAGATATCTTCTTTAATCAATTTAAATATATTTAGCAACATTCCCGAGCATAGGAGTTTAAAATAGGCCGAAATATAACAAAAAAACATTTCGTCGTCATCAACGTGCAGGGTCCCGTGCTACGTCAAATTGGAAAATATAGTAGATATCTTCTTTAAACAATTTAAATACATTTAGCAACATTCCCGAGCGTGGGCGTTTGAAATCGGCGGAAATATAACCAAAAAACATTGGTCGTCATCAACGTGCAGCGTCCGTGCTACCTCAAATTAGAAAATGTCATAGTAGATCTTTTCTTTAAACAATTTAAATATATTTAGCAACATTCTCGAGCATAGGAGTTTAAAATAAACCGAAATATAACAAAAAAATATTTCGTTGTCATCAACGTGCAGGGTCCCGTGCTACCTCAAATTGGAAAATATCATAGTAGATATCTTCTTTAAACAATTTAAATATATTTAGCAACATTCCCGAGCATAGGAGTTTAAAATAGGCCGAAATATAACAAAAAAATATTTCGTTGTCATCAACGTGCAGGGTCCCGTGCTACGTCAAATTGGCAAATATCATAGTAGATCTCTTCTTTAAACAATTTAAATTCATTTAGCAACATTCTCGAGCATGGGAGTTTAAAATATGCCGAAATATAACAAAAAAATATTTTGTCGTCATCAACCTGCAGGGTCCCGTGCTACGTCAAATTGGAAAATGTCATAGTAGATATCTTCTTTAAACAATTTAAATATGTTTAGCAACATTCCCGAGCGTGGGAGTTTAAAATAGGCCGAAATATACCAAAAAAATATTTCGTCGTCATCAACGTGCAGGGTCCCGTGCTACGTCAAATTGGAAAATATCAGAGTAGATATCTTCTGTAAACAATTTAAATATGTTTAGCAACATTCCCGAGCGTGGGAGTTTAAAATAGGCCGAAATATACCAAAAAAATATTTCGTCGTCATCAACGTGCAGGGTCCCCTGCTACGTCAAATTGGAAAATATCATAGTACATATCTTCTTTAAACAATTTAAATATATTTAGTAACATTCCCGAGTGTGTGAGTTTAAAATAGGCCGAAATATAACCACAAAATCTTTCGTCGTCATCAACGTGCAGGGTCCGTGCTACGTCAAATTCGAAAATATAGTAGATATCTTCTTTAAACAATTTAAATATATTAAGCAACATTCCCGAGCGTGGGAGTTTAAAAACGGCCGTGATATAACCAAAAAACGTTGGTCGTCGTCAACGTGCAGGGTCCCGTGCTACGTCAAATCGGAAAATATCATAGTAGATATATTCTTTACTCAATTTAAATACATTAAGAAACAGTCCCGAGCGGGGAGTTTAAAATAGGCCGAAATATAACCAAAAAATCTTTCGTCGTCATCAACGCGCAGGGTCTCGTGCTACGTTAAATTGGAAAATATCATAGTAGATATCTTCTTTAAACTATTTAAATACATTTTGCTTAAAAGTACAACGCATTTAAACCTGTGTAAACTACCTGTCAAAGGATAGAAATATAACAAAAAAAACGTTGGTCGTCATCAAAATGCAGGGTCCCGTGCTACGCCAAATTGGAAAATATCGTAGTAGATATCTTCCTTGGGAGTTTAAAATAGGCCGAACTATAGCCAAAAAAACTTTGGTCGTCATCAACGTGCAGGGTCCCGTGCTACGTCAAATTGGAAAATATCATAGTAGATATCTTACTTGAACAATTTAAATACATTTAGCAACATTCCCGAGCGTGGGAGTTTAAAATAGGCAGAACTATAACAAAAAAAAAAACTTTCGTCGTCATTAACGTACAGGGTCCCGTGCTACGTCAAATTGGAAAATATCATAGCAGATATCTTGTTTAAACAATTTGAATACATTTAGAAACATTCTCGACCGTGGGAGTTTAAAATAAGCCAAAATATAACCAAAAATCGTTAGCCGAAATCAACGTGCAGGGTCCCGTACTACGTCAAATTCGAAAATATCATAGCAGATGTCTTCTTTAAACAATTTAAATACATTAAGCAATATACCCGAGCGGGGGAGTGTAAAATAGGCCAAAATACAACCAAAAAATCTTTCGTCGTCAGTAACGTGCAGGGTCCCGTGCTACGTCAAATGAGAAAATATCATAGTAGATATCTTTCTTAAACAATTCAAATTAATTTAGCATTATTTCCGAGCGTGGGAGTTTAAAATAGGTCGAAATGTAACCAAAAAATCTTTGGTCGTCATCAACGTGCAGGGACCCGTGCTTTGTCAAATTGGAAAATATCATAGTAGATACCTTCTTTAAACAATTTAAATACATTTAGCAACATTCCCGAGCGTGCGAGTTTAAAACAGGCCGAAATATAACCAAAAAATCTTTCGTCGTCATTAACGAGCAGGGTCCTGTGCTACGTCAAATTGGAAAATATAGTAGATATCTTCTTTAAACAATTTAAATATATTTAGCAACATTCCCGAGCGTGTGAGTTTAAAATAGGCCGAAATATAACCAAAAAACTTTGGTCGTCATCCACGTACAGGGCCCCGTGCTACGTCAAATTGGAAAATATCATAGTAGATATCTTCTTTAAACAATTTAAATTCATTTAGCAACATTCTCGAGCATGGGAGTTTAAAATAGGCCGAAATATAACAAAAAAATATTTTGTCGTCATCAACCTGCAGGGTCCCGTCCTACGTCAAATCGGAAAATATCATAGTAGATATCTTCTTTACTCAATTTAAATACATTAAGAAACAGTCCCGAGCATAGGAGTTTAAAATAGGCCGAAATATAACAAAAAAACATTTCGTCGTCATCAACGTGCAGGGTCCCGTGCTACGTCAAATTGGAAAATATAGTAGATATCTTCTTTAAACAATTTAAATACATTTAGCAACATTCCCGAGCGTGGGCGTTTGAAATCGGCGGAAATATAACCAAAAAACATTGGTCGTCATCAACGTGCAGCGTCCGTGCTACCTCAAATTAGAAAATTTCATAGTAGATCTCTTCTTTAAACAATTTAAATATATTTAGCAACATTCTCGAGCATAGGAGTTTAAAATAAACCGAAATATAACAAAAAAATATTTCGTTGTCATCAACGTGCAGGGTCCCGTGCTACCTCAAATTGGAAAATATCATAGTAGATCTCTTCTTTAAACAATTTAAATATATTTAGCAACATTCTCGAGCATAGGAGTTTAAAATAAACCGAAATATAACAAAAAAATATTTCGTTGTCATCAACGTACAGGGTCCCGTGCTACGTCAAATTGGCAAATATCATAGTAGATCTCTTCTTTAAACAATTTAAATTCATTTAGCAACATTCTCGAGCATGGGAGTTTAAAATATGCCGAAATATAACAAAAAAATATTTTGTCGTCATCAACCTGCAGGGTCCCGTGCTACGTCAAATTGGAAAATGTCATAGTAGATATCTTCTTTAAACAATTTTAATATGTTTAGCAACATTCCCGAGCGTGGGAGTTTAAAATAGGCCGAAATATACCAAAAAAATATTTCGTCGTCATCAACGTGCAGGGTCCCGTGCTACGTCAAATTGGAAAATATCAGAGTAGATATCTTCTGTAAACAATTTAAATATGTTTAGCAACATTCCCGAGCGTGGGAGTTTAAAATAGGCCGAAATATACCAAAAAAATATTTCGTCGTCATCAACGTGCAGGGTCCCCTGCTACGTCAAATTGGAAAATATCATAGTACATATCTTCTTTAAACAATTTAAATATATTTAGTAACATTCCCGAGTGTGTGAGTTTAAAATAGGCCGAAATATAACCACAAAATCTTTCGTCGTCATCAACGTGCAGGGTCCGTGCTACGTCAAATTCGAAAATATAGTAGATATCTTCTTTAAACAATTTAAATATATTAAGCAACATTCCCGAGCGTGGGAGTTTAAAAACGGCCGTGATATAACCAAAAAACGTTGGTCGTCGTCAACCTGCAGGGTCCCGTGCTACGTCAAATCGGAAAATATCATAGTAGATATATTCTTTACTCAATTTAAATACATTAAGAAACAGTCCCGAGCGGGGGAGTTTAAAATAGGCCGAAATATAACCAAAAAATCTTTCGTCGTCATCAACGCGCAGGGTCTCGTGCTACGTTAAATTGGAAAATATCATAGTAGATATCTTCTTTAAACTATTTAAATACATTTTGCTTAAAAGTACAACGCATTTAAACCTGTGTAAACTACCTGTCAAAGGATAGAAATATAACAAAAAAAACGTTGGTCGTCATCAAAATGCAGGGTCCCGTGCTACGCCAAATTGGAAAATATCGTAGTAGATATCTTCCTTGGGAGTTTAAAATAGGCCGAACTATAGCCAAAAAAACTTTGGTCGTCATCAACGTGCAGGGTCCCGTGCTACGTCAAATTGGAAAATATCATAGTAGATATCTTACTTGAACAATTTAAATACATTTAGCAACATTCCCGAGCGTGGGAGTTTAAAATAGGCAGAACTATAACAAAAAAAAAAACTTTCGTCGTCATTAACGTACATATAATAATTTAATATTATTTTTTTTACTAACGTGCTTACTTTTTTATCAGTTATATATGACAAATCTATTTCATCCCGATCTCTAACATCGTCTATCACAAAAATTTCCGCAAACGTGGCATCATCGGGGACATCGTCGTTAATATTTAAAATTCTAATTTCCCCTTTTTCACGTAAAAATTTACGGTATTTAAAAAACTCGTTCCGATTATCAATTCATGCGGTATAATATCATTTTCAACGACGTGAAAATTCATGCGATACGCGCACTCGTCTATAAATACTTCTGCTTGATATTTAGCAAGTGAATTATACGTATTACCGCCGATTCCCCGAAATTGTAAATCAGTTCTATTCAATCGAGATGCACCTAACCTCTCATAAACATCAAGTCGCATTAAACATAGGTCACTACCCGTGTCAAATAAAGCCGTAATATTTTCATTAAAAATTTGTACTGACTTCAAACATTTTTTGTTAAAAACACCCTCCACCGAATTGACATTTTTCGCGTTATATTCCGATTTCACGCATTTTGCCGCCACATGTCCATATTCTCCACACCGAAAACACTTCACGCTTTTATTCTTCATCGGGCATTTCGCACTTACATGCCCGCAGTTACCGCAGTTGTAGCAACGTCTGTCGTCTTGTTGTTCCTTCCCGTTGATATTTATCGTTGCTGCTCTCGAAGATTTCTCGTCGAATCGATTACACGCAGGCCCTCTCGTTTGCAGGGTAACTTTTTCAAATGCCATCAACAAAGCTGCTTTCGTTGAAAAATTTTGAATTCGTGCCTGGTCTCGCAACATCGGATCGGTTATGCCGTCGATGACGTAATCGATTATTTCGTCGTCTCCTATCGGAACTAGATTTGCGAGAATAATTTTGTCATGGAAATACTCGGTAAATGAAAATATAGTAGATATCTTCTTTAAACAATTTAAATATATTAAGCAACATTCCCGAGCGTGGGAGTTTAAAAACGGCCGTGATATAACCAAAAAACGTTGGTCGTCGTCAACCTGCAGGGTCCCGTGCTACGTCAAATCGGAAAATATCATAGTAGATATATTCTTTACTCAATTTAAATACATTAAGAAACAGTCCCGAGCGGGGGAGTTTAAAATAGGCCGAAATATAACCAAAAAATCTTTCGTCGTCATCAACGCGCAGGGTCTCGTGCCACGTTAAATTGGAAAATATCATAGTAGATATCTTCTTTAAACTATTTAAATACATTTTGCTTAAAAGTACAACGCATTTAAACCTGTGTAAACTACCTGTCAAAGGATAGAAATATAACAAAAAAAACGTTGGTCGTCATCAAAATGCAGGGTCCCGTGCTACGCCAAATTGGAAAATATCGTAGTAGATATCTTCCTTGGGAGTTTAAAATAGGCCGAACTATAGCCAAAAAAACTTTGGTCGTCATCAACGTGCAGGGTCCCGTGCTACGTCAAATTGGAAAATATCATAGTAGATATCTTACTTGAACAATTTAAATACATTTAGCAACATTCCCGAGCGTGGGAGTTTAAAATAGGCAGAACTATAACAAAAAAAAAACTTTCGTCGTCATTAACGTACAGGGTCCCGTGCTACGTCAAATTGGAAAATATCATAGCAGATATCTTGTTTAAACAATTTGAATACATTTAGAAACATTCTCGACCGTGGGAGTTTAAAATAAGCCAAAATATAACCAAAAATCGTTAGCCGAAATCAACGTGCAGGGTCCCGTACTACGTCAAATTCGAAAATATCATAGCAGATGTCTTCTTTAAACAATTTAAATACATTAAGCAATATACCCGAGCGGGGGAGTGTAAAATAGGCCAAAATACAACCAAAAAATCTTTCGTCGTCAGTAACGTGCAGGGTCCCGTGCTACGTCAAATGAGAAAATATCATAGTAGATATCTTTCTTAAACAATTCAAATTAATTTAGCATTATTTCCGAGCGTGGGAGTTTAAAATAGGTCGAAATGTAACCAAAAAATCTTTGGTCGTCATCAACGTGCAGGGACCCGTGCTTTGTCAAATTGGAAAATATCATAGTAGATACCTTCTTTAAACAATTTAAATACATTTAGCAACATTCCCGAGCGTGCGAGTTTAAAACAGGCCGAAATATAACCAAAAAATCTTTCGTCGTCATTAACGAGCAGGGTCCTGTGCTACGTCAAATTGGAAAATATAGTAGATATCTTCTTTAAACAATTTAAATATATTTAGCAACATTCCCGAGCGTGTGAGTTTAAAATAGGCCGAAATATAACCAAAAAACTTTGGTCGTCATCCACGTACAGGGCCCCGTGCTACGTCAAATTGGAAAATATCATAGTAGATATCTTCTTTAAACAATTTAAATTCATTTAGCAACATTCTCGAGCATGGGAGTTTAAAATAGGCCGAAATATAACAAAAAAATATTTTGTCGTCATCAACCTGCAGGGTCCCGTCCTACGTCAAATCGGAAAATATCATAGTAGATATCTTCTTTACTCAATTTAAATACATTAAGAAACAGTCCCGAGCATAGGAGTTTAAAATAGGCCGAAATATAACAAAAAAACATTTCGTCGTCATCAACGTGCAGGGTCCCGTGCTACGTCAAATTGGAAAATATAGTAGATATCTTCTTTAAACAATTTAAATACATTTAGCAACATTCCCGAGCGTGGGCGTTTGAAATCGGCGGAAATATAACCAAAAAACATTGGTCGTCATCAACGTGCAGCGTCCGTGCTACCTCAAATTAGAAAATTTCATAGTAGATCTCTTCTTTAAACAATTTAAATATATTTAGCAACATTCTCGAGCATAGGAGTTTAAAATAAACCGAAATATAACAAAAAAATATTTCGTTGTCATCAACGTGCAGGGTCCCCTGCTACGTCAAATTGGAAAATATCATAGTACATATCTTCTTTAAACAATTTAAATATATTTAGTAACATTCCCGAGTGTGTGAGTTTAAAATAGGCCGAAATATAACCACAAAATCTTTCGTCGTCATCAACGTGCAGGGTCCGTGCTACGTCAAATTCGAAAATATAGTAGATATCTTCTTTAAACAATTTAAATATATTAAGCAACATTCCCGAGCGTGGGAGTTTAAAAACGGCCGTGATATAACCAAAAAACGTTGGTCGTCGTCAACCTGCAGGGTCCCGTGCTACGTCAAATCGGAAAATATCATAGTAGATATATTCTTTACTCAATTTAAATACATTAAGAAACAGTCCCGAGCGGGGGAGTTTAAAATAGGCCGAAATATAACCAAAAAATCTTTCGTCGTCATCAACGCGCAGGGTCTCGTGCTACGTTAAATTGGAAAATATCATAGTAGATATCTTCTTTAAACTATTTAAATACATTTTGCTTAAAAGTACAACGCATTTAAACCTGTGTAAACTACCTGTCAAAGGATAGAAATATAACAAAAAAAACGTTGGTCGTCATCAAAATGCAGGGTCCCGTGCTACGCCAAATTGGAAAATATCGTAGTAGATATCTTCCTTGGGAGTTTAAAATAGGCCGAACTATAGCCAAAAAAACTTTGGTCGTCATCAACGTGCAGGGTCCCGTGCTACGTCAAATTGGAAAATATCATAGTAGATATCTTACTTGAACAATTTAAATACATTTAGCAACATTCCCGAGCGTGGGAGTTTAAAATAGGCAGAACTATAACAAAAAAAAAAACTTTCGTCGTCATTAACGTACATATAATAATTTAATATTATTTTTTTTACTAACGTGCTTACTTTTTTATCAGTTATATATGACAAATCTATTTCATCCCGATCTCTAACATCGTCTATCACAAAAATTTCCGCAAACGTGGCATCATCGGGGACATCGTCGTTAATATTTAAAATTCTAATTTCCCCTTTTTCACGTAAAAATTTACGGTATTTAAAAAACTCGTTCCGATTATCAATTCATGCGGTATAATATCATTTTCAACGACGTGAAAATTCATGCGATACGCGCACTCGTCTATAAATACTTCTGCTTGATATTTAGCAAGTGAATTATACGTATTACCGCCGATTCCCCGAAATTGTAAATCAGTTCTATTCAATCGAGATGCACCTAACCTCTCATAAACATCAAGTCGCATTAAACATAGGTCACTACCCGTGTCAAATAAAGCCGTAATATTTTCATTAAAAATTTGTACTGACTTCAAACATTTTTTGTTAAAAACACCCTCCACCGAATTGACATTTTTCGCGTTATATTCCGATTTCACGCATTTTGCCGCCACATGTCCATATTCTCCACACCGAAAACACTTCACGCTTTTATTCTTCATCGGGCATTTCGCACTTACATGCCCGCAGTTACCGCAGTTGTAGCAACGTCTGTCGTCTTGTTGTTCCTTCCCGTTGATATTTATCGTTGCTGCTCTCGAAGATTTCTCGTCGAATCGATTACACGCAGGCCCTCTCGTTTGCAGGGTAACTTTTTCAAATGCCATCAACAAAGCTGCTTTCGTTGAAAAATTTTGAATTCGTGCCTGGTCTCGCAACATCGGATCGGTTATGCCGTCGATGACGTAATCGATTATTTCGTCGTCTCCTATCGGAACTAGATTTGCGAGAATAATTTTGTCATGGAAATACTCGGTAAATGAAAATATAGTAGATATCTTCTTTAAACAATTTAAATATATTTAGCAACATTCCCGAGCGTGGGAGTTTAAAAACGGCCGTGATATAACCAAAAAACGTTGGTCGTCGTCAACGTGCAGGGTCCCGTGCTACGTCAAATCGGAAAATATCATAGTAGATATATTCTTTACTCAATTTAAATACATTTAGCAACATTCCCGAGCGTGGGAGTTTAAAATAGGCCGAAATATAACCAAAAAATCTTTCGTCGTCATCAACGTGCAGGGTCTCGTGCTACGTTAAATTGGAAAATATCATAGTAGATATCTTCTTTAAACAATTTAAATACATTTTGCTTAAAAGTACAACGCATTTAAACCTGTGTAAACTACCTGTCAAAGGATAGAAATATAACAAAAAAAACGTTGGTCGTCATCAAAATGCAGGGTCCCGTGCTACGCCAAATTGGAAAATATCGTAGTAGATATCTTCCTTGGGAGTTTAAAATAGGCCGAACTATAGCCAAAAAAACTTTGGTCGTCATCAACGTGCAGGGTCCCGTGCTACGTCAAATTGGAAAATATCATAGTAGATATCTTACTTGAACAATTTAAATACATTTAGCAACATTCCCGAGCGTGGGAGTTTAAAATGGGCCGAATTATGACCAAAAAAACTTTCGTCGTCATCAACGTGCAGGGTCCCGTGCTGCGTCAAATTGGAAAATATCATAGTAGATATCTTCTTTAAACAATTTAAATACATTTAGCAACATTCTCGACCGTGGGAGTTTAAAATAGGCCGAAATATAACCAAAAAACGTTGGTCCTCATCAACGTGCAGGGTCCCATGCTACGTCAAATTGGAAAATATCATAGTAGATATCTTCTTTAAACAATTTAAATACATTTAGCAACATTCCCGAGCGTACGAGTATAAAATAGGCCGTAATATAACCAAAAAACGTTGGTCGTCATCAACGTGCAGGGTCCCGTGCAACGTCAAATGAGAAAATATCATAGTAGATATCTTTCTTAAACAATTTAAATTAATTTAGCATTATTTCCGAGCGTTGGAGTTTAAAATAGGCCGAATTATAACCAAAGAAACTTTCGTCGTCATCAACGTGCAGGGTCCCGTGCTTCGTCAAATTCGAAAATATCATAGTAGATATCTTCTTTAAACAATTTAAAAACATTAACCAACATTCCCGAGCATGGGAGTTTAAAATAGGCCGAAATATAACCAACAAATCTTTCGTCGTCATCAACCTGCGGGGTCCCGTGCTACGTCAAATTGGAAAATATAAGAGTAGATATCTTCTGTAAACAATTTAAATATATTTAGCAACATTCCCAAGCGTGGGAGTTTAAAATAGACCGAATTATAACCAAAGAAACTTTCGTCGTCATCAACGTGCAGGGTCCCGTGCTACGTCAAATTGGAAAATATCATAGCAGATATATCTTCGTTAAACAATTTAAATACATTTAGCAACATTCTCGAGCGTGGGAGTTATAAATAAGCGGTATTATAACCAAAAAAACTTTCGTCGTCATCAACGTGCAGGGTCCCGTGCTACGCCAAATTAAAAAATATCATAGTAGATATCTTCTTTAAACAAATTAAATACATTTAGCAACATTCCCGAGCGTGGGAGTTTAAAATAATCAGAAATATAACAAAAAAACATTTCGTCGTCATCAACGTGCAGGGTCCCGTGCTACGTCAAATTGGAAAATATAGTAGATATCTTCTTTAAACAATTTAAATACATTTAGCAACATTCCCGAGCGTGGGAGTTTAAAATAGGCCGAAATATAACCAAAAAACATTGGTCGTCATCAACGTGCAGCGTCCGTGCTACGTCAAATTAGAAAATATCATAGTAGATATCTTCTTTAAACAATTTAAATACATTTAGCAACATTCTCGAGCGTGGAAGTTTAAAACAGGCCGAAATATAACCAAAAAATCTTTCGTCATCAACGTGCAGGGTCCGGTGCTACGTCAAATTGGAAAATATCGTAGTAGATATCTTCTTTAAACAATTTAAATAAATTTCGCAACATTCCCGAGCGTGGGAGTTTAAAATAGGCCGAAATATAACAAAAAAATCTTTCGTCGTCATCAGCGTGCAGGGTCCCGTACTACGTTAAAATAGAAAATATCATAGTAGATATCTTCTATAAACAATTTAAAAATATTTAGCAACATTCCCGAGCGTGGAAATTTAAAACAGGCCGAAATATAACAAAAAAATCTTTCGTCGTCATCAGCGTGCAGGGTCCCGTACTACGTTAAAATGGAAAATATCATAGTAGATATCTTTCTTGAACAATTTAAATACATTTAGCAACATTCCCGAGCGTGGAAGTTTAAAATAGGCCGAAATATATCTAAAAAACGTTGGTCGTCATCAACGTGCAGTGTCCCGTGCTACGTCAAATCGGAAAATATCATAGTAGATATCTCTCTTTAAACAATTTAAATACATTTAGCAACATTCCCGAGCGTAGGAGTTTAAAATAGGCCGAAAAATAACGAAAAAACGTTGGTCGTCATCATCGTGCAGGGTCCCGTGCTACGTCAAATTAGAAAATATCATAGTAGATATCTTCTTTAAACAATTTAAATACATTCAGCAACATTCCCGGGCATGGGAGTTTAAAATAGGCCGAAATATAACAAAAAAATATTTCGTTGTCATCAACGTGCAGGGTCCCGTGCTACCTCAAATTGGAAAATATTATAGTAGATATCTTCTTTAAAGAATTTAAATACATTAGCAACATTCCCGAGCGTAGGAGTTTAAAATAGGCCGAAATAAAACAACAAAATATTTCGTCATCATCAACGAGCAGTGTCCCGTGCTACGTCAAATTGGAAAATGTCATAGTAGATATCTTCTTTAAACAATTTAAATATGTTTAGCAACATTCCCGAGCGTGGGAGTTTAAAATAGGCCGAAATATACCAAAAAAATATTTCGTCGTCATCAACGTGCAGGGTCCCGTGCTACGTCAAATTGGAAAATATCAGAGTAGATATCTTCTGTAAACAATTTAAATATGTTTAGCAACATTCCCGAGCGTGGGAGTTTAAAATAGGCCGAAATATACCAAAAAAATATTTCGTCGTCATCAACGTGCAGGGTCCCCTGCTACGTCAAATTGGAAAATATCATAGTACATATCTTCTTTAAACAATTTAAATATATTTAGTAACATTCCCGAGTGTGTGAGTTTAAAATAGGCCGAAATATAACCAAAAAACTTTGGTCGTCATCAACGTGCAGGGTCCCGTGCTACGTCAAATTGGAAAATATCATAATAGATATCTTCTTTAAAGAATTTAAATACATTAGCAACATTCCCGAGCGTAGGAGTTTAAAATAGGCCGAAATATAACAACAAAATATTTCGTCATCATCAACGAGCAGTGTCCCGTGCTACGTCAAATTGGAAAATATCATAGTAGATATCTTCTTTAAACAATTTAAATACATTTAGCAACATCCCCGAGCGTGAGAGTGTAAAATAGGCCGAAATATAACCAAAAAACTTTGGTCGTCATCAACATGCAGGGTCCCGTGCTACGTCAAATTGGAAAATATCATAGTAGATATCTTCTTTAAACAATTTAAATATATTTAGCAACATTCCCGAGCGTGTGAGTTTAAAATAGGCCGAAATATAACCAAAAAACTTTGGTCGTCATCAACGTGCAGGGTCCCGTGCTACGTCAAATTGGAAAATATAATAGTAGATATCTTCTTTAAACAATTTAAATACATTTTGCTTAAAAGTGCAACGCATGTAAACATATGTTTACTACCTGTCAAAGGATAGAAATATAACATAAAAACGTTGGTCATCATCAACGTGCAGTGTCCCGTGCTACGGTAAATTGGAAAATATCACAGTAGATATCTTTCTTGAACAATTTAAATACATTTAGCAACATTCCCGAGCGTGGGAGTTGAAATAGGCCGAAATATAACCAAAAAACATTCGTCGTCATCAACGTGCAGGGCCCCGTGCTACGTCAAATTAGAAAATATCATAGTAGATATCTTCTTTAAACAATTTATATACATTTAGCAACATTCCCGGGCGTGGGAGTTTAAAATAGGCCGAAATATAACCAAAAAAACTTTCGTCGTCATCAACGTGCAGTGTCTTGTGCTACGTCAAATAGGAAAATATCATAGTAGATATCTTCTTTAAACAATTTAAATACATTTAGCAACATTTCCGAGCGTGGGAGTTTAAAATAGGCCGAAATATAACCAAAAAACTTTGGTCGTCATCAACGTGCAGGGTCCCATGCTACGTCAAATTGGATACTATAATAGTAAATATCTTCTTTAAACAATATAAAAACATTTAGCAACATTCCCGAGCGTGGGAGGTTAAAATAAGCCGAAATATAACAAAAAAATATTTTGTCGTCATCAACCTGCAGGGTCCCGTGCTACGTCAAATTGGAAAATGTCATAGTAGATATCTTCTTTAAACAATTTTAATATGTTTAGCAACATTCCCGAGCGTGGGAGTTTAAAATAGGCCGAAATATACCAAAAAAATATTTCGTCGTCATCAACGTGCAGGGTCCCGTGCTACGTCAAATTGGAAAATATAATAGTAGATATCTTCTTTAAACAATTTAAATACATTTAGCAACATTCCCGAGCGTGGGCGTTTGAAATCGGCGGAAATATAACCAAAAAACATTGGTCGTCATCAACGTGCAGCGTCCGTGCTACCTCAAATTAGAAAATATCATAGTAGATCTCTTCTTTAAACAATTTAAATATATTTAGCAACATTCTCGAGCATAGGAGTTTAAAATAAACCGAAATATAACAAAAAAATATTTCGTTGTCATCAACGTGCAGGGTCCCGTGCTACCTCAAATTGGAAAATATTATAGTAGATATCTTCTTTAAAGAATTTAAATACATTAGCAACATTCCCGAGCGTAGGAGTTTAAAATAGGCCGAAATAAAACAACAAAATATTTCGTCATCATCAACGAGCAGTGTCCCGTGCTACGTCAAATTGGAAAATGTCATAGTAGATATCTTCTTTAAACAATTTAAATATATTTAGCAACATTTCCGAGCGTGGGAGTTTAAAACAGGCCGAAATATAACCAAAAATATTTCGTCGTCATCAACGTGCAGGGTCTCGTGCTTCGTCAAATTGGAAAATATCATAGTAGATATCTTCTTTAAACAATTTAAATATATTTAGCAACATTCCCGAGCGTGGGAGTTTAAAACAGGCCGAAATATATCCAAAAAAACTTTCGTCGTCATCAACGTGCAGGGTCCCGTGCTACGTCAAATTGGAAAATATCATAGTAGATATCTTCTTTAAACAATTTAAATATATTTAGCAACATTCCCGAGCGTGGGAGTTTAAAATAGTCCGAAATATAACCAAAAAACGTTGGTCGTCATCAACGTGCAGGGTCCCGTGCTACGTCAAATTGGAAAATATCATAGTAGATATCTTCTTTAAACAATTTAAATACATTAGCAACATTCCCGAGCGTAGGAGTTTAAAATAGGCCGAAATATAACAACAAAATATTTCGTCATCATCAACGAGCAGTGTCCCGTGCTACGTCAAATTGGAAAATATCATAGTAGATATCTTCTTTAAACAATTTAAATACATTTAGCAACATCCCCGAGCGTGAGAGCGTAAAATAGGCCGAAATATAACCAAAAAACATTCGTCGTCATCAACGTGCAGGGTCCCGTGCTACGTCAAATTGGAAAATATCATAGTAGATATCTTCTTTAAACAATTTAAATATATCTAGCAACATTCCCGAGCGTGGCAGTTCAAAATAGGCCGAAATATAACAAAAAAAACTTTCGTCGTCATCAACGTGCAGGGTCCCGTGCTACGTCACATTAGAAAATATCATAGTAGATATCTTCTTTAAACAATTTATATACATTTTGCTTAAAAGTGCAACACATGTAAACATATGTATACTACCTGTCAAAGGATAGAAATATAACAAAAAAAAAACGTTAGTCGTCATCAACATGCAGGGTCCCGTGCTACGCCAAATTGGAAAAAGCATAGTAGATATCTTCCTTGAAAAATTTAAATACATTTTGCAACATCCCCGAGCCTGAGAGTGTAAAATAGGCCGAAATATAACCAAAAAACTTTGGTCGTCATCAACGTGCAGGGTCCCGTGCTACGTCACATTAGAAAATATCATAGTACATATCTTCTTTAAACAATTTAAATACATTTAGCAACATTCCCGAGCGTAGGAGTTTAAAATAGGTCGAAATATAACCAAAAAACGTTGGTCGTCATCAACGTGCAGGGTCCCGTGCTACGTCAAATTGGAAAATATCATAGTAGATATCTTCTTTAAACAATTTAAATACATTTAGCAACATTCCCGAGCGTGGGAGTTTTAAATAGGCCGAAATATAACCAAAAAACTTTGGGCGTCTTCAACGTGCAGGGTCCCGTGATACGTCAAAATGGAAAATATCATAGTAGATATCTTCTTTAAACAATTTAAATACATTCAGCAACATTCCCGAGCATGGGAGTTTAAAATATACCGAAATATAACAAAAAAATATTTTGTTGTCATCAACGTGCAGGGTCCCGTGCTACGTCAAATTGGAAAATATCATAGTAGATATCTTCTTTAAACAATTTAAATATGTTTAGCAACATTCCCGAGCGTGGGAGTTTAAAATAGGCCGAAATATACCAAAAAAATATTTCGTCGTCATCAACGTGCAGGGTCCCGTGCTACGTCAAATTGGAAAATATCAGAGTAGATATCTTCTTTAAACAATTTAAATATATTTAGTAACATTCCCGAGTGTGTGAGTTTAAAATAGGCCGAAATATACCAAAAAAATATTTCGTCGTCATCAACGTGCAGGGTCCCCTGCTACGTCAAATTGGAAAATATCATAGTACATATCTTCTTTAAACAATTTAAATATATTTAGTAACATTCCCGAGTGTGTGAGTTTAAAATAGGCCGAAATATAACCAAAAAACTTTGGTCGTCATCAACGTGCAGGGTCCCGTGCTACGTCAAATTGGAAAATATCATACACGATATCTTCTTTAAAGAATTTAAATACATTAGCAACATTCCCGAGCGTAGGAGTTTAAAATAGGCCGAAATATAACAACAAAATATTTCGTCATCATCAACGAGCAGTGTCCCGTGCTACGTCAAATTGGAAAATATCATAGTAGATATCTTCTTTAAACAATTTAAATACATTTAGCAACATCCCCGAGCGTGTGAGTTTAAAATAGGCCGAAATATAACCAAAAAACTTTGGTCGTCATCAACGTGCAGGGTCCCGTGCTACGTCAAATTGGAAAATATAATAGTAGATATCTTCTTTAAACAATTTAAATACATTTTGCTTAAAAGTGCAACGCATGTAAACATATGTATACTACCTGTCAAAGGATAGAAATATAACAAAAAAAAAACGTTAGTCGTCATCAACATGCAGGGTCCCGTGCTACGCCAAATTGGAAAAAGCATAGTAGATATCTTCCTTGAAAAATTTAAATACATTTTGCAACATCCCCGAGCCTGAGAGTGTAAAATAGGCCGAAATATAACCAAAAAACTTTGGTCGTCATCAACGTGCAGGGTCCCGTGCTACGACACATTAGAAAATATCATAGTACATATCTTCTTTAAACAATTTAAATACATTTAGTTACATTATCGAGCGTGGGAATTTAAAGTAGGCCGAAATATAACCAAAAAACTTTGGTCGTTATCCACGTACAGGGTCCCGTGCTACGTCAAATTGGAAAATATCATAGTAGATATCTTCTTTAAACAATTTAAATACATTTAGCAACATTCCCGAGCGTGGGAGTTTGAAATCGGCGGAAATATAACCAAAAAACTTTGGTCGTCATCAACGTGCAGGGTCCCGTGCTACGTCAAATTGGCAAATATCATAGTAGATCTCTTCTTTAAACAATTTAAATTCATTTAGCAACATTCTCGAGCATGGGAGTTTAAAATATGCCGAAATATAACAAAAAAATATTTTGTCGTCATCAACGTGCAGGGTCCCGTGCTACGTCAAATCGGAAAATATCATAGTAGATATATTCTTTACTCAATTTAAATACATTAAGAAACAGTCCCGAGCGGGGGAGTTTAAAATAGGCCGAAATATAACCAAAAAACGTTGGTCGTCATCAACGTGCAGGGTCCCGTGCTACGTCAAATTGGAAAATATAGCAGATGTCTTCTTTAAACAATTTAAATGCATTTAGCAACATTCTCGAGCTTAGGAGTTTAAAATATGCCGAAATATAACCACAAAATCTTTCGTCGTCATCAACGTGCAGGGTCCCGTGCTACGTCAAATTCGAAAATATAGTAGATATCTTCTTTAAACAATTTAAATATATTAAGCAACATTCCCGAGCGTGGGAGTTTAAAATCGGCCGTGATATAACCAAAAAACGTTGGTCGTCGTCAACATGCAGGGTCCTGTGCTACGTCAAATTAGAAAATATAATAGATATCTTTCTTGAACAATTTAAATACATTATGCAAAATTTTCGAGCGTAGGAGTTTAAAATAGGCCGAAATATAACCAAAAAATCTTTCGTCGTCATCAACGAGCAGGGTCCTGTGCTATGTGAAATTGGAAAATATCATAGTAGATATCTTCTTTAAACAATTTAAATTCATTTAGCAACATTCTCGAGCATGGGAGTTTAAAATAGGCCGAAATATAACAAAAAAATATTTCGTCGTCATCAACATGCAGGGTCCCGTGCTACGCCAAATTGGAAAAAGCATAGTAGATATCTTCCTTGAAAAATTTAAATACATTTAGCAACATCCCCGAGCGTGAGAGTGTAAAGTAGGCCGAAATATAACCAAAAAACTTTGGTCGTCATCAACGTGCAGGGTCCCGTGCTACGTCAAATTGGAAAATATCATAGTAGATATCTTCTTTAATAAATTTAAATACATTAAGCAAGATTCCCGAGCGTGGGAGTTTGAAATAGGCCGAAATATAACCAAAAAATGTTGGTCGTCCTCAACGTGCAGTGTCCCGTGCTACGTCACATTAGAAAATATCATAGTACATATCTTCTTTAAACAATTTAAATACATTTAGCTACATTATCGAGCGTGGGAATTTAAAGTAGGCCGAACTATAACCAAAAAATCTTTCGTCGTCATTAACGAGCAGGGTCCTGTGCTACGTCAAATTGGAAAATATAGTAGATATCTTCTTTAAACAATTTAAATATATTTAGCAACATTCCCGCGCGTGTGAGTTTAAAATAGGCCGAAATATAACCAAAAAACTTTGGTCGTCATCCACGTACAGGGTCCCGTGCTACGTCAGAATGGAAAATATCATAGTAGATATCTTCTTTAAACAATTTAAATACATTTAGCAACATTCCCGAGCATGGGAGTTTAAAATAGGACGAAACATAGCAAAAAATATTTCGTCATCATCAACGTGCAGGGTCCCGTGCTACGTCAAAATGGAAAATATCATAGTAGATATCTTCTTTAAACAATTTAAAAACATTTAGCATCATTGCCGAGCGTTGGAGTTTAAAATAGGCCGAAATATGACCAAAAAATCTTTCATCGTCATCAACGTGCAGGGTCCCGTGCTACGTCAAATTGGAAAATATAGCAGATATCTTCTTTAAACAATTTAAATACATTTAGCAACATTCTCGAGCTTAGGAGTTTAAAATATGCCGAAATATAACCACAAAATCTTTCGTCGTCAACAACGTGCAGGGTCCCGTGCTACGTCAAATTCGAAAATATAGTAGATATCTTCTTTAAACAATTTAAATATATTAAGCAACATTCCAGAGCGTGGGCGTTTAAATTGGCGGAAATATAACCAAAAAACATTGGTCGTCATCAACGTGCAGGGTCCGTGCTACCTCAAATTAGAAAATATCATAGTAGATCTCTTCTTTAAACAATTTAAATATATTTAGCAACATTCCCGAGCATAGGAGTTTAAAATAGGCCGAAATATAACAAAAAAACATTTCGTCGTCATCAACGTGCAGGGTCCCGTGCTACGTCAAATTGGAAAATATAGTAGATATCTTCTTTAAACAATTTAAATACATTTAGCAACATTCCCGAGCGTGGGAGTTTAAAATAGGCCGAAATATAACCAAAAAACATTGGTCGTCATCAACGTGCAGGGTCCGTGCTACGTCAAATTAGAAAATATCATAGTAGATATCTTCTTTAAACAATTTAAATACATTTAGCAACATTCCCGAGCGTAGGAGTTTAAAATAAACCGAAATATAACAACAAAATATTTCGTTGTCATCAACGTGCAGGGTCCCGTGCTACCTCAAATTGGAAAATATCATAGTAGATATCTTCTTTAAACAATTTAAATATATTTAGCAACATTCCCGAGCATAGGAGTTTAAAATAGGCCGAAATATAACAAAAAAACATTTCGTCGTCATCAACGTGCAGGGTCCCGTGCTACGTCAAATTGGAAAATATAGTAGATATCTTCTTTAAACAATTTAAATACATTTAGCAACATTCCCGAGCGTGGGCGTTTGAAATAGGCCGAAATATAACCAAAAAACTTTGGTCGTCATCAACGTGCAGGGTCCCGTGCTACGTCAAATTGGAAAATATCATAATAGATATCTTCTTTAAAGAATTTAAATACATTAGCAACATCCCCGAGCGTGAGAGTGTAAAATAGGCCGAAATATAACCAAAAAACTTTGGTCGTCATCAACATGCAGGGTCCCGTGCTACGTCAAATTGGAAAATATCATAGTAGATATCTTCTTTAAACAATTTAAATATATTTAGCAACATTCCCGAGCGTGTGAGTTTAAAATAGGCCGAAATATAACCAAAAAACTTTGGTCGTCATCAACGTGCAGGGTCCCGTGCTACGTCAAATTGGAAAATATAATAGTAGATATCTTCTTTAAACAATTTAAATACATTTTGCTTAAAAGTGCAACGCATGTAAACATATGTATACTACCTGTCAAAGGATAGAAATATAACAAAAAAAAAAACGTTAGTCGTCATCAACATGCAGGGTCCCGTGCTACGCCAAATTGGAAAAAGCATAGTACATATCTTCTTTAAACAATTTAAATACATTTAGTTACATTATCGAGCGTGGGAATTTAAAGTAGGCCGAAATATAACCAAAAAACTTTGGTCGTCATCCACGTACAGGGTCCTGTGCTACGTCAAATTGGAAAATATCATAGTAGATATCTTCTTTAAACAATTTAAATACATTTAGCAACATTCCCGAGCGTGGGAGTTTGAAATCGGCGGAAATATAACCAAAAAACATTGGTCGTCATCAACGTGCAGGTTCGTGCTACCTCAAATTAGAAAATATCATAGTAGATCTCTTCTTTAAACAATTTAAATATATTTAGCTACATTCCCGAGCGTGGGAGTTTAAAGTAGGCCGAACTAGAACCAAAATAATTTCATCGTCATCAACGTACAGGGTCCCGTGCTACGTCAAATTGGAAAATATCATAGTAGATATCTTCTTTAAACAATTTAAATCTATTTAGCAACATTCCCGAGCGTGTGAGTTTAAAATAGGTCGAAATATGACCAAAAAACTTTGGTCGTCATCAACGTGCAGGGTCCCGTGCTACGTCAAATTGGCAAATATCATAGTAGATATCTTCTTTAAACAATTTAAATTCATTTAGCAACATTCTCGAGCATGGGAGTTTAAAATATGCCGAAATATAACAAAAAAATATTTTGTCGTCATCAACGTGCAGGGTCCCGTGCTACGTCAAATCGGAAAATATCATAGTAGATATATTCTTTAAACAATTTAAATACATTAAGAAACAGTCCCGAGCGGGGGAGTTTAAAATAGGCCGAAATATAACCAAAAAACGTTGGTCGTCATCAACGTGCAGGGTCCCGTGCTACGTCAAATTGGAAAATATAGCAGATGTCTTCTTTAAACAATTTAAATGCATTTAGCAACATTCTCGAGCTTAGGAGTTTAAAATATGCCGAAATATAACCACAAAATCTTTCGTCGTCATCAACGTGCAGGGTCCCGTGCTACGTCAAATTCGAAAATATAGTAGATATCTTCTTTAAACAATTTAAATATATTAAGCAACATTCCCGAGCGTGGGAGTTTAAAATCGGCCGTGATATAACCAAAAAACGTTGGTCGTCGTCAACATGCAGGGTCCTGTGCTACGTCAAATTAGAAAATATAATAGATATCTTTCTTGAACAATTTAAATACATTATGCAAAATTTTCGAGCGTAGGAGTTTAAAATAGGCCGAAATATAACCAAAAAATCTTTCGTCGTCATCAACGTGCAGGGTCCTGTGCTATGTGAAATTGGAAAATATCATAGTAGATATCTTCTTTAAACAATTTAAATTCATTTAGCAACATTCTCGAGCATGGGAGTTTAAAATAGGCCGAAATATAACAAAAAAATATTTCGTCGTCATCAACGTGCAGGGTCCCCTGCTACGTCAAATTAGAAAATATCATAGTAGATCTCTTCTTTAAACAATTTAAATATATTTAGCAACATTCCCGAGCGTAGGAGTTTAAAATAGGCCGAAATATAACAACAAAATATTTCGTCTTCATCAACGAGCAGTGTCCCGTGCTACGTCAAATTGGAAAATATCATAGTAGATATCTTCTTTAAAGAATTTAAATACATTAGCAACATTCCCGAGCGTAGGAGTTTAAAATAGGCCGAAATATAACAACAAAATATTTCGTCATCATCAACGAGCAGTGTCCCGTGCTACGTCAAATTGGAAAATATCATTGTAGATATCTTCTTTAAACAATTTAAATATGTTTAGCAACATTCCCGAGCGTGGGAGTTTAAAATAGGCCGAAATATAACAAAAAAATATTTCGTCGTCATCAACTTGCAGGGTCCCGTGCTACGTCAAATCGGAAAATATCATAGTAGATATCTTCTTTACTCAATTTAAATACATTAAGAAACAGTCGCGAGCGTGGGAGTTTAAAATAGGCCGAAATATAACCAAAAAACTTTGGTCGTCATCAACGTGCAGGGTCCCGTGCTACGTCAAATTGGAAAATATCATAGTAGATATCTTCTTTAAACAATTTAAATTCATTTAGCAACATTCTCGAGCATGGGAGTTTAAAATAGGCCGAAATATAACAAAAAAATATTTTGTCGTCATCAACCTGCAGGGTCCCGTCCTACGTCAAATCGGAAAATATCATAGTAGATATCTTCTTTACTCAATTTAAATACATTAAGAAACAGTCCCGAGCGTGGGAGTTTAAATTAGGCTGAAATATAACCAAAAAACTTTGGTCGTCATCAACGTGCAGGGTCCCGTGCTATGTCAAATTGGAAAATATAGCAGATATCTTCTTTAAACAATTTAAATACATTTAGCAACATTCTCGAGCTTAGGAGTTTAAAATATGCCGAAAAATAACCACAAAATCTTTCGTCGTCATCAACGTGCGGGGTCCCGTGCTACGTCAAATTCAAAAATATAGTAGATATCTTCTTTAAACAATTTAAATATATTAAGCAACATTTCCGAGCGTGGGAATTTAAAATCGGCCGTGATATAACCAAAAAACGTTGGTCGTCTTCAACGTGCAGGGTCCCGTGCTACGTCAAATTAGAAAATATCATAATAGATATCTTTCTTGAACAATTTAAATACATTATGCAAAATTTTCGAGCGTAGGAGTTTAAAATAGACCGAAATATAACCAAAAAATCTTTCGTCGTCATCAACAAGCAGGGTCCCGTGCTATGTGAAATTGGAAAATATCATAGTAGATATCTTCTTTAAAAAATTTAAATTCATTTAGCAACATTCCCGAGCGTGTGAGTTTAAAATAGGCCGAAATATAACCAAAAAAACTTTGGTCGTCATCAACGTGCAGGGTCCCGTGCTACGTCAAATTGAAAAATATCATAGTAGATATTTTCTTTTAATAATTAAATTCATTTAGCAACATTCTCGAGCATGGGAGTTTTAAATAGGCCGAAATATAACAAAAAATATTTCGTCGTCATCAACGTGCAGGGTCCCGTGCTACGTCAAATTGGAAAATATCATAGAAGATATCTTCTTTAAACAATTCAAATATATTTTGCAACATTCCCGAGCATGTGAGTTTAAAATAGGCCGAAATATAACCAAAAAACTTTGGTCGTCATCAACGTGCAAGGTCCCGTGCTACGTCAAATTGGAAAATATCATAGTAGATATCTTCTTTAAACAATTTAAATTCATTTAGCAACATTCTCGAGCGTGGGAGTTTAAAATAGGCCGAAATATAACCAAAAAATCTTTCGTCGTCATCAACGTGCAGGGTCCCGTGCTACGTCAAATTGGAAAATATAGTAGATATCTTCTTTAAACAATTTAAACACATTATGGAACATTCCCGAGCGTGGGAGTTTAAAATAGGCCGATATACAACCAAAAAACGTTGTTCGTCATCAACGTGCAGGGTCCCGTCCTACGTCAAATTGGAAAATATCATAGTAGATATCTTCTTTAAACAATTTAATTATATTTAGCAATATTCCCGAGCGTGATAGTTTGAAATCGGCGGAAATATAACCAAAAAACATTGGTCGTCATCACCGCGTATGGTCCTGTGCTAGGTCAAATTCGAAAATATTGTAGATATGTTCTTTAAACAATTTTAAAACATTAAGCAACATTCCCGAGCGTGGGAGTTTAAAATAGGCCGAACTATAACGAAAAAACGTTGGTCGTCATCAACGTGCAGGGTCCCGTGCTACGTCAAATTGGAAAATATAGTAGTTATCTTCTTTAAACAATTTAAATACATTAAGCAACATTCCCGAGCGTGGGAGTTTAAAATAGGCCGAAATATAACCAAAAAACGTTGGTTGTCATCAACGTGGAGGGTCACGTGCTACCTCAAATTGGAAAATATCATAGTAGATATCTTCTTTAAACACTTTAAATACATTTAGCTACATTCCCGTGCGTGGGAGTTTAAAACGTTCAAATTGTTTAAAGAAAATATCTACTATGATATTTTCTTATTATATAAGTCTTCAGACTATAATGATTATTTCATTTGTACAATACCGACACTTTTAATAAGACATAGATGAATTCCATACAAGAAATACCTAAATGATTAGCTAATAATTACAATAAGAGGCTTACTATAACAGTGAAAACTTATTAAAACAGGATATATAATATATCAAATGATGCAATCTTAATAGAAGATGCAAATAATAATTGCCTTTCTGTAATGATTAAATAATGTGAACTGCGCAATATAGCAGTATTGAAATCGAAAATAATATAATTGTAACTAAAAATTTTAAAAAATTGCATCATACAAATGCGCATCTCTATATGCCACCATAAAAAAAAATCTACTTGGAAATGTGTCACACTAATGGTGTAATACGCAGTGATAGAAACGAATCATCCAGCCTAATTGTCCAGAAAATCACAACAGCTATTATAATGTAAAACGCAATTGAAAAGATCACAGAATAAACTACAATTGGTAATATGTCTTAAACAATAAAAATTTATACCCTGGAAGTTTCATTTAATAACTAAAAAATTTCACAATAGTTGCAAGTAAAATAATATTCGAACTCGCGATATCGAACAGAGCGACATGTAAAAATGCCGAATCGACTGCGTGCTTGTAGGAGCCCTGGGTGCTGAAATGACTGGCTTCAAAATTAAACTCCAAAAAGAATAGTGTAATGTTCCATAGTATACTACGGGCAGTACAACTCAGAATTATAAAGTGCACACAAACTACCCGTTAAGATTGCAGTCGATAACGTTCGTCCGGAACTGATAAATCGCGAAACGTGCGTGGCTCTCCATCAGAGAGTTTTTCGGAACTGACTCTTTGCACGAGTTGCACATGTGCTCGTTACGCCATTGTTTAATAGATAATAACAAATAATAACCGAATTACTAACAAAAGGTCACCGACAATAATTTCGGACATTGATGTCCGGTAACATTAATGCATGTCGTTGTAGAAATCACTCTCTTTCGGTAGATGTTTTACACTTTCTGAAGGTCTTGTACTGAAAAATGGTTCTCGGTGTTCAAAATTTTTACATTCTTCCAGTCAAAGTCGTGGTCGGTAACTAATCGGTGTTCGGATATTACCGAATTGCGTTCAGAAGGCCTGTGGATATTGGATTTGTGTTCGTTAACCCTGGTTCTTAAAGATCTCTTGTATTCGCCCATATATATGTGACATCGCAATCATTGCATTTTATGAGGTTACTTTCAGACGACAATATTTGTATGCCTATCGAAAATAATCCATTACAATTTTTACAATCGTTGTGACATAAAATTTACAAACATTTAAATACTAATGAGCATCTGCTAAGAACGTTTCATAATAATGAATTTACACAAAAGGACCAAAGCTTATCATTTGGATACGGGTTACCTAAGATACACAACAATGATATTCCTTTAAGCCTTATTATATCACTAATAGGTTATCCAACTTATCCAGTAAAAAATTGTTATGTGAATTATTAAAAAAAAAACAGGAATAATCCCAAATCCGACATTCAAAACAGTGTTTATCTCCGCTCATTGATCGTCAACAAAATTAATCCAGATGACTGTATTTTAGCGTCAGTGGATATAACAACTTTATTTACCAATATCCCGTTGGAGTTTCTAGAACCTTATATTACACGGAGATAGAATCATATGAAAAATTCGACGATATTCACGTTAGATGATATTTTAAATATAGTACACGGAGAGAACTCTGAATGTATCAGACTATAGCATAAATATAATATGTGACTCCCGATTCGATCCTGAATTTCCTTTTCTCTTATGATTTTGGAATAGATCTAGGCGCGAAATTCAAAATAAAGATTCAATTAATTTTTGTTATTTACCAGGAAAATTCATACTTTTATAAATCAAGTTGTTTTAATCGAAATGAATTATTTTTTAATGTAAATTCAATTCAATAAAAAATAAGTAATTAAAAATAATATTGATAAGATATTAATTTCATTACATGATCTAAATAGCCCTGCCCAAAAATATGCTAGCCAAATTTCAACTACCTAAATAATTTTTTTTTCAATTTTTAAAATTATGTAATTTTCAATATTACATATTGACTACTTTCTTTATTTTTCTTGTTAATGTTAGTTTTTTTCATTAAACAAATTTCTTCTGTCGATGTTCATATACAAAATTACTACATATATAAATTCGTAATGCTTGATACCCTAGTGGTTAAAGTGCTGGAATGTTGCGCAGCAACATTGATCTTGATACGAAATACTTGATCGAAAATGAAGTATAAAAATTGTCATTTCAGGCGGTAATGGGTTAATGAAATTATTTTTAATATATAGTGTACTGTCGGGCAAAACTTTATTAGTAGGATTTTTGTTGAATTTTATGTACCAGTTGGTAGCCGAGTGGTTTAAGCATTGGAAAGTTAAAATTGTTTTTGGCGTTCGCGTCCAATATAGGGCGATTTTTTTTTTCTTTTTTATTTTCATAATAACGATCATGCATATTAAATTGTTTATTGGACAATTTAATATTATATTGTTAAAATTTATTTCGGCATATGTAATGTTAAAGCAAATACTAAAGTACTCTGTTTTGATTCCCACAACATTTATTCCATTCAATATTATTAATTCTGGCTTTACATCATTTTTATACAAATATATTTAAGTTGCAATCCTAATTAAAAGAATTATTTTTTTTTGACGGAGGGGGGAAATGCGTTGGGCACCATAGGGGGTTGAAGATGTTGGTTAACCCCCCGTGTGTCGGACTCCCTTGCCCATGGTGTTCGGGGCAAGGTTTACCGGCTAAAACCCTAACCTCCCTTGGCCCTCCATAATCCACTTGTGCAGTCTGCAGCAGAAAAGTGGCACCGATATCCATCTCCTCCGCTGCAGACTGCACCAGGCCATTTCTTTTGGAACTGTAACCACTCCCTCTACCATCGGGTAAGTGGTTACAGGATCTCGTGTGACCTCAGTAGACGGAGAGATCCCAGCAGCACTGCTTTCTGCATTCGGACTGCGATGGAATTTGCATGTTCTCGACAGGCCGGAATGCTTTTGATGTTTTGGAGGAAAGTTGGTCTCATTCCTCCCAGCACTCCAATCATCAGCACGACGAGCTTGATTTTGAATCCTCGATACAGCTTGCCAATCTCGAACAGGAGTTCCTGATATTTCATCCGTTTTTTGTCCTCTTTGCTGACTATATTTGTTTCTGCTGGTGCAGAAAACTCGATGACGAAGATGGATTTGTCCTCGAAGTCAACAAGAACGATGTCAGGCTTATTGGCTGATATTTGCCTGCTCGTCGGGAATGAGTAATTCCAGTATATTCGGCACGACTCATTCCCGACTACGGATTCAATATCAGTGGGGACGTACGGCAAAACTGGGGTGGCATAAATACCATAAGTGCTGCGAAGATGGTAATACAGCACTCGAAGAGCCGCATTCTGACGTTCGATGTATGCTGAAACTGCATATATTGGCCATGCTGCCAAAAGATGCATTAGTGTCTCAGCATTACATCTACACATACTACAAAGCGTACTCTGTACCGCCTGGTATAAGATGTTCTGGCGATACGCTAAGGTATTGATGACCCCATCCTGACATGCGAAGATAAAACCCTCGGTCTCGGATTTCAAGCCGGCTGATCTTAAGAACGAGAAGGTCATCTCTGCCGACAAGCCAAGTTGTTGGACATTTCGAAAGAATTGTCCATGCAATGGCTTGTCGATATGCCTTCCCTCCAACATACGGAGTTGTTCCTTCCGTATGTTAGCCCTGTGACGCACTGGGCACAGATTGATGACTGATTCAGCCTCCTGTGCACCGCTACGTCCCACGTTGAAAACCAGACCGAGGTTTCGCGCCGCTCGTCCGCCGCTTTGTACAAAAACCCCCTTCCCCTGAATTTCATGCTGATGAACTAGCATCATCAGGGGATCCTCCGTTCGATTAATCACGTCGCAAGCTGTCTCGAGGACCAATCGGTCATGCATACACTCCAGGCTTAAAAGGTCACGACCTCCCATATTTCAACGTCAACGTTCCACTTCAGTGCACCAAATGAATAGAGCACTGGTGATACGTGCAACATGTTCGTGGCTGCCACCTTATTTCTCCCGGTCAATTCTGATGACCAGATCTGACGGAGAATGCGCCGGTATTTCTTAATGATGGTGGTTTTAGCAGCCTGTACATCCTGGACATACATTTGAGGTATGTGTAGGCTTCTTCGGCGCTAAGGTGGCGGATGACATTTCTGTTGACGAGCTCCATATCGTTGTTATGGGAGCCTGACCTTCCTCTGTGAAAATGAACGACTGCACACTTGTCCAATCCGAATTCCATGCCGATATCTCTCGAGTATGTGAGGGCGATGTTCAGAGATCGATGTAATTGATCCTCGCCTGATGCGTATAATTTAAGATCGTCCATATAGAAAAGATGGGTGATCTTATGTACACGTTCACCACGCGGTCCACACATGTACCCTTGAGATTTCCGGAGAGCAACGGATAGAGTCAATAGTGAAATGCAGAAGAGCAGAGGACTCAGAGAATCTCCCTGATAGACACCTCTTTGGAATTGAACCAGTCTAGACATGGTTCGACGCGTGCCCGATGTCATGACAAAGCGTGTTTTCCAAAGAGTCATCAGGTCTTCTACAATTTTCACTATGTTTGAGTGGACATGGAGGCGTTTGAGCAACAGCTTAAAAGCTCGTGCGATGTTGAGTCATACGCCTTCATGTAATCCAGCCAGGCTATCGACAGGTTACGCTTGTACTGGACTGCGTCCTAAAACACACACCTGTCGATAAGCAAGTTGTCCTTGTAGCCGGATACACCCATTTTGCAGCCTCGTTGTTCTACTATCCGTTGCCACACCAGTTTCACGGATTTTTCAATACGCTCGTTCAAGATGTTAGTGAACAATTTGTATAACGTATTGAGATACGTGATCGGTCTATGGTTTTTCGGATCGGACAAGTCTCCCGATTTTGGGATCAGTGTCGTTCGGTCCTCCACCAGCCAGTGCGGAATGGGTTGGTCTCCATTTATATAAGTGGTGAATATTCGGGCTAGGTGTTGATGGACAGAAGTGAACTTCTTTCACCAATAGTTGTTAATTGCATCCCAGCCCGGCGAGGAGAAATTCCTCGCTCCTGTGATGGCATTTTTCACCTCTAATCTACTAACGGGTGGGCAATCTTCACTTTGTTGTGTGACTTCGTCGCACAACTCGGTGAAGATTTCAATATCTGGAGTGTCTGCATTAAGCCTAGATGTTTTCTCGTAGATGCTCCTCCAGAATTCCTCAACTGCGGCCATCGACGGAAACTCGCTTGAGGCTGTGATACGATGTTTGAAGAGGTTGGAGGGATTCGCCCAAAATATTGAGTTTTGTCGAATTCCTTCTTCCTGTCCTTGCAGCCTCTTTTTGGCATCGACCAAAACCCGAATTTTATCCGCTAAACGTTGCTTGATGTTGAGCAACTTCAGCTTGTTCAGTGTGTGATAGTACGTCCGCAGTTGTTGTGCGAACTTCTTGACTTTAGCCGTAAATGAACGGCCAGATGTTAAATAGTCGATCACACACTCAATTCGGGAAGCGAGATTCCGTGTCAATCGAATCTTACCGTTCAATTGAGACATGCGTTTTGTAATCTGCCGACCCGCCGATATCTGTGTCAGATTTCGTGGAGTCACCAGACCACTTGCAGCCTCGTAAACGGCACAATTGACTTGCTACAGTTCGCAGTCATCTGGAAGAGCATACAGAAGTAGGCTATATGCTCTGTCTAATTCTCGTTATTTAGGCAAAATTTTCGTCGTCAAATTTTGCCTAAACACGATTGTCGTGCTTTCATAATGTGGAGCATCTCTCTCAGCACCGCGTACGGGCTCAGTTGTTATTGCCCGCACATCCGGTACCGGTTGACAGCTGGGAACAACGAAACCTATCCGCCTCAGATAGGCCACATAATCTCTCAGTTGTTGTTAAGAAAAGCGATCTGCCAGTTCGGGATGCATTACTGCAAACCGACTATGCATTCGCGCCATGTAGCCTCTCTGTTGCGAACAGCTCTCCTCGTAGCAGCGCATTAGATCTTGCCTGAGATCCTCCGTCCGCTGAAATCGTCCGTGGACATCAGGTGATCGTCGTCCCGGGACACCCGTATCGGCCCCTCCACCATGGGACTGGGCTGCATCCGAAGCAGCCCGATGGTCAGGAGTCCTGCGCGTTATTCTATTGCTAACCGCATATCCAGGGAGTAGGGTGGTTAGCCCTACTCCCCGTTGTTATGCCTCTCCCGTTTGTCTCTTACCTCGCCATCCACTGGGGTTCGTTACCCAATCTCTGGCAAGGTTGCTAAGAGTCCAGGGCCCACCGGCTTTAATAAGCACACGTGGAGGTGAGAGTAGGCCATTTGGGAAGATAGGCTGAGATGCAGCTTTTTACATAGCCACATTGTGATACGCATCATTCCCTTTTGGCCCCTGGCCCACTTCAATATTATTAGGTCTGGCTTTACATAATTTTTATGCAAATATATTTAAGTTGCAATCCTAATTAAAAGATTTATTATTATTATTATTATTATAAAAACAGTTTCGTTGGATACAATACATTACCTATTGTTATTGATTAGCGAAAATTTCCGTATTAAAATCGCGAATAATAAAATTTTGATTTTTTTGATATGGAAAATTTATAAATTGAACTTGAATCATAAAAGTTGAACAAAAAGAATTATTAATTAACTTCTGCAATCTGAATTTGGAATTCTTTGGTTCGATGTATATGACTGAATCTCATTTTATAGATTTTCAATATTAAAAACACTCGAATTGGTTATAATACAATAACCATTGAAATTGGATTGCATGAATAAATTTAATACATTGCTTTTGCATTTCTCTTTAAAAGAAGTAATGTTTCTTGAATATAATAATTAAGAAATTAAGAATTTCGGACATGTCAATAAGGTAAAAATATTTTTGAAAAATAAATTATTAAAATAGTGATTCTATTAGTTAGGGTTACAACTGATATACTTTTATAAAAATAATTCAAATCCACAATTAATAATATTCAATCGAATAAATTTTGGAGGAAATAAATTACGGTATTTTTTCATTTGCTTTAATGTTACATTTGTCAAAATAAATGAAGAAAACATAAACATATATTAAATTGTCTGATAAATAATTTTCATATGCACAATCTTTATTATTAAATAAATAAGAAAAAAAGAAATTTTTTTGAGAAAAAAAAATCGTCCCGTACTGGGCGCGAACACCAAAAAACTGCGCAACATTCCAACACTTTAACCACTAGGGTAGCAAGCATTACGAATTTATATATGTAGTAATTTTGTATATGAACATCGGCAGAAGAAATTGCTTTAATGAAAAAATAACTAACATTAATAAGAAAAATAAAGAAAGCAATCAATATGTAATATTGAAAATTACATAATTTTAGAAATTGAAAAAAAATTATTTAGGATAGTTGAAACTTGTCTAGCATATTTTTGAGCAGGGATAATTAGTTCATGTAATCAAATTAATATCTTAATATCAATATTATTTTCAATTAATTATTTTTTATTGAATTGAATTTACATTAAAAATAATTCATTTCGATTAAAACAACTTGATTTATAAAAGTATGAATATTCCTGATAAATAACATAAATTAATTGAATCTTCATTTTGAATATCGCGCCTAGATTTATTCCAAAGTCATAAGAGAAAAGAAAATTCAGGATCGAATCGGGAGTCACATATGATATTTATGCTATTTATAGTATAGGAATTCGCGGAAGCATACGTCCGGCAAATTTCCCTTTAATGCGCTGCGTTTGCATGTGGATTCTCAAGAAGGGGACGAAAATCTCCTTGGGGATGAATTCTCCGCGGATCGGCAACTGTGCAGTGCACTGCACTATATACCGGGTGAGTCTGGTAGAAGTGAACATAGGGAAATCCATGTTAAGGCTACGCGCCTCGTGATTGGTCGATTCCGGTGGAACGTCGCTTGCTCGCTGATTGGCTGTGAACGGTCATATGCGTCAGACGTAATTTAGAGCCGCAAGAATGTAAACAAAATACTGCAAGCTTTGGATTGTTTTAAAATTATCTTGCTTCAAAATAATATTTTAATAAAAAAAGAAACTCGAAAAGAAGTAGCAAATCTCTTGTTTGACAAGTAGCAAGACTCTTGTGGGAACTGAGTCTTGAATTTGGGTTTGTGTTACACATTTCATGGATTTGACACATTTTACATAAGCCCAAAACGTGGTTATGTCACACAAGAGATTTGCTACTTCTTTTCGAGTTTCTTTTTTTATTAAAATATTATTTTGAAGCAAGATAATTTTAAAACAATCCAAAGCTTGCAGTATTTTGTTTACATTCTTGTGGCTCTAAATTACGTCTGACGCATATGACCGTTCACAGCCAATCAGCGAGCAAGCGACGTTCGACCGGAATCGACCAATCACGAGGCGCGTAGCCTTAACATGGATTTCCCTACATGTTCACTTCTACAAGACTCACCCTGTATACAGGGTCGACCTCGGCTTGTGGGTCATAGGCATTCCATGTTAAAGAAGTAACTAGATCAGCCGACTAATCACGCGGTATTTAGAACTTGTCGGCTTTGCTACAATTCTTAATTCTGTTTTGATATGCATTGTGAGAAATTAAAATCCTGTAGCAAACCCTAATTACCACGGGATTAGTTGACTAATGATCTAGTTACTTCTTTAACATGGGATGCCTATGACCCGCCAGCCGAGGTCCACCCTGTATATATGTATACTTATATGTATATATGTATGCATAGTCTCGATCCATGAGTTTCACAGTCTAAGACTGAGAACGACTTGCATTGGGAGTTTGGGTCCGGTAACACTCTAACATTGTGTTTCGGTAAGTGTGACATCTGGTGAGTGGCAGCACTAAACCACACTTCGCTAGTTCCTATACTGTACAGAAAACTACACTAGGGTATTTCGTCCCACATATTCGGAAACCAGTCTAGTACGGTGCAGCGGTATGCAAAATCGGTTGGTATGATTGTATACAAGTTCTCCACAGTCTGATACTTTCAGAGTTCTCTCCGTGTAGAATTTCTTTACTGTATTACGTACTTCAGGTACAATAACCAGCATTATACACAAACGCACGACACTCGGTGTTTACAATTTTTGTCATTTCAGCTGATTTTTTATTTTAGGTATGTAGATAATATTATCACGTGCATACCTAAATTAAGGATGGATGAAATAATGAATGTTTTCAGTAACTACCATACCCTGTTACTATTCACCTATGAAATAGAAAAGGAAAACAAACTACCTTTTTTGGAGTTATTAATTATTAAACGTGATTTTTCCGTCACCGTACATTTTGATTGATATAATAAACCTAACTACTCTAGAAGGTTTTTAAACTTTATCTCACACCATCCTTTATCGCAGAAATTGGAAATTATCGACAATCTATTTGATAGAGCGATCAAAAATGTACTTCCGGAATTTCAAAATATTAACAAAAGGAAATTTTTAAACTTTTTCTCGGCAATAATTATCCAAACAAATTATTTAGTAAACATATCAATAATCTTACCCAAACATTCACTAACCTAGTTCAATAAAATAGCATTTAAACAGATAACGAAAATTTCTATTTAAAAATTTCAAACATTGACGTTCTTTACAAACCGTTACAGCATAAATTATAATAGTGGAACATTGCAACGACACCGACGTTAATGCAAAATCTAACATCGATTATCAGAACAGGTAAACACAATTTAAATAGAATGGATAAAAGGATTCCGTATACTGCATAAACTCCATGACTTTCTAACCTTTTTTGCTGTTCATCTTATCCCCTCCACTTCCTCCCGTCATCCCACGTGTTTTTACAGAAACGCGGAAATTTCCAAATACAAACATGGATTAATTGAGTAATTTTCATTAATTTTTAATAAATTTCCTATTCTTTAACATATTTTTCAATATGAAATTATAATTTTCGTAAGAAAGTAAAGGAATTACAAGTGTGACATATGTATGTACATATTTACATGAAGGAACGCCGGTACAGGACCAATATGGCGCCATGATCGAAAGAGGAGAATGTCAGGTAGAGTTAGAAGAGATACGATGGGGAGCTTCGGATTTGCGAGGTTGAAGGGGAATATTGCAGCCGGGCATCAAGGGATTGGCGAGGTTCGACTGTAGTTGAATTTTTAGAAAATCGTTGTCTGTGACTTAACGTATATATATACATGTGTAGGAGATAATGTTCAATAAAGTAGGACATAATAAGTAAAGATAATTAATTATCTTTTATCAGTGCTTTTAATTGGCAGTAGTTTAACCTTATTTTCTTTTAAATTATTTTTCGAACTTAAACATAGAAATATCATTATTTGTCTCATTTATAAATTGTAACAAATTTTACTTGAAAAATTAATCATCAGTCGTCCTCTCAAAAGCATGAATAGATTACTACACTTAAATAAGATTAACTATCAAATAAATATTTGTATGCATATAATAAATTAGAAAAATCTTCGCTTAGATAAAAGATGCTGTTTATTCAAGTAATTGGTATTGCATCAAGGGCACGTTGCCAACCGCCACTATATCCTCCTCCGTGATGTTCTGAAGTTGTTGCGTATATTACTTCATGACCATTGCCTCCGCTCGATACAAGTTTCTTTAAACCGATTATTGCACTTAATACTAATGCAATTTTCGCAGTAAGTAATGCCGTTCCAGCCAAAAAAGCGATTTTTCCAAAAGCCATTTGAGCCATCATACCTAAAATTCAGAAATATCAATATGAGAGATTTTATATAATAAAACTACACGTCGATGCAGAGAAGTACAGACAAATGTTATCATCAGGTTATTGCATCACGTATTTTCGCATAGCAATAATTATAAACCTTACTAAATGAAAGGAAATTGATAGTATTTTAGGTAATATGGCCATATTTAAATAAAAGTGTCGATCAAGAAAGTATGTTTTATGTAGATTTGTATAAAACACAGTAAAGTAGACGCTAGATATGAGAACCTACCGGTATAAGAACACTTTTGTAATCATTAAACTGATGTCAATGTTCGAGATCGATGCTATCCACAAACGTTTCGAATACATTGTAACGTAGCAACACGTTACAGCCGCAGTTTTGAGCGAGAATCAACTCGTTGGGATGCTGCAGTGCTAATGATAGGGGGAACTGCCGATAGAGGCGCTAATATTTTCCTAGTACTGCAATCGCGGAGGTCATATCCGTTGGGTAAATGGGGGGACTGCCGTGATGGCGTTAATTTTGAGGACGTGGCTCCAAACCGTGGAGCTGATACTACACCATAATAGGGGGGACAGCCGATCGTGGCGCTAGTTTTTGAAAGTAGTTTTGGCTCCCGGAAATAAAATACCGCTTTAAAGAATTACAGACTTTGTCGTGCCGGGAGGCTCAATTTGGGGCAATGGTGATTTTGATAGGGAGGGACTGCTGTAGCGGCGCTAATTTTTGGAATCACCTTGCATTGCGTTAGATAGCATAGGCGCCAATGTAATGAAAGAAGATACTGCGCAGCTATTAGTAAAGTAGCACAGGCGCCAATGTACGGAAAGAAGATACTGCGTAGCTAGTGATTAAGTTTAGTTAGTAAGCTGTTAGTAAACTAGTGCAGTTTAGTTAGTAAGCTATTAGTAAACTAGCATAGGCGCCAATGTATTGAAAGAAGATACTGCGTAGCTAGTGATTAAGTTTAGTTAGTAAGCTGTTAGTAAACTAGTGCAGGCGCCAATGTATTGAAAGAAGATCTGCGTAGCTAGTGATTAAGGTTAGTTAATTATTTAGTTTTAGTTTGAGCAAGTGCATATTTAGTCGGTCTCGGCCTAAAGGTTGTGGCCAGATAATATGTAACAAAAAGTTTAGGAAAATGGGGGGAGATTTCATCACTCTTGGTATAAGTTCGTATTGGTTTTCATCTGAAACTGAAAAAAAAATTGTATGGCTTAAATTCTTTTTTTTGCATTGTTTAATATTTTTGAATATCGTATAATAGCGGGTTTGAGTAATCATAAAAATTAGAACGCATACTTTATATTCCGTTAGTATACGGTATATTTCACATCATTTTAGAATATTAATTTCGTTAGAAGGTTCTCGATATTTTGATAATTTCGTAAATATAGTATAGTTTATTATTTTTAAATTCTCGTTAATATTTGAACATAAAGAGCCCGTTAGAAAGGTTCTCATCACTTTGTTATGATGGTTACGGGATAAACAAAGGCATCTGTTGTTTTGATAAAGGAATCGAGACAATGGATGTTTACCGCTTACCGCTTCTGGAATTCTCTAGAAGGTTCCAGAAGGCGTGAGGGGAATCGATGGAAAAGGGGAAGAGACGCCGCGGTGAAAGCCACGGTAGTCACGCGGTACCGCGGGAGGTAATCAGCGCGCTCCGTCTTTGGCGCCGGCGGGCGGCGAAGATCACTTTCTGGCAAGGCGGCGACGAGCCTCGGCCATTCTCGTTCTGGCAGCGGCAGCGGCAGGACAACCTGGTTTGCGGAAGGTGGGCATCGCTTGGTGACAAGGTACCACGAGTTCCGGAAGGCAAATCGATTTTTCTTTGTTTAAAATATGGTCGCTTTGCTATCGCCTTCCGGGATTTGTTCCTAAATTCCTCGCCGTTCCTAAGTGAAGTACCGCGAATCACTCGTGCTTTCGTTTCGTTTTTCTTTTTTTGACTTTAAAATCTTTCGGTTCCGGTCGTTTCTGTTAAATTTAAAATGTCGGGTCTCGTAATTAACTAAAGTTCCGGGTCTCGTTATCTTGGAAGCATCGAGGCTAAAATGTAATTTTGGACATAGTGCGGGTTTGTCCTTTGTTCTGTTAACGCGTTTCAGCAATCAAATTAGTGCGCGGTAGGCTGGCACCACGCGGTAAAATCAAAATAATAATTTCTTTGTTCCGCGTCGCCCGGGTTGAAAAGGTTCCAAGGAAAGTGAAAATTTCGTTATACTTAAATAATTCTTAAAATGGATATCGCCTTTGAATCTTATTGAAAGGGTTTAATTAACTTTAAAGAAACCTTGTTGTGGTTATCGTCCTTGACATTAGTCAAGGAGACACTAAACTTTTCTTAACACTTAAATAATTCTTAAACTGGATATCGCCTTTGAAACTTATTCAAAGGGTTTAATTAACATTAAAAAAAACCTTTTGCGGCTATCGTCCTTGACATTGGTCATGGAGACACTAAACTTTTCTTAATGCTTAAGTCATTATTAAACTGGATATCGCCTTTGAAACTTATTCAAAGGGTTTAATTAACCTTAAAGAAAACCTTTTTGCGGCTATCGTCCTTGACATTGTTCATGGAGACACTAAACTTTTCTTAATGTTTAAATCATTATTAAACTAGATATGGCCTTTGAATCTTATTCAAAGGGTTTAATTGATTTTAAAGCAAACCTTTACGGCTATCGTCCTTGACAGGTATCAAGGAGACAATTAATATGTTGTAAAGCTTAAATAACTCGACCCACGGATACCGCATTTGAAGAGATTTCGAAGGGTTTAACCTAAAATTCAAAAGAGACTACTTCACGGCTATCGTCCTTGAAAATATTCAAGGAGAGCACTCTTAATCATGCAATCTTTCACGCGTTTATTAAAATACGATACGTATTAACTTGGAATTTATTCAATCTATAAGTGAAAAGTGGTTATCGTCGCTAGCAGTCAATGTGTAAATTCTAAACCCGAAGCGTTTAGTTGGAACTCGTGGTGTAAGTCCCGGCCTTGTGGCGTATTTCGTTTTACGGAAATAGCCGTACACGCATTCGGGATTGTTCGGATCAAGCGGCGCTGGCCTGCGTAGTCGAAGCTAGCGTCGATCGCGAATAAGGTGGAAATCTTGGTTACCGGCACTGTGTGCAACCGCGAAATTAATTAATTTCTTTGGTACCGATATATAAATTACGATGAAGGCTACGAACAGCCGCTGTGGAGGTGTGGCGCGATTTTTTTTATTGATTTTTGTCCGAATGGCTCCCGGCCCCTACGGGGCAACCCAAAATTTTTGGTCGGAAAAATTTGGTTTCGTTTCGTTCTGACGTCGGGTAAATAATATTGAATTCGCGATTCGGCATCGTGACGATAGTGTGGGCTTCGGGTTTGAGGTTAACCCGTCCTCGCTGTTCGTGACCGCTAGTTTCTATCGTCGAGTTTCGGTTTCGAGTTTTCACTGCGCCTGCGAATACCGCCCTCTCCCGTGCCGAGGGGATCTCGGGGCTGAGCATAGCGGGTACACCATCACCTTTCTATAGATATCTGCCGAAAAGTGATCAAATTTAATAGACATAGAATCCGATTGTCTTCGGAGATCGATAATGCCGTCGTTCAATGCATCGATTACTGACAATTTCCCCAGTATTAGGTCCAGCTGACTCGGTTCGCCAGAACTCCGATTTTCTTCGTCCACTCTTTGGCGTTTCGATGTTATTGAGGATTTTGGAGGCCTTCCCTGACGTTTTGATTTTTGCCCGGTAGGTTTTTCAGTCGAGTTACAGCAACAAAAAGTACCAGCTTCGTTTCGAAATTCAACCAGTATGCAGATAGAATGAGCTGCTCCCTGCTCCAATAACGTAATAACGTTTTAAACATGTTGCCCAAAGCTACAATAGGACAATAAATGTTAGATATCACTTCTGTTAGATTTGGCGTGTGTACTGCATATTTGAAATAACTGGCAATACTGCTAGTTTGTCCTTTTGAAATAAACAACGCTCTACTAGTCAGTCCACTTCGGTGCGAGCACGAACTCAGAGGTTCCACTCTCTTTCCTGTATTTTCAATATATGTAAACCACGTGCTTTTATAATAAATACATTCTCGCAAATCAAATCGTGTATCCATATCCCTACAATAAATAACTATTATTATTTATAGTACGCACGAAAGTATTTAAATTTAGCAGTATCAATTTTCATATAAACGCAATATAATATCCAGCAAATCAGTCATAAGACAATTGTGAAAATCTTTGCGAAGCTCCGTTTAATGATCAAATCGACAACCCAATTCTTTGACGAGAAAGCTGTAACGTTAATGTGCACGCCACCCTTAACGACGAAAAATGGTACCACAGCATCTGTGTGAAATTCGCTTATAACAAAGTTCCAGAACACATTCTTCATATTTATAGAATTTAACGATGTTGATATATTCATGGAAGTTACGATTTTTTTTATAGAATGTTGGATGAATGTATCCCACCGACTATTAAAGAGTTAAATAGCATTTAATTATTAAATAATAATAATATATAGATGATTTAATTATTTAACACGAATACGTCGTCTGTGTGTTTAATTATTTAACACATTGGCCGCGTGAAGCGAAAGTGCATCCTGCGGGCTCGAACGGCGAGCCACGGAGGCGTGCGACGTCATTAATTCTTTACTTTCCTTGGAACTCTTTACTCCTCCAACTTGAAAATATCAGATTTTGTAGTTTAAAGGTTGCTCTTTCGATTGGTAAAATTTATTTTAAAAAAATAAGAAGTTCTTAGGGAAAAAGTCCTTTCAAATTTCAATTTAGATTTTCGACGTTAAATAATAAGTTTACAATTAAAACAATAATACCATTAGAAAGACGAGGAAAAAATCTATCGACATACTTATTTAGATATTTTTTTAAGTCGATGTACAAATCTAGCAGCGAGTTGAACAGAATGACTTTTGCGTGAAAAATGCCCTCGCGTGTCGAGTGGTCGGTTTCTCTCGGACGTTCCCATATGTATATTATATAGTATATAATATACATTTTTGATATACAGGGTGGCCGATTTATCTGAAGACATCGAAATATCTCGAGAACTATGCACAGAATCAAAAAAGTTGTCGGATGAAAGTTGTTCGACACGAAGGGGGGCATCCAGTGATAATGAAATTTACCCCCTCCCCCATCCCCTGGGGGTGGAGTGGGGGCAAAAACAATAAAACTTAACTAGGAACCCCCAGTTTTTATTGCAGATTTGGATTCTCCGGAAAAAAGTACACCAATTTGACCTAGGAGCTATTGCATTTTGGTTCACAGGTGGCGCTGTAATCGATAAAAATCCAAATTTATCTGAAGACATTGAAATACCTCGAGAACTATGCACAGAATCAAAAAAGTTGTCGGATGAAAGTTGTTCGACACGAAGGGGGGCATCCAGGGGGCAAATAGGGACAATTTGATCCCTTTATGAAAATTTAATATTAAAAATTCTAATAATTGAATTTTTATTATTAGAATTTAGTAATATCAATTGCGAAAATTGTTATTCTGAATATGAAATTTTAATAATGTCCATTCGAAAAATTAAGATTATGAATAATTGATATTCTTCATATTAAAAATCAAAACTGATCACATAAAAATTGTGCATACAATATGGAAGCAATTTTATAAATAAGTTTTCTACCTTCAATAAAATTACATTTTAGGTTTTAAATTTATTATTTAATAAACAAAAAGAGGACATCACGCAATCCATTAAAAAACGCGTCATGTCCCTTCACTCAGCTCATTCATTCTCTGTCTGTATGTTTTTTCCGAAATGAGAATAAATAAGCTGAGCATTGACGGTCAAACCAGCTTCTATTAAACAGCACATTTTTCAAGAGTAGCAAGGGAGATACTAGACCGTGATTACAATGGTAGGTGGATTGGTAGAGGTGGCACCATTAATTGGCCTGCGAGGTCACCTGATCTAACATCTCTGGATTTCTTCCTATGGGGTTACCTAAAAGGTAAGGTTTATGAACAAGTACCAACGACTCGTGAAAACATGGTGGAACGCATAAGAACTGCTTGCGCAGAAATTTCTGCAGATATCATTCTATCATGTATAAAGTCATTTGAAGAAAGAATAAATAAATGCATTGAAGTGGAAGGTCAACATTTCGAACACTTACTCAAGTAAGTGAACAGTGAGGCAGTGAGAGGCAAGGGGACTCACGTAAAACAAGCACCCCAAAGGGAACAGAAATACTACGTCCACGTCGTTGTTCCTGGGTAACGCTAAATGTATTTTTTCCCGGCTTTGTTAGAATGACCGTATTCCATATCCGCTACGCGGGCGAAAATTGTCAATATTGGAGAATCCAAATCTGCAATAAAAACTGGGGGTTCCTATTTAAGTTTTATTGTTTTTGCCCCCACTCCACCTCCAGGGGATGGGGGAGGGGGTAAATTTAATTATCACTGGATGCCCCCCTTCGTGTCGAACAACTTTCATCCGACAACTTTTTTGATTCTGTGCATAGTTCTCGAGATATTTCGTTACTAAGCGTATAAACTTTTCATGTGTAAAATGTATTACGATTTAAATTTATACACTTTTCTTATATCGCATCTGATTTAATTAGTACCGGAACTCTCAATTGTTTTGAGTCGTCTGGTACTAAGGGAATAAACATTTGACGAGTAAAATATATGAATATTTAAATTTATGCAATATTCTTATATCACCATCGATTCAGTTAATACCAGAGTTCCCAATTCTTTTTATTTTAGTCTGATACTAAGCGAATAAACTTTTGATGCGTAAAATATATGAGTATTTAAATTTATGAACTTTTCATATATCGCCTAATTTAGTTATTACCAGGCTCGAAAAAGAAAGTAATTGAGAGCTCTGGTACTAATTAAATCAAAGGCGATATAAGAAACAATCATACATTAAAATAATGATATATTTTGATTTTCAAAAGTTTATTCACTTAGTTCCAGACTCGAATAAAACGAATTGATATCTCTGCTGGTATTAACTAAATCAAATGCGATCTATGATAAGTGCACAAATTCATGAAATAAAAAGAATTGAATGCTCGAGTATAAGTAAATCAAAGGCGATAAATTCAGATATTGATATATAATTTTTCGATGTGCAAAATATAGATGCACAACACTTATATGGTGCTATGAGCACCATGGATACGCAGATAACGCTAACCAACGGAAAATTGTTGAACTGCCGGAGCAGCCAAACAGCTGCGTGTCGGGCTGCCATATTAGTTATATTTTCTCTTGATTTTGTGACGTCATTGAAAACATGACGGCTTGAACCGATCGCAGCGCTTATGGTAAAACTTAGAACTTATTCATGATCAAATAAATATTTATTTAGAAAATTCAGTGATGTTATTCAATATTTTGGCTTTACAAAGACCTTTTTATACGTTTCATAGAACTGTAAACAAAATTTCGTCGCAATCGGTGGAAAATTGAGAACGTAGGGTCCCGAATAAAATTCGAGTCGCCTGAAATCGACTGTGGCATTCGGTTACTTTTTTACAAAATTTGGCTATATTTTTTCAAATTTGGGCTCCACAAAGGCCTTTTTATACGTCTCATAAAGTTGCAAAAAAAATTTTATCGTAATCGGTGGAAAATTGAGATCGTAGGGTCCCAAATAAAAGGGGCCTAAAATGCAATGCATTTAATAAAAAAAAAATGCATTTTAATAAATGCATTTAAATTTCGTTTAGAATCCCCTTAAGAGTTGAGGAGCGCGGATTTCACCTCTGGTAACGGGTCTTGTTGGGGAAAACAGTTCAGCAGGGGAAACGGGTTGTTCGGAAGGGATAGGAAATATTAATTGATGGGCAAAATCGGAAGGTGTTATCTGGGAAGGAATTTCAGAGTGTGGGATAGATTCTAATTATGGAATGAGTGGTATGTAGGGTCTAGGTTCGATGAATGTTTCGGCCGGAAGAACGGGAAACTTAGCCAAAGCGAAGACGCTTCTGCTTTTTTGAAATGACCGGGAGTTTTAAGTTTTCCCACTAAAAAATAATGTAAATATTGCTTGATGATTCTGATGAAAATTAGCAGGAATGGGATTAAATGTGGAATGTGCGTATGTGTGTGTGTGTGTGTGCGCTCGTTTGCGCGCGTGTGCCAGCCAACCCTGCCAGCCCGTGCCAGCAGAAGTGTAGGGCATGTACCCGCTAAAACCACCTCCGCTTAGACTGCGGTTTTGTGCCCCCCCCCGGCAGCGCCGTAAGGCATTACTTTGAGGGGGTAGTCTGTGTTTCAGAAGGCCCTGCGCCGAAGTCTTGGCTCCTTAAGCCCGGCAGATGTCGTTGCCTCTTCTTTGCTCTTCTCTTTTGATGGAATTCAGCCTGTCGATAATGGAAGTAGCGATGGTAACCAGCGTGTCTCACCCTTCCTGTGAGGCGAGCAGACATTCCGCAATACCCTAAGGCGTGAAAGGTCCACCTTCCATCTGTCGGAACTATTCCCGTTCCGCTGCGAATCTCGGGGAGCGGAACAGGTTATGGCCCACGTCTTCGTCGACTCCAAGGCAGGCCGGATATTCCGCGCTTTGATAGATGCGTAAACGATGAAAATAGCTGCAAAAACAGTTGTGCCCGGTTAGCATCTGGGTCAGATGGAAGGTGACGTATCCGTGTCGTCTGCCCGTCCACTTTGCTACATCTGAAATGACGCAGTAGGTCCATCGCCCCGAGCCTGCTGAATGCCATCTTCGTTGCCCGGGCACGGGCAACTCTTAAGGCGGCTGTTCTGTAGGCCCGCCAGCAAGCGGCTCCATAGCTCTTATTGGTATTCACAGCATCAGCTCAGATCGGTACCCCGTAGAGGATGACGGAGCTTACTATCGATAATAGTTGGGTCCTTCGCAGTTGCTTCGCCCCCCCCCCCCTCCCCCCCCCCCCCCCCACCCCCCCCCCCCCCCCCCCCCCCCCCCCCCTCCCCACCCACCCCCCCCCCCCCCCCCCCCCCCCCCCCCCCCCCCCCACCCCCCCCCCCCCACCCCCACCCCCCCCTCCCCCCCCCCCACCACCCCCCCCCCCCCCAACCCCCCCCACCCCCCCCCCCCCCCCCCCCCCATTTGTTGGGCTTGATGCTGGAGAGCGTACGGAACACTTTGGCTACATTTGCGCCTACGTTCATCAGTTGTTGTTTGAACGACAGCCGCACCCCCCCCCCCCCCCACCCCCCCCCCCCCCCACCCCCCCCCCCCCCCACCCCCCCCCCCCCCCACCCCCCCCCCCCCCCACCCCCCCCCCCCCCCACCCCCCCCCCCCCCCACCCCCCCCCCCCCCCACCCCCCCCCCCCCCCACCCCCCCCCCCCCCCACCCCCCCCCCCCCCCACCCCCCCCCCCCCCCACCCCCCCCCCCCCCCACCCCCCCCCCCCCCCACCCCCCCCCCCCCCCACCCCCCCCCCCCCCCACCCCCCCCCCCCCCCACCCCCCCCCCCCCCCACCCCCCCCCCCCCCCACCCCCCCCCCCCCCCACCCCCCCCCCCCCCCACCCCCCCCCCCCCCCACCCCCCCCCCCCCCCACCCCCCCCCCCCCCCACCCCCCCCCCCCCCCACCCCCCCCCCCCCCCACCCCCCCCCCCCCCCACCCCCCCCCCCCCCCACCCCCCCCCCCCCCCACCCCCCCCCCCCCCCACCCCCCCCCCCCCCCACCCATCTCCACGTGTTTTTACAGAAACGCGGAAATTTCCAAATACAAACATGGATTAATTGAGTAATTTTCATTAATTTTTAATAAATTTCCTATTCTTTAACATATTTTTCAATATGAAATTATAATTTTCGTAAGAAAGTAAAGGAATTACAAGTGTGACATATGTATGTACATATTTACATGAAGGAACGCCGGTACAGGACCAATATGGCGCCATGATCGAAAGAGGAGAATGTCAGGTAGAGTTAGAAGAGATACGATGGGGAGCTTCGGATTTGCGAGGTTGAAGGGGAATATTGCAGCCGGGCATCAAGGGATTGGCGAGGTTCGACTGTAGTTGAATTTTTAGAAAATCGTTGTCTGTGACTTAACGTATATATATACATGTGTAGGAGATAATGTTCAATAAAGTAGGACATAATAAGTAAAGATAATTAATTATCTTTTATCAGTGCTTTTAATTGGCAGTAGTTTAACCTTATTTTCTTTTAAATTATTTTTCGAACTTAAACATAGAAATATCATTATTTGTCTCATTTATAAATTGTAACAAATTTTACTTGAAAAATTAATCATCAGTCGTCCTCTCAAAAGCATGAATAGATTACTACACTTAAATAAGATTAACTATCAAATAAATATTTGTATGCATATAATAAATTAGAAAAATCTTCGCTTAGATAAAAGATGCTGTTTATTCAAGTAATTGGTATTGCATCAAGGGCACGTTGCCAACCGCCACTATATCCTCCTCCGTGATGTTCTGAAGTTGTTGCGTATATTACTTCATGACCATTGCCTCCGCTCGATACAAGTTTCTTTAAACCGATTATTGCACTTAATACTAATGCAATTTTCGCAGTAAGTAATGCCGTTCCAGCCAAAAAAGCGATTTTTCCAAAAGCCATTTGAGCCATCATACCTAAAATTCAGAAATATCAATATGAGAGATTTTATATAATAAAACTACACGTCGATGCAGAGAAGTACAGACAAATGTTATCATCAGGTTATTGCATCACGTATTTTCGCATAGCAATAATTATAAACCTTACTAAATGAAAGGAAATTGATAGTATTTTAGGTAATATGGCCATATTTAAATAAAAGTGTCGATCAAGAAAGTATGTTTTATGTAGATTTGTATAAAACACAGTAAAGTAGACGCTAGATATGAGAACCTACCGGTATAAGAACACTTTTGTAATCATTAAACTGATGTCAATGTTCGAGATCGATGCTATCCACAAACGTTTCGAATACATTGTAACGTAGCAACACGTTACAGCCGCAGTTTTGAGCGAGAATCAACTCGTTGGGATGCTGCAGTGCTAATGATAGGGGGAACTGCCGATAGAGGCGCTAATATTTTCCTAGTACTGCAATCGCGGAGGTCATATCCGTTGGGTAAATGGGGGGACTGCCGTGATGGCGTTAATTTTGAGGACGTGGCTCCAAACCGTGGAGCTGATACTACACCATAATAGGGGGGACAGCCGATCGTGGCGCTAGTTTTTGAAAGTAGTTTTGGCTCCCGGAAATAAAATACCGCTTTAAAGAATTACAGACTTTGTCGTGCCGGGAGGCTCAATTTGGGGCAATGGTGATTTTGATAGGGAGGGACTGCTGTAGCGGCGCTAATTTTTGGAATCACCTTGCATTGCGTTAGATAGCATAGGCGCCAATGTAATGAAAGAAGATACTGCGCAGCTATTAGTAAAGTAGCACAGGCGCCAATGTACGGAAAGAAGATACTGCGTAGCTAGTGATTAAGTTTAGTTAGTAAGCTGTTAGTAAACTAGTGCAGTTTAGTTAGTAAGCTATTAGTAAACTAGCATAGGCGCCAATGTATTGAAAGAAGATACTGCGTAGCTAGTGATTAAGTTTAGTTAGTAAGCTGTTAGTAAACTAGTGCAGGCGCCAATGTATTGAAAGAAGATCTGCGTAGCTAGTGATTAAGGTTAGTTAATTATTTAGTTTTAGTTTGAGCAAGTGCATATTTAGTCGGTCTCGGCCTAAAGGTTGTGGCCAGATAATATGTAACAAAAAGTTTAGGAAAATGGGGGGAGATTTCATCACTCTTGGTATAAGTTCGTATTGGTTTTCATCTGAAACTGAAAAAAAAATTGTATGGCTTAAATTCTTTTTTTTGCATTGTTTAATATTTTTGAATATCGTATAATAGCGGGTTTGAGTAATCATAAAAATTAGAACGCATACTTTATATTCCGTTAGTATACGGTATATTTCACATCATTTTAGAATATTAATTTCGTTAGAAGGTTCTCGATATTTTGATAATTTCGTAAATATAGTATAGTTTATTATTTTTAAATTCTCGTTAATATTTGAACATAAAGAGCCCGTTAGAAAGGTTCTCATCACTTTGTTATGATGGTTACGGGATAAACAAAGGCATCTGTTGTTTTGATAAAGGAATCGAGACAATGGATGTTTACCGCTTACCGCTTCTGGAATTCTCTAGAAGGTTCCAGAAGGCGTGAGGGGAATCGATGGAAAAGGGGAAGAGACGCCGCGGTGAAAGCCACGGTAGTCACGCGGTACCGCGGGAGGTAATCAGCGCGCTCCGTCTTTGGCGCCGGCGGGCGGCGAAGATCACTTTCTGGCAAGGCGGCGACGAGCCTCGGCCATTCTCGTTCTGGCAGCGGCAGCGGCAGGACAACCTGGTTTGCGGAAGGTGGGCATCGCTTGGTGACAAGGTACCACGAGTTCCGGAAGGCAAATCGATTTTTCTTTGTTTAAAATATGGTCGCTTTGCTATCGCCTTCCGGGATTTGTTCCTAAATTCCTCGCCGTTCCTAAGTGAAGTACCGCGAATCACTCGTGCTTTCGTTTCGTTTTTCTTTTTTTGACTTTAAAATCTTTCGGTTCCGGTCGTTTCTGTTAAATTTAAAATGTCGGGTCTCGTAATTAACTAAAGTTCCGGGTCTCGTTATCTTGGAAGCATCGAGGCTAAAATGTAATTTTGGACATAGTGCGGGTTTGTCCTTTGTTCTGTTAACGCGTTTCAGCAATCAAATTAGTGCGCGGTAGGCTGGCACCACGCGGTAAAATCAAAATAATAATTTCTTTGTTCCGCGTCGCCCGGGTTGAAAAGGTTCCAAGGAAAGTGAAAATTTCGTTATACTTAAATAATTCTTAAAATGGATATCGCCTTTGAATCTTATTGAAAGGGTTTAATTAACTTTAAAGAAACCTTGTTGTGGTTATCGTCCTTGACATTAGTCAAGGAGACACTAAACTTTTCTTAACACTTAAATAATTCTTAAACTGGATATCGCCTTTGAAACTTATTCAAAGGGTTTAATTAACATTAAAAAAAACCTTTTGCGGCTATCGTCCTTGACATTGGTCATGGAGACACTAAACTTTTCTTAATGCTTAAGTCATTATTAAACTGGATATCGCCTTTGAAACTTATTCAAAGGGTTTAATTAACCTTAAAGAAAACCTTTTTGCGGCTATCGTCCTTGACATTGTTCATGGAGACACTAAACTTTTCTTAATGTTTAAATCATTATTAAACTAGATATGGCCTTTGAATCTTATTCAAAGGGTTTAATTGATTTTAAAGCAAACCTTTACGGCTATCGTCCTTGACAGGTATCAAGGAGACAATTAATATGTTGTAAAGCTTAAATAACTCGACCCACGGATACCGCATTTGAAGAGATTTCGAAGGGTTTAACCTAAAATTCAAAAGAGACTACTTCACGGCTATCGTCCTTGAAAATATTCAAGGAGAGCACTCTTAATCATGCAATCTTTCACGCGTTTATTAAAATACGATACGTATTAACTTGGAATTTATTCAATCTATAAGTGAAAAGTGGTTATCGTCGCTAGCAGTCAATGTGTAAATTCTAAACCCGAAGCGTTTAGTTGGAACTCGTGGTGTAAGTCCCGGCCTTGTGGCGTATTTCGTTTTACGGAAATAGCCGTACACGCATTCGGGATTGTTCGGATCAAGCGGCGCTGGCCTGCGTAGTCGAAGCTAGCGTCGATCGCGAATAAGGTGGAAATCTTGGTTACCGGCACTGTGTGCAACCGCGAAATTAATTAATTTCTTTGGTACCGATATATAAATTACGATGAAGGCTACGAACAGCCGCTGTGGAGGTGTGGCGCGATTTTTTTTATTGATTTTTGTCCGAATGGCTCCCGGCCCCTACGGGGCAACCCAAAATTTTTGGTCGGAAAAATTTGGTTTCGTTTCGTTCTGACGTCGGGTAAATAATATTGAATTCGCGATTCGGCATCGTGACGATAGTGTGGGCTTCGGGTTTGAGGTTAACCCGTCCTCGCTGTTCGTGACCGCTAGTTTCTATCGTCGAGTTTCGGTTTCGAGTTTTCACTGCGCCTGCGAATACCGCCCTCTCCCGTGCCGAGGGGATCTCGGGGCTGAGCATAGCGGGTACACCATCACCTTTCTATAGATATCTGCCGAAAAGTGATCAAATTTAATAGACATAGAATCCGATTGTCTTCGGAGATCGATAATGCCGTCGTTCAATGCATCGATTACTGACAATTTCCCCAGTATTAGGTCCAGCTGACTCGGTTCGCCAGAACTCCGATTTTCTTCGTCCACTCTTTGGCGTTTCGATGTTATTGAGGATTTTGGAGGCCTTCCCTGACGTTTTGATTTTTGCCCGGTAGGTTTTTCAGTCGAGTTACAGCAACAAAAAGTACCAGCTTCGTTTCGAAATTCAACCAGTATGCAGATAGAATGAGCTGCTCCCTGCTCCAATAACGTAATAACGTTTTAAACATGTTGCCCAAAGCTACAATAGGACAATAAATGTTAGATATCACTTCTGTTAGATTTGGCGTGTGTACTGCATATTTGAAATAACTGGCAATACTGCTAGTTTGTCCTTTTGAAATAAACAACGCTCTACTAGTCAGTCCACTTCGGTGCGAGCACGAACTCAGAGGTTCCACTCTCTTTCCTGTATTTTCAATATATGTAAACCACGTGCTTTTATAATAAATACATTCTCGCAAATCAAATCGTGTATCCATATCCCTACAATAAATAACTATTATTATTTATAGTACGCACGAAAGTATTTAAATTTAGCAGTATCAATTTTCATATAAACGCAATATAATATCCAGCAAATCAGTCATAAGACAATTGTGAAAATCTTTGCGAAGCTCCGTTTAATGATCAAATCGACAACCCAATTCTTTGACGAGAAAGCTGTAACGTTAATGTGCACGCCACCCTTAACGACGAAAAATGGTACCACAGCATCTGTGTGAAATTCGCTTATAACAAAGTTCCAGAACACATTCTTCATATTTATAGAATTTAACGATGTTGATATATTCATGGAAGTTACGATTTTTTTTATAGAATGTTGGATGAATGTATCCCACCGACTATTAAAGAGTTAAATAGCATTTAATTATTAAATAATAATAATATATAGATGATTTAATTATTTAACACGAATACGTCGTCTGTGTGTTTAATTATTTAACACATTGGCCGCGTGAAGCGAAAGTGCATCCTGCGGGCTCGAACGGCGAGCCACGGAGGCGTGCGACGTCATTAATTCTTTACTTTCCTTGGAACTCTTTACTCCTCCAACTTGAAAATATCAGATTTTGTAGTTTAAAGGTTGCTCTTTCGATTGGTAAAATTTATTTTAAAAAAATAAGAAGTTCTTAGGGAAAAAGTCCTTTCAAATTTCAATTTAGATTTTCGACGTTAAATAATAAGTTTACAATTAAAACAATAATACCATTAGAAAGACGAGGAAAAAATCTATCGACATACTTATTTAGATATTTTTTTAAGTCGATGTACAAATCTAGCAGCGAGTTGAACAGAATGACTTTTGCGTGAAAAATGCCCTCGCGTGTCGAGTGGTCGGTTTCTCTCGGACGTTCCCATATGTATATTATATAGTATATAATATACATTTTTGATATACAGGGTGGCCGATTTATCTGAAGACATCGAAATATCTCGAGAACTATGCACAGAATCAAAAAAGTTGTCGGATGAAAGTTGTTCGACACGAAGGGGGGCATCCAGTGATAATGAAATTTACCCCCTCCCCCATCCCCTGGGGGTGGAGTGGGGGCAAAAACAATAAAACTTAACTAGGAACCCCCAGTTTTTATTGCAGATTTGGATTCTCCGGAAAAAAGTACACCAATTTGACCTAGGAGCTATTGCATTTTGGTTCACAGGTGGCGCTGTAATCGATAAAAATCCAAATTTATCTGAAGACATTGAAATACCTCGAGAACTATGCACAGAATCAAAAAAGTTGTCGGATGAAAGTTGTTCGACACGAAGGGGGGCATCCAGGGGGCAAATAGGGACAATTTGATCCCTTTATGAAAATTTAATATTAAAAATTCTAATAATTGAATTTTTATTATTAGAATTTAGTAATATCAATTGCGAAAATTGTTATTCTGAATATGAAATTTTAATAATGTCCATTCGAAAAATTAAGATTATGAATAATTGATATTCTTCATATTAAAAATCAAAACTGATCACATAAAAATTGTGCATACAATATGGAAGCAATTTTATAAATAAGTTTTCTACCTTCAATAAAATTACATTTTAGGTTTTAAATTTATTATTTAATAAACAAAAAGAGGACATCACGCAATCCATTAAAAAACGCGTCATGTCCCTTCACTCAGCTCATTCATTCTCTGTCTGTATGTTTTTTCCGAAATGAGAATAAATAAGCTGAGCATTGACGGTCAAACCAGCTTCTATTAAACAGCACATTTTTCAAGAGTAGCAAGGGAGATACTAGACCGTGATTACAATGGTAGGTGGATTGGTAGAGGTGGCACCATTAATTGGCCTGCGAGGTCACCTGATCTAACATCTCTGGATTTCTTCCTATGGGGTTACCTAAAAGGTAAGGTTTATGAACAAGTACCAACGACTCGTGAAAACATGGTGGAACGCATAAGAACTGCTTGCGCAGAAATTTCTGCAGATATCATTCTATCATGTATAAAGTCATTTGAAGAAAGAATAAATAAATGCATTGAAGTGGAAGGTCAACATTTCGAACACTTACTCAAGTAAGTGAACAGTGAGGCAGTGAGAGGCAAGGGGACTCACGTAAAACAAGCACCCCAAAGGGAACAGAAATACTACGTCCACGTCGTTGTTCCTGGGTAACGCTAAATGTATTTTTTCCCGGCTTTGTTAGAATGACCGTATTCCATATCCGCTACGCGGGCGAAAATTGTCAATATTGGAGAATCCAAATCTGCAATAAAAACTGGGGGTTCCTATTTAAGTTTTATTGTTTTTGCCCCCACTCCACCTCCAGGGGATGGGGGAGGGGGTAAATTTAATTATCACTGGATGCCCCCCTTCGTGTCGAACAACTTTCATCCGACAACTTTTTTGATTCTGTGCATAGTTCTCGAGATATTTCGTTACTAAGCGTATAAACTTTTGATGTGCAAAATATATTACGATTCGAATTTATGCACTTTTCTTGTATCGCATTTTAGTTAATTAATACCAGAGCTCTTAATTGTTTTTAGTCGAGTCTGGTACTAAGCGAATAAATAATTGATAAGTAAAATATATGAGTATTAAAATTTATGCAATATTCTTATATCACCTTTGATGTAGTTAATCCCAGAGTTCCCAATTCTTTTTATTTGAGTCTGATACTAAGCGAATAAAGTTTTGAAGTGCAAAATATATCAATATTTAAATGTATGAACTTTTCATATATCGCCTAATTTAGTTATTACCAGGCTCGAAAAAGAAAGTAATTGAGAGCTCTGGTACTAATTAAATCAAAGGCGATATAAGAAACAATCATACATTAAAATAATGATATATTTTGATTTTCAAAAGTTTATTCACTTAGTTCCAGACTCGAATAAAACGAATTGATATCTCTGCTGGTATTAACTAAATCAAATGCGATCTATGATAAGTGCACAAATTCATGAAATAAAAAGAATTGAATGCTCGAGTATAAGTAAATCAAAGGCGATAAATTCAGATATTGATATATAATTTTTCGATGTGCAAAATATAGATGCACAACACTTATATGGTGCTATGAGCACCATGGATACGCAGATAACGCTAACCAACGGAAAATTGTTGAACTGCCGGAGCAGCCAAACAGCTGCGTGTCGGGCTGCCATATTAGTTATATTTTCTCTTGATTTTGTGACGTCATTGAAAACATGACGGCTTGAACCGATCGCAGCGCTTATGGTAAAACTTAGAACTTATTCATGATCAAATAAATATTTATTTAGAAAATTCAGTGATGTTATTCAATATTTTGGCTTTACAAAGACCTTTTTATACGTTTCATAGAACTGTAAACAAAATTTCGTCGCAATCGGTGGAAAATTGAGAACGTAGGGTCCCGAATAAAATTCGAGTCGCCTGAAATCGACTGTGGCATTCGGTTACTTTTTTACAAAATTTGGCTATATTTTTTCAAATTTGGGCTCCACAAAGGCCTTTTTATACGTCTCATAAAGTTGCAAAAAAAATTTTATCGTAATCGGTGGAAAATTGAGATCGTAGGGTCCCAAATAAAAGGGGCCTAAAATGCAATGCATTTAATAAAAAAAAAATGCATTTTAATAAATGCATTTAAATTTCGTTTAGAATCCCCTTAAGAGTTGAGGAGCGCGGATTTCACCTCTGGTAACGGGTCTTGTTGGGGAAAACAGTTCAGCAGGGGAAACGGGTTGTTCGGAAGGGATAGGAAATATTAATTGATGGGCAAAATCGGAAGGTGTTATCTGGGAAGGAATTTCAGAGTGTGGGATAGATTCTAATTATGGAATGAGTGGTATGTAGGGTCTAGGTTCGATGAATGTTTCGGCCGGAAGAACGGGAAACTTAGCCAAAGCGAAGACGCTTCTGCTTTTTTGAAATGACCGGGAGTTTTAAGTTTTCCCACTAAAAAATAATGTAAATATTGCTTGATGATTCTGATGAAAATTAGCAGGAATGGGATTAAATGTGGAATGTGCGTATGTGTGTGTGTGTGTGTGCGCTCGTTTGCGCGCGTGTGCCAGCCAACCCTGCCAGCCCGTGCCAGCAGAAGTGTAGGGCATGTACCCGCTAAAACCACCTCCGCTTAGACTGCGGTTTTGTGCCCCCCCCCCGGCAGCCGCCGTAAGGCATTACTTTGAGGGGGTAGTCTGTGTTTCAGAAGGCCCTGCGCCGAAGTCTTGGCTCCTTAAGCCCGGCAGATGTCGTTGCCTCTTCTTTGCTCTTCTCTTTTGATGGAATTCAGCCTGTCGATAATGGAAGTAGCGATGGTAACCAGCGTGTCTCACCCTTCCTGTGAGGCGAGCAGACATTCCGCAATACCCTAAGGCGTGAAAGGTCCACCTTCCATCTGTCGGAACTATTCCCGTTCCGCTGCGAATCTCGGGGAGCGGAACAGGTTATGGCCCACGTCTTCGTCGACTCCAAGGCAGGCCGGATATTCCGCGCTTTGATAGATGCGTAAACGATGAAAATAGCTGCAAAAACAGTTGTGCCCGGTTAGCATCTGGGTCAGATGGAAGGTGACGTATCCGTGTCGTCTGCCCGTCCACTTTGCTACATCTGAAATGACGCAGTAGGTCCATCGCCCCGAGCCTGCTGAATGCCATCTTCGTTGCCCGGGCACGGGCAACTCTTAAGGCGGCTGTTCTGTAGGCCCGCCAGCAAGCGGCTCCATAGCTCTTATTGGTATTCACAGCATCAGCTCAGATCGGTACCCCGTAGAGGATGACGGAGCTTACTATCGATAATAGTTGGGTCCTTCGCAGTTGCTTCGCCCCCCCCCCCCCCCATGTTGGGCTTGATGCTGGAGAGCGTACGGAACACTTTGGCTACATTTGCGCCTACGTTCATCAGTTGTTGTTTGAACGACAGCCGCACATCTAAAGTAACCCCAAGATATTGGATAGCGACCACCGTCCTGATCTGTGTATCATCCACCATGAAGGTGGCGCACAACCTTTTCTTTGCTCGAGAGATGAGCCCCGCCTCTGTCTTCTCTGCCGCCAGATCTAACCCATGGTTGCTCAACCACCTAGCTACTACCTCGATAGATTCATCTTCGCTAAATTGCACGTCGTCGATAGTCTTCGCGACGACGATTAGTGCAAATTCATCTGAGAAAGTTACCATCTACTCCCCGTTTGGAAATGATTGCCTGAGCAGTCCGTCATACAAGACGTTCCAGAGCAAGGGTCCCAGAACCAAGATGCACGCCTCCCGTAATGTTGTAGGAGTGCCTATCTTCATTGGTGTCTTAATATAGGGTCCGATCTGTTAGGTGGCGTGACATGGCTTCTCGTAGGTAAAACGGGACCTTCGGATCTTCGAGTGCCTGCATGATGCAATCCCACCTGGCCTTGTTGAATATCGTTCCGAATATCCAGTGCAATGATGGCACACATGCACCTGGTATTACTGCTGCCACTGATGGCATCCGCGGCTATTCCTTTCACTCAGCTAATTGCATCGATGGTTGAGCACCCCGTCCGAAACCTAACTGGTTGGCTGATTCTAGTCTGGTACAAATAACCCTCTCATATAGCTTCCCGGGGATATCAAGCATGCAGAGAGGTCGGAACGAGTATGGGTCGTCCGGGGGTTTGTTTCTCCAGTTAAGTTGCAAGAATCTGTAATAAAGGAATGATTTCCTAAGGTGTCGTATCCTTTATAAAAGAAAACAAAATTGAAAATAAAAGAGATTTTGACACGTTGGTCTCAGTGAAATAAAAAAATATATATAATAATTTTTACACTAAATTATCGTCTCTTTAGGGCAAAGAAAATGGAAAGGATTGTTAGCGAGGATACAGATTTAGGGTTTTTATTTTTATTATTATATTATTATTTTTTTTAATTATACTAAGTTTTTAAAAATGCCTCCTTTGATTAGGCAAAGGCGGCGATGTATATCCCCAGCTTTTGGCTCCGGTCCGTTGACTGGTTGAAGCCCCGCTTCAAGAGATCTGAAAGCGATAGGTCTTGTGATGCTGGATAGAGTCCCAGCTGGAGTGAGAACACCTCCGACGATGAATTTTGGACTTTTACGTTTAGATAGAACCAATTAATCCTATTTTTAGAGAGCGTTGAGATGTCGGACTCTAGCGTTTCGATAGAGCTCACTAATCCCATTCTCAAGAAGCCTCTCAAATCTTAGATGACAAGTCGGACTTTAGCGTTTAGATAAAGCCAACTCGCTATATCAAATCAAAAGAATTGCATTATCTGCCTGTTTTCAGCCTACTCGATGGTTTATGTATCTGCCATTCCTCACCGTGGAAGAGCTTGGGAATAGGAAGCCAGGGTGTAAGGTATAAGTATGAAAGATCGAGTGACAATTTGCGTGCAATTTTCTGCCAATGTTGAAAATCTTTATGATGCAATAAGTTTTCTCTTGATATTTCGGAAGATTGTTTTACAGCGTTGTCATAGTAGCTTATACAAAAATGAATGGAAATTCGAGCATTTCTAGAACTAGAGTTACTTAAATCAGAGTAAAAATTATAACTTTCATAAATTTTGTATACACTTTACAATATTATTTAACATATTTCACTAAGTTTAGTTTAACTATGTTGAAACATAGTAATTATAAAATTTGCCAATTAATTTCTGAGATTAAGTAATTTGTTACCATTCCTGTTAAGATTTTTATATTATTTCTTTATTCATTAGAGCTTTTCAGATCAAATACTACAAATTATATTAAGAATTATAGCAGTATTAATTTTCTACTTGATTCATAATTTTCTATTTATTTATAATTTCACTGGTGATTTATTTCGCTGATAATAATTTTGTAAGTAGCATGTATACAGAAGCGTGGAAAAATTTGTCAATTAGGAAATTAACATGTTTGTATATATTTTCCATTATTGATATTTATATATATATATAAGAAGTAGTCTGACGTTGTGCTGGCGCGTTCATATCAAGGGTATTACGACTCCTTGGAGTTTTTAGTAAACTCTGTAGCGCAACTTGTAAGGAAATTAAAATGTTCTTTATTGGAAATATTATTTAAATAAATATAAATTGTAAAGTTTGTCTTCTTTTTATTTGATAAATACATTTTAACGATGAAAAATAAATAAAATTACTTAATCTTACATTTTTTTGTATATTTGTTATTTTGTCGGTAATAAGGACAACCTGAGTTTATAAAATAATTGAGTTCTCTGACGAGGCCGGTATTACATGTGTTCAGCATTCTAACTGCAGTCACGATTATCATTGAGCGGCGCTGTATAATTATTCTTATCGGTTTTTGAAAAATTACGTGGAACGTGACACGTAAAATGCGATTAATAATTACGATTTTACCGGCTTCACCGGTCACTCGGGTCCGACGGTCAGAACCCATGCGAAACATTGTATTTAACAGACACTAAAAAGCATAATATGTCAAAAAGTAGGTCAAAGGAATTTACGCACCGATTCTATCTAATCGCACGTTAAAAATAGCACTTTATGCACTTGTAGCGAAATATACTAGTATATATCGGGCATTTTACGTGAAATATGCCAAGTAAAAAATTATGTATCTCGGGATAACGTAAATCTTAATTTATTCCATTTACGCATATAATGAGTAAAACTTCATCTCAAGTGATTCTTACAGATTTTTTTATGCTCTTTCGATTGATGAGTTTATTTTTTCATCATTCTCAGAATTTGACTTTGATTTTACAAAATTAAAAATAAATATGCTATTTTCTTAAAATTGGACATGTTTTTTTTAAACAAATAATTTTAAATGAAAGCTGAGGTTTTTTCTTACCAGTATGTCAAATTTGAGATTTTTTTGTTATAAAACACAACTAATTTTATTGACAGGATTGTTTTATGATTATTGCAAATCGATGAATTAATCCACTGTACTGCGTTTAGATGCATGCTGGTCCGCAAGTCGGAATCTGGTAAAAATGGATGAACCAAACATTGTAAATTTTAGAAAACCAATGATTTTATTTTAGTATCATACACTGCACTTAAATGTTGTTTATTTTTGAGCACGAAACGGACTCAGATGTGGGTACAACGGTAATTTCTCGTTGCGGATCCAACCACTGGAATACCATGTACGTAAAGTACAGCCTCGTGGCTTCCAGAACTATATTCCAATTTATCCGGAACTCAAAGCCCGATCCGAACTTTTAAATCGGCGAGAATGAATGAATGTCCGTATTTGGACGTAATTACAGCGACATTTTGGGTATTTATCCCGAGTAATAATAATGGCGCTTGAAAAACCACCATCAACGAGGCACGTGTGATGCCGGATTTTTCGGGTCTGCTTACAAAAACAAAATTCGCTTCTTTTTCGGATCTTTCCAGGAGACCACGGCAGAACGCTACAGGTGGTCGTTATCGGAAACTACTTCCTGCAAAGATCCACAAAATTCAGAAAAGCGATCGATCTTACACAAATCGATCGATGCGCAAATTCGGTGGCCGCTCGAGTTTCGTAGACGCGAACATAGATGGCGCGGCAATGTCGAAACTGGAACTCTGTGTTGGATCACCAACGACATCGTGCAACAATTATGACTATGCGAGAAATGAGATGGTCTCTCTCCGCAACAAGCGAACCCTAGGGCTTGGGCGATCCCTTTGCACTACTGCTATCATGCACTTTCTATAAGTTCAGTTCCTGTACGATAACGGAAATCGGCAAGCCCTTATTGGATAGGTCCTTCCCGACACCGCACCCACAAGAAGACAAGATCATCTTGGTACACTGGACGCGGTATGGGCCCTTCTTCAGCAGCCACATCCGATTTTCGTACCGAAGACAAGACCCCCTTACAGAAGTGCATGCGGACCTACCGTTATTAAGGTGGATTCCGAACCACTCGATCCGCGTGTCTAACCCCGACAACCGCAACCCGTCATCCTGCTACGTTACTTTTGACAACGAGAGGCCTTACTTGGTTATCGATCTTGACCTGGAATCGAACTCGTGTCTCTCGGTTTCGGTCAGTTTGGGCGGACTACAGACTTACGCTTTAACACGCACAACCATCACGTCGCCGCCCACAGGATTGTTAATTGATGTATTAATTTAAAAGTTAAGGTTGTACAAATGAACAAAACACATGATTTCTAATGCAATAACAGATGTTAATCCTCGTGTGTTATTAATAATAATATTATAATTACTTTAACCTTCTAATGACCAAATATACACAAATTTAATGTGAAGTTTGTCAGTACTTTTTTAGTATGAAAAAACAATGAAAAAATGGGGAAATAGACAGTTCGTATTGCTCGGACCACGATGTTTTGAATAGTGGTTGATAAAACATAGTGAATTTTGAGTTTTAGAAGACAATCTATAATGTCTTCATTCGGTATAAATACCCTATTGAAAATCTCGGATGAAGATTATCATGGATATGACCTCCTGGTCATGACCAGATGGATAGAAAATACGGACATTTGTTAAGAATTTTTAAATTTTAAAATAACAAAAATGCTGTAGGAGCCATGAAAGGTCGAAATTATATTGTCTTTTCGAAAACTTCAAACATGCTTTTGATTCGGTTCCTCGCGCACTGCTTTGGAGAAAACTGTTCAATCTAGGTGTAAGTGCTAAATCAGAATCGTGAATTCCATGTATCAAACCGCCTCAGTATATATACCTTCATCTGATGCCTGCTCCACAGATTTGAAAGTAACTGTGGGTGTACTCCAAGGTGAAATTCTGAGTCTGCTGCTTTTTAGCCTAAATCTTGCTGGTATTACTACCTTCTTTAGAGAGCAAAGAGTGCGCGGAGTTGATATGTTGATGTCATATGACTTGCTAATGCTGTTATATGCTTGCGATTTTTGAGTACCTTCACAGAAAACTGATGCTGCACCGAGTACTGTGACATGAATGATCTCAAAGTTAACACTGATAAGACCAATATGATGTGCTTCAGAACGGCTGGACAATTAGATTCTCATTCTGAAGTCTTTTATTAAAAAGGCTGATTGGTGGAGGTTGTAAACAGGTACCGTTACTTGGGAGTAGTGTTCTCTTCTTTTTCTGAGTTGGATCTATCGCCATGCGAAGACGCTATATACAGAACGAGTATCGCGTTACTAACTCGGCTATATCAATCCTTAACTCTGCCAAAATGAACGCTTGGAGAGCGTCGCGCGAAAATATACAGTGCTCTAATAATATCCATACTGCAGCGCCGTATTTGGCCCTCAGCTATCTGAGCAAACTAGAGGCCATGCACCTGGTATTCTTTAAGAGGTTTTTTAACTTGCCCAGAAGTACGTCTTCATCCTTCATTAGATTGGAATTTGGAGTTCTCCCTGTAGCTATTGAGATTTCAAATCGGTCTATGAAATGGGTTGTCAAAGTTCTCAGAATGCCGGTCTCCAGAATACCTGGACTGTTATTGCGCTTGAACGATTTGGCACAAAACTGTACTCATGTGGCCTCTACCAATTGGATGGTCCAGATCAAATCTCTTTTAGACAATGCAGGTGTACTTGGCCTCTCGGAAATTTTTGAAGCTAACTACTGGGAACGCGCAAGACCATTTGCAGTTGAAAAATTTGTCAAATTATGTAGGAAAAAAGATCTCGCGACGTATTATAGATCACCGCAATTACCTATTTTTTTGTCTTTATAAGGATTCTTTTCTCATCCAGTATCCCAGGAATTTATCACTAGACTGATTAAAATTAAAATTGCAGCTCCATTTAGCCACGATATACTCGCGTTCTGTTGTGATTTGCCGATACCGCTATAATTACGATCCAGCGGCTATTTGTACATTATGCAATTTAGGTAGGCTTGAAAATCTCTGGCACATTTTTTTGGAGTGTCCAGTCTCGTACTCTCTGCGTGAAGAATATTTTGGGACTCCTACGGAAAGCCCGCAAGCTCCGGAAAATGTTTTTATTAAACTATTTGCGATACAGAAATACATTCGGTGAAAAGTTTATATAAATTTATATCAATGACAGTTTACTGCGCCAAAACTTCATACTGGGAAATTAGATATTTTTTGTGAATCATAGCTTTCTGATTTGCACGGTATTGAGCTTATTACTGCGTTAGTTCCGTACATGCAAATGTATCCGCATTTCGGAACTCATTCTCAATAGGACACTGCTCCCCAAATAAATTATACATCTATCTATCTATCATTCATTTTTATAATTCTGAACAGACGATAAGAAGACAATTGGAATTGTTAACAAAAGTTGTTTATCGACTTATTTTTTCACGTTTCAATTTTTTCAATAACAATAATGCTTTCTCTCTTCAGCAACATCACTAATAATGAAAATCAAATTGTTGCAAACGTTATTAAATATTTTTTCCCAAACATACTAACTATATTCCGAGAACATCGTTTAAAAATCGAAGTTACCAAAATTGAAAGATACATATCCTACTATTTTCAAGGTCGCTTTTTGGAATGGTGCGGTCCATAGTTATCTAATTTTGCAATCAGAAATTGCGTTAATACAATCTGAAAAAATTTACGGTATTCTTTAACCAATTTTAAGACATTTTCATTCTAAAAAGAAATATCTAAAATCTATAGTTTTCGAGAAAACAATTTTGAAAATTTTGAAAAGAAATGTGACATTGCGCCCGCCATTTTTTTGTAACAAAAAATTAACTGCCTCCACCTACCGTATTTATTGTAAGTTAAGACATTGCGTTCACTATTCTAACACGTTTCCGAGAATATTAAAACAAATATTCAAGAGAAAACTTGAGTCTTGAAAAATATCCTTGCAAAAATCTTATTTTTTATTTATTTATGCCAAAATTATAGATAAATTGCAATTTTAGATATATATAGACCATACCATTCAAAAAACCGAGCTAGAAAATAATAGGATATGTTCTTTTCGATTTATTTTATCTTCGATTTTGATACGATATTTTCTTTTTAAATTATGTAGGGAAACGTGTAAATTTTGACGTTAATGAAAAAAAAATTTCTGTATAGGTTTTCATCAAATGTCGATGTTTTAGGTCCTATAGATCCCTGTTTTGCAATTTTGGCAAATGAAATAATTTTTTGCGATTACACTCTGAATGTTTTCCATATATTTTAACTGGCTGTTTTCAAAATTTCGATTTTTTTGAATTTTTGAACCATACTGGATCAATGGAACAATAAATCTGGAATGAGTAAAAAATACCCTTTTATTTAATTTAGGCAGGCGACCGTTGGTGGTTTAAATTATGCAGACGAATTAATACGGGTGTCGTAATGTTTATATTCAACACTTAGTTTAGTTAATTGCAGGAGGTTGATTTAAATATATAATACAAAAGCAGAAATAAAAATAATATTAATTTTTCTCGGCGCAAATCCTCAGTGTGGGATAAAATGTCGTACACCAGGTGCAATACACCATGCTAGATAGATGGCGAAAGCTTTGCATTGTATTATTTTGTATTATATTTTATTAAATTATATTATATTGTATTATATTGTACAGCCTAAGAATATTTATGTTTCTGACACAATTTCATTTAACAGTGAACTTTTCGATCTAAGTGTAGTGTATATTTTTGTGTTTAAAGTACATACTAAAGCTTGGTTTATTACATCACTTACTATTTCTGCGCCGAGAAATGATCTTCGCCTTTTAAAGTCACTACTAGATTATGTGCATGTTAATAAACAGATGTCACAAGCATAAATAAAAAAATGTTCGGCTCATATGTGGTATTTAATACGGGTGTCATGTGTAAAAACCAGTTACAAAAAAAAGTCCTAAAAAAGACATAATTCCGACTCGCAAATTTTGTTTCTACGGTGTAGGGGATATCAAGAAAAGCTTAACTCCAAGTTTTCAGCACCCTTGAGGGCTTGCTTTTTTCCTAGGCTAAAAAACGTTCAAAAATCGTTTTTTGGCGATAACTCGGGCTTTAATAATGCAAAATACGTATAATCGCTCATTTTAACGGTTTATTACGCTCTACAAATTATTCTTTACAACATTTTTACGATTAATCGATTGTTCTTGAGATATCGAAGAATTAAGTAAAATAAAAACAGATAAATTTTTAGTTTTTTGCGTTTTACTCATTACTTTCGAACGAAAATGAAAAACTTTTCAAATAAAAGTTGTAGAGCATAAACAAAATGAACAATTTTCATATATTATACGTTTAATTTCGTTGAAAAATACTCCTTGTAGAGCGTCCTTAAAGTGGGACCTCTGAGTCAGCGGGTCAGCGGTGAATCGGCCGTGTATCTACGCGGCATGAAAATGCTGCGCCTGGGTTTTCCGACTTTACTATTGTAAAAAATTAATGTAGTATAATTATTGTATAAATTAATATATATATATATATTTCATAGGATTTATGATGCTGTATGTGTTATGTTTTATGGCATATCGAAAATTATAAATGTTGTTCGAGGAATTGAACGCAAAAATATTAAAATTATAAAAATTTAGCATCTTCGTAGTTTTGTATGTTTAATTATTTTTTTTTTTTTGCAAAAGAATTGTCTTTCGGTATTTTAATATTAATAAAAAATAATATTTAATATCTGTGAATGTTTCATTTTATGCTTCCGGTCGCAATGCGATTTCAAACGGTGCTTCGCTTGATTGAGGTTTAAGGCTGGTAATGTCTGCAGTTCAGCAAAGGTCACTGCCGATTCTTCGGCGTATTCCGGGTATGTTTTCGAAACGTCTCTTGGTGGAAACTTGATGGTAGGAATGGCGATTATTTCATCCCTTAATGCACACTGGTGTTGTATGCAAGCATGTGTATGTAGCCAGTAATCTTTAACGAATTTTTTTTAAATATTCGGACAGAACGTGATGACTACGTTCTAAGCTCACGTGCGATTGAGGATGGTACGCGGTCGTTACGAAGGTTTCAATTTTGATTAAGCTCGCAAGTTCTCTTGTGGTTTTTGCGAGGAAACATTTACCTTGATTGATTGAGATGTATTTTGCCGCGCTGAAATTACATATAAGGTTTTCGACAAGTGCTTTCATAACGCAAAGTGCAGTCGCTCCCGCCAGGGGTGTAGCCAAGGAATATGTCGTTAGAAGGTCCTGCATAGCGACCTAGTCGAATGTGTGAGCGGCGGTTTACGTAAACGAGTTTTCAGTCGGATAGTGTTCTTGGTTTGACTTTCGTAACATCGTTTTACAAATTCTGTAAAGTCAACTCTTATGTTTCTCCAATAATGGTTTTTCGTCAACCGGAGCTAGATTTTTGTAGGCTTCTGTGTCGCCCTGATGCGAAGTAGTCATATTATTTCATGGGAGCATACCGTTTATCGGTTGACGGTACAGCCAAACTTAAAGAATACTATGGCAATTCTTTTGCGTATGTATGTTCTAAAAGGCTCACGAATTTCTGATCATTTATCCTTTGGAACCATATCGTAGTCAACCTTAAGCAGCATGTTATGGTGGGTTTCAATGCTCGATCATGGATAGAAGGTTTCACTATCATTGCCAATGTGAAATACTCCCCGGCCTTGGTTACTAAAACTTTACCAAGATTTAGGGCACCCTCTGCAAATGTATGTGCTTTGACAATCGATTTCTCACAGAGTAACTGTCCAATCTCACTGTCGAATCTGCATTCGGATGTAGTGAGGTATGCGATGTGTCCTTGTTACTAGTTAAATGCTTATTCCAAAAGACAATCGAGGGCTCGTCACTCTCGATCGTATGCGGAGAAAGGGCAGTATTTGACAGAGCCTTAAAAATTGTTATTTGACCTCTACGTTTATGCTCCCCAATGATGTTCTTCCATACTCGTATTTTTGTCTAGAAGTTTATGACTTCGAGCCGCGTCGGGATCTGTATGTCCATTCCGATTCGCAGCATGCGACGAGTATTCACTATCCGTCAATTGTATTCGCATTAGTGGCGTGTAATGACGTCCTTGTAAATGTAGATGGTACCATCTTGTATCGTTTGGCACGTTAACATTGAAGTATTTAATTCCAGATGGATCTTCTACGCAATGAATGCATATTTTTACGTTATAATGTTTCGTGAAAATTCTGACATGATTATCATCCCCAAAGACGCGTGTGAGTAGTATCTCACGAACTCTTTTTGGTTCCGCATAGGCTCGCGCGTGTGGACTTTTCTTCAAAACTCTTCGAAGTTCTAGAGGAGCTATGTACAATCTATGGAGTTTAATCAATGAATCAAAAAGACAATTTCCATCTATAGAAACTTTCATAATCTTCATCAAATGAGCTGATGCGTGATTTCGCGCACTTGTGTCACCTGCCTCCATCACGTTATTTGAGAAAGGTGAAAGACCTCGATTCTCGCTGGCGATCTGACTTGTGTATGTGCAGTTGCTGTTTTGCTATCCTCTCATGCTCTTTCCGTCTTCACCCAGCATGATACATGATATCACAAGGTTCCAACTCGATCATAGGTGTAGGAGTCTTCATCGGTATGTAGTTTGTGTTCACGATAATGGCACAGGCACATCCGTTTTTATTTCGAACTATCGTGTTGCCCCAAAAGACACCTAATTTTATCTCGATTTTTGGTACGTTGCCGTATTGGATGTTATTCGAATTTTTTACAGGAATAACTTTTCTACAGAATTAAAATTTCTAAAGAATTTCGATACATCGAGGGAACAGGAATGGTATTATTTCGCGAATCATTTTGAAGTACTCCTGTTCATAATCGATCTTGTGTACTCGAAGGAACGGGTCACCCAATATACCATCCTCGGAAATGGGAAAGTCGCCCGAAATGAAACAAAAGTAATGAATACTATTCCTTCAGATAAACCTCTGAAGTAAAACTTGAATCCATGTATTCCAATTGCAAGATCTCACCGTAGGTACACGAACTTACCGGCAATTGGTGAAGTTTGTGCAATATTTTAAGAAAACCTTCGTTTAAACATTTACGTATTTTCAATTGCTAATATTTCATTGAATAATACACTTTCACAAGACAGAAAGCTAAACGTATATGAAATACGCTTGAAAATTAAAATACATCAATATCCACAGGCACAAATACATCATAAGTAAAGAATTTAAAAACACAATTTTGAAAACCTGACTTTACATTCTTATTCAAGGAAGCAGGGAAGCCCCCAATGAGAACATGATTGTTTAATGTATCGTTATTATAGGTCACAATAGTATAAAAATGCTTTACGTATAAGGCATATACGTTTATGAGATATACGTCTATAAAAAGGCAGTATAAAATACATTTATTATTCAGGGGATTCTAAACGCAATTTAAATACACAGTTTAAATGCCTGTGCTGGCATTTAAATTTCTCTCGATGTATATGTTTTTGGGGTTTGGCACGGGAAGCGCCCTCTTCAAGACAATATCCAATATGGCGCAGTACAGAGTCAACTGCTCCGAATGACGTTTAGGTTAGAGCGGTAGTGTAAACATATATAGTGTAATCGCCAGAATCCAGTCACTCATAACTCATTATATTATGGTTATGTATATACTAATGTAACATTCATTACTAATAACATAATTGGTTTTGTATGTCGACAAACAGTTTTTTACAAGGTTATGAATCTAGCAATGGTAGCATTTACTATACTTTTACATTTTCTCATAAATTTGTTAAGTTTTTATGTATGTCAATTAATGACAACATTCATTACCATTAAACGAACTTGTATTTCGCATATCAGCAATCATTTTTCAACCGTTCTGCTCAGTGAAGTAATCGTAAAATTCATTACCATCAACGATGTTGCATTTATTATATTGACAATAGTTTTTAAACAGTTTTATTGATCGCAGTAGTGATAAAATTCATTACCATCAACGAGCTTTTACTTCACACGTCGACAATAATTAAAAGAAATGGTAAAATTCATTACCAGGAACAAAAACTTCGCTTTTCATGTTGCTAAACATTTGTATGTCATTTTTTGAACATACCAATGGTAATATTCATTAATTATAATAACTTTTATTGATCGCAGTAGTGATAACGTTCATTACTATCAACGCTCTCGTCTTTTTTATATTGGCAATAATTTTTCAATGTTTGTATTGTTCAAACTAATGGTAACATTCATTACCTGCAAAAAAATTTCCAATTTTTATGTCAATGAACACTTTTTGACATTTTTATGACCCATCAACAGCATTATGTATTACCTTCGACGCCTCAGCTTTAACTTAATTATTATTGTACTACATTATAGTACACTAATATTTTTATAACCTGGTTCCAACCAGGTTTTATAACAGGAATATTTTCCTATTCTTTACACCAAGCATGAAACTTTTTTCTGATCGAAGTATTGGTAACATTCATTACCATCAACAATCTTATCATTTCCACATCGACAATACTTTGTCAACATTTGTATCGATCATCAAAGCAATAGTAACATTCATTTCCAGCGAACAAATTTACAATTTTCACGTTGCTAAGCGCTTATTTACATTTTTATGAATCCAGCAAAAGTAACATCCATTACATTCAATGATTTCTCAGCCTAATTATTACCAGAGCTGTCAAATGAATTTATACGAGTCTGGTAAGAAGCGAATAAACTTTTGATACATGATTATTTGCACCTAAAGACGTTTCATATATTGTATTTTGTTTAATTGGTACCGGAGCTGTCAGCTTTATTTATGCAAGTCTCGTAAGGAGAGAATAAACTTATTATAGATGATTATTTCCATCTATAGACATTTCATATATCGTATTGTGTTTAATTGATACCAGAGCTGTCAACTTTATTTATACGACTATGGTAAGAAGCGAATAAACTTTAGTGGTTCAAAATATATGATTATGTAAATCAATGAACTTTCCATGTTTCACATTTTTTTTTTTAATAATTACCAGAGCTCTCAATATATTTATTAGAGTCTGGTAAGATGCGAACAAGCTTTTTATAGATGATTATTTGTATATGAAGACGTTACATACATCGTATTTTGTTTTATTGGTACCAAGCTGTCAACTCTATTTATTCGAGTATGGTAAGAAGCGAATAAACTTATTATAGAAGATTATTTGCATCTAAAGACATTTCATATGTCGCATGTTTTTTAATTATTACCAGAACTCTCAGTAGGTGAAGTCGGATAAGATGCAAATAATGGGTTGGTGGATTCATTGGTGAATCTGCACCCTGCTTCCCCGTGGTCGTTGTGCCGTTGTGTTGTCTTCATCGTCGTCTTTTGTCATCATGGAGAGACCGATCGCGATGCACGATATCTACACGATATCGTCACGAATCGGCCAAAAATATTTGGAACGGCTCACGCGAAGTTTCGGAGTTGTCTCTCTCTTTGTCAAAATTTGTCGGCTATATTAGATTTGCCATATTGAAGATGAAAATATGACTTTAGATTCGCATTAAGAGACCAAGAAAATGCCCAAGTATTCGTTGTTTTGAAGTGAGTTTCAAAGTTGTTCAAAAATCGTCTGCCATATTGGATCCATCATTTTTAATATTGACTGCCTGACTTCAAATTCGTGTGTAGCGACCCCAAAAATAGCCCAGTAAATATGTTCAAACGAAACGGATCAATTACGAAAAACTCGTCCGCCATATTAGATCCGCCATTTTCATTTTTAAATTTTGACTTTAAATTCGATTTCATAGATCAAGGAAACTCCAGTAGCAATTTTCAAGCGAATTCGCATACTTTTTCAAAATTAGTCCGACATATTGCATCCGCCATTTTTAATTTTGAAAATATATATTCAGATTCGTGTTTTGCCACCCCAAAAACCTCATAGTAAACATTTTCAAGCGAATCGGACCAGTTATGAAAAACTCGTTCACCATATTGGATCCGCCATTTGAATTTTTAGATTTTCATCAGCGATATCTTTTGTGGTTATAGATTTTAACAATTTTGGGACGAGTTGTTAATAAATAAGCAAATTTATTGACATCTGCATAGATGGTACTTGCAGTACAGTCGTATCCAAGTATTAAAAAAAAAGTTAAAATCGGTTAAGAAGTGGTGGGGCGTTGGTGATGTCCGCCAGCGCTGGGTCAGGAAAGTCCGTGCAGCGCACGCCCGGTGCCGCGTGTTTTCCCGATGACTCTCGGCCCCGAATTAACCGCCTGGCTGGATTACTCGTAGTAGGCTTGTTTCGATCTCCAGTTTTTCGTGGTACTCCAGGACGGAAACTCCATGGAGCACCAAGTTTTGCACAGTCGATGCAGCATCGTAATAACTTTGGAATGAATATACCGGGGTTCGTACTAGTGGCATTCTTGCTGGTGGGCTGGGATATTGATTATGAGAGAGGAAAGAGAAAGAGGGCGGTTCCCACCCCATAACAAATGGAGGTCAGCAAGGGGCTGAATATGCAACACCCACCGCCGTAGATTGCGGTGAGGTACTTTGTGGTAGTCTTTGCAACTGCCATAAGCGGACGACATCCCGAAAATGACGCAGCTAATGTGGGCTGTTGTACGACGCAACGTTTTGTACAGTGTTATCTTTTTTTCTTGATATCATAATTTTTAATAGAATGCAATATTATGTATTGCCATATATCGACTACAATCACAAAATTTAGAACAAAAAGCAGAAAATTGTAATACTATTAAAGAAATTCGATAAATAACAGAAAAAATAAGGATGGAAAAATATGTTTTTATGAAACATAAAAATTGGAAGATTGTATATAAATATATAAAGATTTAAAGATATAATGGAATTAATTATAAAATTATTTTGCAGGGTTGATGTTTCGAGCGCAGGTATGAGTCATCAGTAAAATGAAAAATTGATGGAAACGAATCGCCCTATTCATAAGTATTAGGGCTACATAGCACATGTAAGCGCGCGCGCACGTGCCTGTGTATGTGTGTGTGTGTGTGTGTGTGTGTGTGTGTGTGTGTGTTTTGTTATTGTGTTTGTTTTGAAATGACAAATGATCTTTCCCCGCTTGATTTTTACAATATCGATAATGAAGGGCGTCGAAATAATTTTGATGTAATTTTTAAAAATCTCTGCACTTTTTTCTCAGATTTTACGTATATCTTAGTTAGAAATTGTGTTTGTAAGCAAACTTTCCAAGTGCATATGGGCTCGCCTCTACCTTCTGAGTTCGGGAATCTCGTACTGGAATACCTTACCCAAAATTTTTAATGAAGTTCGACTTAACTCTTACATGCATTCTAGAAAGCAGAGAAAACATTCAGAATAACGGACGGAAGTTTACATATGAACTCGAATGAAATAATTTCCTAGACGTAAATATTTTAGTGGCACCAAATGGCAGCATAAAGTCTGACTGATACTATAAATATCTTGATCCGGTAGATACATTAATTATCTTTCTGTGCATCTGCAAACCTACAAAACTGACATCATGAATAGATTAATTGATACGACCATTTTCATCTCAATACTCTTTTCATTTCAACTCAATAAAAATTAATCGCCAAGCAACCAGTTGTGCGCACGTAAACGGGTTGAACAAGAACGTCACAACCATTTTTTAAAATAACACACACACACACACGCCGGAGTCTTGCTGGTTCCTTCTAACGGCCGCGTCCCCAGGTGGCGGATCAGGGAATGCCGGTAATAGGTATCGGAGAAATAAAATATCCGACGCGGACCAAAGAACTAGCTAGGGGAAGGAACCTCGATTAATACACCAAAGATGACAGAACAGCGACAGAAAGAAGTTTACGGTGCAGGGGTCGGATCCCCAGAACCGGCGTGGGGTACGAGTGCGCAAGAGCTCTCCGGCGTCGTTATCAGGCAACCGCAGTGCTGCAGGGGTTGGTCACTCGGCCCCTGTAGCATCAGATGCTACAAGTGACAGAAGGGTGATTGAAACCGGAGTGGGCTGCTAGCCTACCAGCAGTGGAGGACCCAGAGGCTGAAAAATTCCAGGTCCTAGAGGAGAGAATTAAGGGCCTTGTGGACTTCATTCTTGAAAAAAAAAATCTCCGCACGGAAAGCTACGTTAAAGGCAACAAGGGATTATGTCAAGGTGAGGCATAACCCATGGCCTTCGAAAACGGCATGCGACTGCAAAGATAGGGCGAGTCAGACCTCGCCTCTCTTTCGCGGGCCCCGTGAAGAGTACATGGGTCAAAGACCTTTCCTCACCAGTGAAAAATCACCAGCAGCAAGCCCGAACGCACGACAAGGGCTGGACAAAGGTGGTGAAAAGGGGAAGGGAAGATGGGAACAAAGCGGTAAAACAGAATGTCGGCGTACAACCCAAACAAGAACACAAGACTGGGTAGAGACACCACTGTCCTGATGCTATCAAGATCACAGCGACAGGATGAGTCTCGTACGTTGACATCCTACGAAAGGTGAAAACTGCACCCGGACTCAAGAAATTGGGCGAAAGGGTAACGAGGATTCGGCGCACGAAGGCAAGAGATCTCCTCTTGGAACTGGGTAAGGTCGAAGCACCAACGGAGGAGCTCCGATCCGAGATCGCGTCTCTCCTAAATGGGTCAGCTCTCATCTAGATGCTGACCCAAATAGAAGGGATAAAGATCACGGACCTGGACGAGGCCATAACCACGGACGACGTGGCACTCGCCCTCGTCTCGGCCACCAGCCTGGAAAGTGTGACCCCAAAATCCATCAAACTTAGGGGCGCGTACTGCGGCACACAGGCAGTCATAGTCAGACTCCCCACCTCAGGAGCAGAGAAGCTACTGGAGATGGGACGGCTGAGGGTTGGTCGGATGAGCTGCCGAGTACTGCTCCTAGAAATGTGGTAAAGAGGGCCACGAAATAGTGGATTGTGCGGCTAAATATCAGTCTGCCCAAGAGGGCGGAGTACCGAACAACAATGGCTAAGGTACTCCAGCTTAACCTCAACCAGTCTGCTGTGGCCCAGGATCTGCTGTTCCAGCTGGTCAGAGAGGAATAGGCCGATATTTCCATCATTAGTGAGCAGTACAGGGAACTCGAGGATTCAAAGTGGGTAAGGGATACTACCAGCATGGCGGCCAACTGGGTCTGTGGAAATTTTCCCATATCCCCTTACCGAAATTCACATGGTTGGAGGTGGTATAAGATTATGCAGCTGATACCTTCCACCCAGTGACACCTACGAGGCATTCCTAGGGTCCCTGGACGACATTGCTGGAAGTGCCAAGACCTCCCAACTACCAGTAGTAATCGGGGAAGATTTTAACGCTTGATCAATAGAGTGGGGCAGCGCGAAGACTAACCATCGCGGCATACACGGGCAGCGACCATCATGCTGTAGTGTTTCAACCCCAGCTAACCAAAAGGCCAGCGCAGAACAGCAGAGAAGGGGAAAAAGAGAGATGGGCACCATCTACATTAGATCCTGAGATGTGTATCTGCTCACTGGAGAACACAGTGTTGGAGGGAACATCCGAAGAAAGGGCTCAAAGCCTCTCCCAGGCCAAATCATTAGCTTGCGATGTCTCCATGGCCGCAAAATCAAATCATCGCGGCAGACCACCAGTATACTGGTGGAACGAGGATATCGCAGCTATCCGACGAGAGTGTCTTAGAGCCAGGAGACTGCACCAGAGAGCTCTTTATAAACCGCAGTACGAACAACTAACTGCGGTCTACGAACAAAAGAGGAAGAAGTTTAAAGCTGCCATTAAGATAGCGAAAAAAGAGTGCTGGCAGGAATTCTGCGAGGAGGTAAACTGGGACACATGGGGCCGTCCATATATAACGGTCATGAGGAAGATCAAGCCCGAAGGAATGAATGCTCCATTTGCCCGCACTTACTCCACAGAGTAATTCACCATCTGTTCCCAGAACATCAGGAACGATCCACCGGTACTGGTCTGTTGGCAGAATCTGGTGCAGTTGAGCCACCAGCCGCACTGAATCCGAATTGAGGCTGCTAAGAGAATATCTGCACGCAAAGCTCCGGGAATGGATGGAATCCCAGGTCTGGCGGTTAAGACCGCAGCGCGGGATGACCGATGTATCTTCCTGGAAACATTTACCGCGTGTCTAAAAGATGCATGCTTCCTGGTGCAATGGAAGCAACAAAGGTTAATGCTGCTGTACAAGGATTCTAAACCATTGGACGAACCATCCGCACACCGACCACTTTGTATGCTGGACATTCTCGGGAAGCTGTACGAGCGGATAATTTGTGCAAGGCTCGAAGCAGCCATCGATAAAGTTGGAGGTCTTTCCGACAACCAGTTCGGCTTCAGGAAGGGTCGGTCAACCATTGACGCAGCCGACGTTAGCCGCTAACTCCATCAGTGGCAGTCGGAATACCAAGCGAATGTGTGCCATAATCGCGCTCGATATCAAGAACGCCTTTAACTCTGCCCTTAGAAGGGTCATCGCTAACTACCTGTCAGCCCGGAACCTGTTTTATGACACGATGACGGCAGGCGCTCCCACAACATCAGGAGGCGTGCCGCAAGGTCGGTTCTGCGTCCCTTGTTCTGGAACGTCATGTATGACGGATTGCTCAAACAATCACTTCCAGAAGGGGTGACTATGGTAGCCTTTGCCGATGACGTTGCCCTTATCGTTGTCACAAAAACCATAGAGGAGGTCCAATACCTCGGAGATGACGCTATTGAGGTGATAGCTAGCTGGTTGAAAAACCACGGACTCTGCTTGGCGGCTGAGAAAACGGAGGCAGTGCTCATCTGTCGTACAAAGAAGAGAATGTACGCTACCTTCACGGTCGAGGATAAGGGGATCAGAACGAAGGATACCATTGAATACCTTGCATCTGCAGTATGCAGGCCCCAAAAAACAAAAAAAGTGGCTCGCGTGCTGGAGTATATTATGCCCAATATAGGGAGACCAAAACAACACTGTCGATCCCTCCTTGCTTCAGTGGTGAGCTCTGTAATTCTTTACGGAAAAGCTATGCAGGAAAGTAGCGCTAAGAGTGGCTCGAGCGTATCGTACCGTGTCCGATATTACCCTCTCAGTGGTCTCGGGGTTCCCTCCCATAGATCTAATGGCAGCTGAGAGGGCTGAGAAGTACCGTGAAGTTAGGAGCATAGGCCAAGAATTGGCAAATGGCTCGGGAGACCAAGGCCAATGGTCCAAAAGACTTCTTGCCGAGTGGCAGCAACGATGGGACTCAGCAGCCAAAGGGCGCTGGACCCACCGTCTCATCTCGAATGTGGCGAAGTGGATATGCAGAGACCACGGATTCGTCACATTCCATCTGACCCAGGTACTTACTGGGCACGGCTGCTTCCGCAGCTACCTCCATCGAATCCGCGTTTACGAAAACGCGTAGTGCCCGGTGTGCCCTGGCGTGGACGAGGACGGGAACATGCCATCTTCCACTGTCCACGGTTCGCAGAGGAGCGGAAATCGCTGTAGAAATTTGGAGAAGACCCAATAACACCCGAGCGATTGGGTCCTGCTCCTCTCACAGGAATAATAGGACGCAGTGGTCCAACTCGCCGTATAAAGCCAAATAAGACTTGCCGATATTTTGATTCTCTCTTAACATCAGTAGATAAGTCATAGTGCCACCATAATCGATGGTTAAACTCTTTTAAAAATGTTATAGAAGTGGCAGAGAAGAGAAATGTTGCGGGATTGATGCCTATTCGCAACCAAAAGTGCACAAAATCTATGAACCTCAACTGGACATTTTTGTCTTGCCCTAAAATATCCTAAACTTTTCAAAATGTCAATATGTCGAACGAATTGAAGAATTGTATCGACAAACTTTTTCTTGAATACTATAGACTTCAGAGAAAATTTGCTAAGAACAATTCTTTGGAATGACTCAAAGAATATTCATAAATTTTATCAGATTGAATTGGTATACTTTTTCATTTTCTCAAAAAATCTAAATTTTAAAAAATGTCATTTAAAAAAATCTTAAAAAGTTAGGTAAGGTTGTTTAATCTACTCTAAGACTTTTTTGTTCTATGAAAATTTCCTTTAAAGTCAATAGTTTCCATCAAAATAAGTTATAAAACTTTCCTAGATTTTAACAAATATTATTTCTTTTCTTGAAAACTGTAGACTTTAAACGACATTTCCATAGAACAAAATGTTTTAGAATAGATTAAAGAACCTTCTCACATTTTTTCAGACTGGCTTTTGAAGCAATTTAAGTGCAATTTTGACCATGCCAATCGAAAGAGCATATTAACGTAATATTGCAACAATATTTCGAATATATAGAAGTTATATTGTCGCAATGTTAGCGTAGTATTTTGGGCAACATCTCCGCAATATTGCTGCAATATATGTGTAATATTTCGAAAAAAATTATTACAATATACGTACTTGAGTATTAGAATTCAATTAATTGTATAATAGAACAGAATAATGATACCGATATTAAATTTTTAATTGAATATAAAAAGAACAAGTTAATTCCTCTTTGGACTATTATTTCTCATCTCAGGAATTCTTTTAATATTTAGCCTTTTTATTGGAATTCATTGGATTTTAGAAATGACCTTTCATACAAAATCTGTAACAGTTCAATTTATTTGTTATTATCATTTATTTGAAAAAAATCGTACATATGTCAGCATGCAATATTCGTTCCTCAAGTGGTCCGCTGATGTTACAACAACATTTGTTATATGAATCGATTAACTAAATAAAAATTTCGGAAGTAGCGTATACAAGACGCTCTCCCATCATTTGTTGTATTTGAGCGAAAGACTAAGCGGATGAGCTTTATTTGATTTTCTCATATCAGTAGAGGAAAAGAAATCTATTATCATCACTCAAAAGATCGGATACAGCTGCAGAGCCCCTGTTAAACCGTAATTAAAATAAAATTTTTAAAATAATAAAATAATATTTTTAGTCTGAAGCGTAGAATTTTCATCTTCATGAACCTCGAGCTGGCTTCGCCGTCTCTCCGGTTCTATTGTCGACGCGTAAAACTCTATTTTACGCTCTTGATACAAAAATAACTATTGCACGACGCAATTGGCTACATTCATTACAGTGAATAGTACAGAACTATTGATAAAAACAACGTTCAATTGGATTTTCTAAATGATGAACCAAGCACTTGGGAAAATAATGAAAAATATATCGCAGCATGTCGGCGTGATGTTCGTGCGGGCTAAGGCGTTAGTCTTAGGCGCAAAAATATAAGTTTTGTTGTTGCTAATGAATGTTAATTGATTAACGCTGAATTTGTTCATATTTCAAGCAAGGTTCGTTTGATATTGATAAAGCTGATTCAACAGCTGTCGAAATGACGAAAGAATTGGAAAGTTTAGTCGATCAACAAGCCACCAATATACTAGAGTTGAAGGATGTGGTCACTTATCTACCAACTGCCGGCGAACGAACAATTGCAAAATTGCAAGTGCGACTAAATTACATGAAGACGATTTGCGACACAGTGTCAAAACACTTACAGCGCAGATCTACCATTGTGCACAAGATTCATCGTCATCCACATTTTTCGGAGCGACGCGACGATACGCTACCGCTCAAACGTTCTATTTGGATACCATCGCCGACATCGAGGAGATGTTTTCTCCACTGAGGCCTAGTATTTCAACGAAGATGTCACATTCAACGAACGCAGCCATCCAAACCCAGCTCAGTCACTCACCATCGCAGCTTATTACAGATGGGATATTACAGAATATTATAAATGGGATATGTTCGCAGATTATTTTGATTCAAAATTACATTATTTACGGTCTGCTCCCTGGTTCGATCCCGGCCTCTGCCATCTGTCATTGGGACACCTCTGTATTTGTTTATAAGTATCTAATACCGCCAAAGCTCAGGTGGTTCGGATTCCACCATCATAAACTGTAGGTCCCGTCGCAATTTAGTTCCATGTGGGTTCACAAAAGTCGACGTAAAATAATATTAAAAAAAAAGTGACAATTTCGCGGTAGCGTGGGAGTTGCTCTCGGAACATTTCGCTAATAAAATATGTATAATAGATAAACACTTACAGTCACTTTTTTCGTTACCGGTGATCCGCGCTAATTCCGTCTCTGATATCCTCGATTTATATTACAAGTCGACCGCGATTTTAGGCGCATTAGGAGCGTTACAGCTACCCGTCGACCAATGGGATGCACTGCTAGTGCGCCTGCTGCAATCAAAGTTGGATCCGTCTTCGCGTAAAACGTGGTCTCTCGAACTTAGCTCACAAAAACCATATCCAATCTTCGAAAAATTTAAGATATTTTAAAATAATAGATCCTGCGGATTGCAAACGTCCACGAAAGACCTCTGCTACGATAATTTCGCCCGCTCATCGTCGAAGTCAGCCGCGAGCTTACCGAAAAAGAATGTTTTGTCAATACAATATATGCTACCACGAATAAGCGTATAAATAATCATTGTTTATAACGATTTCTGATAACTTGTGCAAGAGATTCTTCATAAAGTTAAAATTTTGTACATACTTCAAAAATACTGTGTGAAAGAAGGCAAATATCGTTTTGAAAGAATTCGCGACGGAATCATTGTTTAAATAATAATTGTTTATAACAATTTCTCTAAAGAGCGTATAACTTGTGCAAGAAATTCTTTATAATGTTCAAATTATCCAAACACTGCAAAAATACTGTTTGAAATGAGGAAAATATCGTCTTGAAACAATTCCTGATGGAATCATTGTTTAAATAAACAATTTTTATAACGATTTCTGTAAAAGGCGTAGAACTTGTGCAGGAAATTCTTTATAAAGTTGAAATTTTCCAAACACGTCAATAACATCGTTTGAAATAAGGAAAATATTGTTTATGCAACGATTCGCTAAAGGAATCGTTGTTTAAATAATAATTGTTTATAACGATTTCTCTAAAAAGCATATAACTTGTGGATGAATTCTTTATAAAGTAAAAATTATGAATACACTTCCAAAATACTGTTTGAAATAAGGAAAATATCATTTTGAAACTATTAGCGACGGACTCATTGTTTAAATAATCATTTATAACGCTTTCTGATAACTTGTGCAAGAGATTCTTCATAAAGTTAAAATTTTGTACATACTTCAAAAATACTGTGTGAAAGAAGGCAAATATCGTTTTGAAAGAATTCGCGACGGAATCATTGATTAAATAATAATTGTTTATAACGATTTCTCTAAAGAGCGTATAACTTGTGCAAGAAATTCTTTATAATGTTCAAATTATCCAAACACTGCAAAAATACTGTTTGAAATGAGGAAAATATCGTCTTGAAACAATTCCTGATGGAATCATTGTTTAAATAAACAATTTTTATAACGATTTCTGTAAAAGGCGTAGAACTTGTGCAGGAAATTCTTTATAAAGTTGAAATTTTCCAAACACGTCAATAACATAGTTTGAAATAAGGAAAATATTGTTTATGCAACGATTCGCTAAAGGAATCGTTGTTTAAATAATAATTGTTTATAACGATTTCTCTAAAAAGCATATAACTTGTGGATAAATTCTTTATAAAGTAAAAATTATGAATACACCTTCAATATACTGTTTGAAATAAGGAAAATATCATTTTGAAACTATTAGCGACGGACTCATTGTTTAAATAATCATTGTTTATAACGCTTTCTGATAACTTGTGCAGGAAATTCTTTATAAAGTTCAAATTTTCCAAGCACTTCAAAGATACTGTTTGAAATAAGGAAAATATCGTTTTGAGACAATTCGCGACGGACTCATTGTTTAAATAATCATCGTTTATAACGATTTCTGATAACTTGTGCAGGAAAGTCTTTATAAAGTTAAAATTTTGCATACACTTCAAAAATACTGTTTGAAATAAGGAAAATATCGTTTTGAAACAATTCGCGGCATTCGACATTGGCTTCGCGGCGTTCGGTTGCTGCTTGTGGACTACACTAGCGTTTGTGATTATTTTTGATCGATGAAAAAAGGAAGATTATAAATTGAATGTAAACTAACTTACATTTCACGTAGTGAATTATTCAGATTTCAGCCCATTCACGAATTTGCTTTTTATTTTGCCAACTAGAAATTTCGGAGCAGATTGGCACTATTATTAAAGGAATAAAACAATAGAAGTGCGAATTGCATTTGAACTATCCACTGCTGAATCGAGAAAATATTTTATATACTGATGTATTCGTTAATTATAGCGTTTTCAAAAGGAATAGATTATATTCCACTTTTGGTAAGTATTGAATTAACCTACACATACATCAAGATAATATGTTTCATTATGAATTTTTCATTACGTCTCCTAACTTTAGATCAAAAAAAATTATACTAGCCTTTGTGAGTATTTTACTATGACTATGAAAAAAGGAATTATTAAGGTTATTGTTCGAGTTGTACCAGTATCATTTTTTACTGTTTTCCGAGATCAGCTTGTTATTGCATTACATCATCATTGCCAACATTGATCATTTAAAGTTTTATGTTTTTACCGAGTGAATGTTCGAAATTTCTGATGATTTTAACCTCATCCGCAAGCGTTCAGTTATTCGAATAAAAACATCAGATTGTTTCGAAACATACTTCTCGGCAATATCGATTACGGTTTTCAACTGCCACCAGGCCACGTGTCGGATGTGAAACAGTCGACATTCACATGTTCACCAATTGTCTTCTTGGGGAAGATGCCCCCAAATTAAATGAACTTTAAAATTCAATTTACAAACGAACCATGTCTTGCTGAAAATGATTTTTTGCACCATCGGCTTCAGAAAAAAAAATCTATATCATGGTATATCTTTTATGCGCCATTGCAACAACACCCTGTATAAACACGATCGCCGCGGCTGCACTGTACTATCTATAATACGCGTAATTATTATTCTAATTAAAATTCAGTAATTTAATGCTTAAATTTTATCACACAAAGTAATCAATCCATTTGCTTGATTATTTGGTGATATCTCCATGCTACAATGACTCCACAGATTCTAATTTGAATCTGTGGGCATTTGAATTTAGTTGTTACGGTAGCATAGCGTAAGAACACAAGCTACCGAACACAAGTCGATCGTAGTGATGCTTATTGTTTAAGCGCACTGCGACGACTGGATACTGGATCGTAGGTGTGGCCCTCTCTTTAAAGGCAAGTGGGAGTACGCTTGTGTGCGTACTTGGGATGTGATCCAAATGTGTATGTGTGACAACGTACTAACATTGAACGTACTAACCGTCGTTGTCAGTTACACTACAGATATGCATATCTGCTGTTAGCAAAAATATGTTTATGTACGTCTTTTCGGTGCGTAAAGTAAACTTGTGCGTAAAGTAAACTTTACGCACTCGATTATACTTTACGCACGAGATGCCGTACGTAAACAATATTTCGGCACACGTGTGTGTGTGTGTAAAGTTCTTTACGCATACGCCCTTGTATCGAAAACTACTATTTCACACCAACATGTACACGCTTTATCGTACAGTTGACGTAATTTTAATTTTGATAAAAGATCAAGCAAGATTACTAAGCATACCCAATAAGCAAAACGAAATTTTGAAATATTCAAAAAGAATACTTCTTGAATGCTTTTATGAAAGAAGAATTCTAGAAGGATTCTTTGTGAATGTTTAAAAAAATAACGAATGTCCGCTATAGTTATTAAATTAAGAGTTAGATACGAATTCTGTTTTAAAGGCATTTTGTAAAAATATGCTTCAATAACCATAACTAAGTGTTCGTAATGAATTCTTTTACTGAATAAGTATAATAATAAGTATGGAATTAATTTTGAGAGAGAGCAAGAGAGAGAGAGAGAGAGAGAGAGAGTGAGATACGCATTATCCTGATGTAGCAATGTACACACTACATATATGTAACATACAGCATGCCGCGTGTGTTGTACTATTAGTACTTTTGGTGGTTTCTTAAATACAAACTTGCCCAAGACTCGTGCGTTTGTGAGAAATTCTGCCGGTAACTGAAATTTGTTATAAAGAATTCTTTTTTATTACTTCTTATAAACTATAAGTGTAATTTCATGAGGACTGTTGCAAAGTCATAAAGCACTCTTTTTTCAAAATCTGTGTTGGGTATAATATAACTATACGTCTCGTAAAATACAACCCATTACGAAAAGGTAACCGGAAAATTTTGACGAATTATCGCAACTCAATTTAATTTGAAATTTCGATTTGATTTTTAAATGAAGTAGGTATCTCCGTTGCTGATTTCGAATCCTAGATCAATATAAAAAAAATGTCTAAATGATGGGTCCAAAATTGCCGACAAAAAATGAAAATTAATGTCAATCGCATAAGACTCTATACACGGGGGTTTTTAAGGCTTCTGATAATGAATTTGAAGCAAAATAATTAAATTCGATATCGCTGTACCAACACGATCTACCGAAATTGACTATTGAGTTTGAAATATGTTGAATCGAAGTAGTAGGGAATATTTGAAGTTGCTTTACATACATACATTACATACATACATTAGTCTGATTTACTTGCCAACTTTATGCCATCTATAGCTAATCGGGCAAGGTTTAGTCATCATCCCACGCAGGACGATACAAAAAAATAAACAATCACAAATATGCTACATATAATTTACACCGTCAACAGTTAGCCGGCGGCATATGCTGTAGCAGGCGTAACGCAAACATTGTCTTATTTTCATGCAAGACAATACTTAAGCGTCGACCACGGAAAAACCATTCACGGTGTCGATAACTACCGACTGATGTCAAGAGCAGTCCCGAATTCGTACCTTCGCTCAGCAAGGTTTCCTGAATTATCCCCAATGGAAAGAAAAAGAAAAAGTTGTCGGACGGGGATTCGAACTCACAACCTAAGGAACGTTCAGTTTACGAAGCGAACATGCTAACCACTTAACCATCGCGTTCCCTTGAAGTTGCTTTAGAGTAAACTGAAACGCAACTTTTGAGGAAGAGAATATGACAATTCTCGGATCTCGACCACTTTGTTTCTATAAATTTTACCCCACTGAACACAAATCCTGGAGACAACAACCGCAGCTGATGTATTCAAGCCTGCGGTAAACGTACGTTATTAGTCCAGTCACTGGATATTTTCCCGCAAAATTCTTTAAAGCTACACCTATTTGCCTGAAAATTTGGAGTTAGGTTCTACTTACCGTCTACTTCAAAGTAAAAAATGTCCTATACAATTTATTGGTATCATCAACACTTTTTGAGTTATTTGAGTTTGAAGATGTTAATTTTTAGACTAAAAAATGCATTTTTTTCGATGATTTTTCATGAATATCTCAAAAACTATAAGTTTTAGCAAAAAATTATACAAATCAAAATTGAAGGCAATAAAAAAAACGACGAGAATTGTTTTTATTTCTTGATCTGTATGCATTAGAACCAAAGTTATGGCTCCTTAAAAAGTACTTCGCATTCTGTGATATCGAAAATCGAATATTTCAACTTGAAATAGCGGAGAAACGAAAACTTTTTTTTTCAACAAAAATTATTTCACTTATTTTGAAGTACTTGAAAGGAATTTTAAACTCCGCATCGGTTGCATTTGTTAGCATAAAAATTGACAGATTTACGGCGATTTTATAATCATGTTATTAGTTATAAGTGAAGAATTAGTGAATCATAATAAATAGGAGTTTAGACACCCTAATCAACAGAAAGCGTACCTTGGGATCGACTTTTAAGTAATCTACCCGCGTAAAAATCAATAGCATGTGCAATATATTGGCTATATATTGGCCATTGGCATTGGAAATATATTGCCAATCCCGTAGCCAATATATGGACAATATAGTGGCAAACCATATCCTCTAAAATATTGCCAATATATTGCTAATTTAAATAAAATTAATAATGAAAAAATATTAAAAAATTATTCTCAATTATTTAACGGTTTTCGTTATTTCTATCTGTAAATTAACCATTTTCACGCTCGCAAATATATGTAAAAAACCTAAAGTACCCCGACGAGATTCGAACCCAGCTCTTACGCTCGCTACGAGCGCCCCACCCTAACCACTCGACCGCGCCAGACTTTGTAAATTCTATCAAAAATATCGAATAGTTGAACAACGATATTTTTGCAAAATTTTTAATACAATGATTATGTTCAGAAACGTAAGATGATCTTCAATTCAGTTTCTGACTATAATTAAAACTGGCACAACGAATTTCCAAGTTCGTCACGCATACCAATCAATATTACCGACTTCTGTCATTATAAAAGTATAAATTCCTAGTTTAATTGTTATATAATATAATAGATTAATTAGTAAACTATTAGATTTTCATATTTTAACGAAAAAATCTTAAAAAAAGTGGAATACAGTGTTACAGAAAAATATTTAGTAATAGTAAAACAATTCTGAAGAAATTATATCATTACTATTCAAACTATCTTAGTATTATGTAAACAATGCTTATAAAAATAATCTCTATTGCCGTAGATTTATTTCCAGTCACGTGTAAGAAGCATTCAGGAGGTAATGAGAAGTGCGATTAGGATAGTAACGATATTTTCTAGTGGAATGTAAACGATACTTGCATTGCTTATTAAAACAATCTTAAATGCAGTCGACTTTATTCTAACTATGATATTGCCGATTTGGCTCCGCGACCAATTTCAAACTTTCGAGTGCAGAAAACACAATTTCAATTCAAAACAATACACATTTTTGTGTTATTCTTTCTGTTTACGATATGCAAAAAAAACTGTTACAATATTTTTTCGTCAAATGTTGATAATCCATTAGATCACTAATGAATATACTACATTTTTCAATAATTAATACAGGAATTTGTACTTCTATAATCCAATAAATTAAGAATTTATAATTCTATAATCCAATAACTATGAATTTATACTTCTATAATGACAGAAATCGATAATATTACTTGGTATGCATGACGAACTTGGAAATTCGTCGAGCCTGTTTTAATTATAGGAGTCAGAAACAGAATTGAAGAGCATCCTACATAATCACTTTATTAAAAATATTCCTAACGGCCCTTATCATAACCTCCCGAACGCTCCCTGAAATGTCGCAAACAAATAGTGACTAATTTTTATTGCAATTATACCATTATTTATTCGGTTCATAATATTAATAAATTCATTCGCATTATGTTAATGTATATTTATCGAGGAACAATTGTTGTGGAATGACGGTATCAACTATTCGTTATTTTTTATAGATTTTGCAACGTCGGGCTCGGTCGAGTGGTTAGGATTCGTACGTAACGAGCGAAAGATCCGGGTTCGAATCTCGTCAGGGTAGTTTAGGTTTTTTAAATTTATTTGCGAGCGTGAAAATGATTAATTTACAGATAAAAATAACGAACCCCGTTAAATAATTCAGATCATTTATTACGTATTTTTTCAATATTAATTTTATTTAAATTAGCAATATATTGTAGGATGTGGTTTGCCAATATATTGCCCATATATTGACAATGGTATTGGCAATATATTGCCAATTGCAATGGCCAATATATTGCCAATATATTACCCATGATTTTGATTTTTCCGCGGGCAATCGGCAGTTATGAAATCATAAATTTCAAATTGGCAGATTCAAAATGAGCATGGATTAAAATTGAAAATTAATTTAATTGATATAAAACTCTACACTTGGCCTTCTTGGTCATAAAATTCAAAATGGTGTATCGAATATGATCCAGAGTTAAAATTACATTCTGGGGTTTAGCCATAGGGCTTTATATGATTCTCGTTTGAAAGTAGCACCGATTCCATGATATGTATTTTTATAGTGAGCGGTTTGACTGCAGTGCCGTTCTGCTGATATACCAAAGTCCTTGATACGATTAAGCAAGTTATTGATCTTAAATTTAGTTTTAAAATGTTGTTTTCCGCCATCTATCGTGTATACATGTTCAAGATTTTTTTACGTCCATTTTTAATGTGGAGGTAAGAATGACTGACTGATATATACTGAACTGATGTCGTGTTTTAAACTGTCTGATAAGAATACAATGCTTTTTTGAATTAATTTTGATATTTCTTTATAATAGTAAATAATAGGAAATACAATACACTGGTGATTGTTACAGTGAGATGCTTGTGACCCATTTTAGCACATGTATGACTAGAAATTTTGACCTAAGATTCGAAATAAGCAACTTGACCCCCGCACCCTGCCCACCAAGTATCGAGTTTTAACAGATTAAATTCGCATATTTAGAAACTCCCGATTATAGAGTTTCATGTGAATTTCATTAATTTTCCATTTAATGGCCATTTTGGTTCCGCCATGTTGAAATTTTATGAATTCTACTTGCTCTAACGAAAGAGCATAATCGCTTAAATAAGTCAGGCTAAACAAATTTTTTTTTCGGTATGCTGTTTTATTTTGATTTATAAGTTAAACGTTTTTTCGGACCTGGATACTTGGCGCTAAATTAAGGTAGGCAATTTATATTATTCAAAAAGCCTAATGACATAAAATTACATAGTGTAACGACAATACGACAATAACGACTTAGCGACATTAACGACTTCATTGGTTTTGATTTGCCAATTTGTGCAAATACTTATTTGACTTTAATGTTGCGTAAAAAATATATTCAATATATGCGGTAAAACCAGGGTGAAAACTTACTAAAAATGCATATTAAAACACACCTTTTGTATTAATTCTATGTACTCTTTAACATAGAAATTCACCATTGGATCATATAGATTATATACATTTAAAATATCAAAAGATAAAACATATTCGGCTCTATTCATAGAATATGTAGACGTAGAGGTAGAGTTACTTTATGAATCCTATTAAAACTTGTTTAATTGCTTAGTAATTAATTACTGTAAGAAATTAATATGTTTCAATAGTTTTCAATCATTATTTTTAGGTAGGTGATTGACATTTTCATCACAGTAAATCGTGTTATGTTAAAAATAACACTATGATGCACTTTTAGTAATATATACATCGGTGTTCACTTTTGACAAAGACAATAGCTCGATAACATTACGATCTCAGTTTATTTGTCGTTCGAACTTATAACTGGAGCATGCATAAACTTCCGTAACCTGATTTTTGTATACATAGCATTATATTGTAATATTATGATTTAATATCATCAAATATAGTATATAAAAGGATTAAGTATATATTTATATATGAGGATAGTTAATCATTTATAAGGGGACAGTGCAATAAAGTCTTACTAATCAAAACGAAGTAATGTACATACGTCTAATATCAGTTTAGTAAATAATTTTAGCACTTATTCGTTTGAACAAATGTCGATGTTCGAAGTTTCAAGCAGGTTACATGCACAGTCACACAAAGTAAATATATATATATTTTATTCCTGGAACTGGACTTATAATAATTGTATTTTTCTTAAGTGAAACTAATAATGAAGACTATTCAAAGTAAATCAAACTTACCGGCTAGCGCTAAACCTCCCATCATTAATGCTCCATAGCCTCCCTTTTTCCCCTTCTTCCCGCGACCTAGATTCAATTTGTTAAAATTATTTTTTCGTCTTTATAACACGTTTAAACGGTAGTCTATATCAATAATTATCGAATTGTTTAAAATGATAAAACTATAAACTATATACCAGATTGTATAACATTTATAAATACATTTTTCCTTTTTGTAAAGAACGATTTAAAATACCTTCAAAAACTCCACCAGGTATGTTTAGTCTAATACTTCTGGA